>JAPPVO010000059.1:113376338-113824170 GCA_030407325.1 Camellia japonica
ATACAAGGAAAAATTGGAACTATAAATTAAAATTATCAAACAACCTAATTCTATGAAAAAATTTAAATGAAAATTGATCAAATTTGAATTATAATTATTAAATATTTTTAATAAGCCATTAATTTTTTATTCAAGTTCTAACCTGATCTGGTCTTAAATAATTTTTCAGATATAAATATATCTTAATATTGATACAATCAATATTAAACATATTTTAAGAATGGTAAATTATATCAATAGTCCCTACGTTTTGTCTCTTGTATGAATTTGGTCTCTATAATTTTAATTAGTTTGATTTTTACCCCTAATTTTAGATTTTGTATTAATTTAGTCCAATTGATAATGCCGGTTAAGATTTTTGAAAGAAAATAGTTATTAAGTTGGTTGAGATTAACTTATTGAGTTGAACAAGTTTATAATTTTGTCTATAAAAGTATAACAAATGCTACTCATGTGTGTATTTTCAATAAAAAAAAAAAAAGCTAGCAATTATAACAATTGGACCAAATTGAGCCAAAATTATAAATTTAGGGTCAAAATTGAGTAAATTGAAATTGCAAGAACAAAAATAACATAAGAGTTAAAATATAGGGATTACTAATGTAATTTATCCTTTAAAGAATAAGTACATAATTTCATAATTAATTTTGAAAATGTTAATAAATATACCAAACAAATATGTACTATAGCGATCCCGGTTTTCCTCTCATGTTTACTGTATTCCGGACTCGGTTCCGTTGATATGGTTGTTGTCTATATTTCATTTCCGTCCTTTAACTCTTTGTATTTGAGTTTAGAATTGTCTTGGACGTGTTTCAAATATGTTGGTTGAGCTTTTGTCCCAACTCTTGTTGCCCAGATTTTTAGTGATCCGCTCGAGCGGGTCTTCTTGCGCTCGAGCGGAGTTTGCATACCTTCAGTAATTTGTCCGTTTGCAAAAGTACTGCAGATGTGTTTTTCACGCTTAAACGGGTATCATTATGCTCGAGCGGGTGTTCGATGTCTGTAAAAATACTGGAAGAGTGTAATCTACGCTCGAGCGGGTTTTCCTTTGCGCTCGAGCGGGTGGAGTTTTGCAGTTGTGTCTTGGTGCTCGAGTGGGTATCCTTGCGCTCGAGCGGGTCTAGTTTTTGTGTTTAACGCTCGAGCGTCTTATTTTCCGCTCGAGCGGGTCATACGTATATCAGATCTGGACTATGTGATTTTAAATCACTTTTTACACTCTCTCTCTCTCTTACTTTTCAAAACCCTATTTTGAGAGCTCCTCTCTCTAGATCTCAACTTCTCTCTGAGGTTTGATCTAGTTCTAGTGTGTTTCTAGTCTTGTCCCTTTGTAAAAAGTATGGGATTTGGCTTGCTCTTCATTTTGATCCGAAAATCTTGAAGTTTGGAGTACTTTGGAAATTCTCCATCATCACTTTTGGTCTCATCTTTTGAGGTAGGGATAACTACTCATATTTATGGTTTTTGACATAAACTTGTTGTCATTTTGATATAATGTTAAAGTTGGTAATTGTGGGTGTTAGGGTTTCAAATATGAAAAGAGGGGTTTTGGTTCTTTGGCCAATACATGTGTATTTGGGTCCTAAAATGAGATTGTAGATGTCTAATGATAATATTTGAACCTTTGGGTCAATTTTGGAAAAAAGGGAAAAAATACCATAGTTGGGTTTTATTGGGTCATTAGTGTAATTAATGACTTTTATTGTGAAATACTGAAATTGGGAAGTTATGAGAAAGAATGGTGGAGTTGGATTGATTAATCGCTCACTTTTGAGAATATTGATAATTTATCTGCTGATGCATTTATTATCTGTTTAGAAATAATTGCTTTGGGTTATCGGTAGAGGATAGTTTTGGTTGTTGTAGACATTGTATGTTGATTAGGGAAAACTGAAACTAATCACGTTGAATATGTCATTGAATATGACGGTTGGAATAATACATCGAATATGTGTATTGATTAATCGTGTATATGATAATTGTTTATATATATTGTTTTGTGTGGGAGGAGATAAAGGATGTACTTCACGGTTTAAGAGAAGATAGGGGATGGACTCCTAAACCGGATGTTATTTGGGAGGAGATAGGGGATGGACTCCATTGATACAGCGAATCTGTGTATCATTTGTGAAGTATGGAAGTGTTTGAATATGGCAGTGATACAGCAAATATGTGTATCTATTGTGAAGTATGGAAGTGTTTTGTTATGAGTTATAATCTCATTTAAATTGTTGTTATTGGAAAAGTTTTTAACATGAGCCGTAGTCTCATGGGAATTATTTGGCCAGGTTCTGAGCCATGTTTGTAAATTGAAATTGTTAAGTAAAGGAAAATGGAATGAAGCATGGACATATGTGTCATGGAACTGAATTGTGTTATGAGTTGTTTTATATGAGTTAAACATTTATCGAATGCTCATGTTTTAGTCATTGCTCATATTATGTTTAGCATATCTCTACTAGGCGTTGGCTCACCCTATATGGGACATCATTTTCAGGTGCAGGTGATATGTCGCCTCCAAGGACTTAGCTTGGGAGGTTTTAGAAGCTGAAGGCTTATTTTTGTAATTATTTTGTGTATTACATATAATTCAAGCCAAGGGCTTATTTTGTGCATTGAGTTAGTACTCTCATTTTTGTAACCAAGTGTTGGCTTGGAAAGTTGTAAGCCCGTAGGACGTTTACTTTTGTTGTCAACATGTAATACCTTTGGATTAAACACTTTGATGAATGGGAATATGTTTATTTCTCCTATCTTTATGGATGTCACGAATGTATGGTTTATGAGTTTATTTTGAGGGCGTTACAACTTGGTATCAGAGCGTACCGGGTTCGAATACTTTGGGTACGCGGGAAGTGATTAATACCACAATGGGTTTGTCTCGCTTATTAGAGACTTAAGTGTAATGTTATATGCTTATGTGATAACATGTTTATGTGACTACTTGGGTATGGGATTTAATTTCTAGGATGTTGATTGGATCCTTGGGTTTCTGTAAGTCTTGTTGGAAAAGCACTTGATAAATGCTGTTTCTAACTGGAACTCTAGTAACGTCTTGGGACTATCATTATCCGGAAATGAAATTCGTAAGTGCTTATGTGATTATGTGCTTACGTAGAATGAATTACAGTTGTCCATTGCATTAGGACGTGAGTGTTATAGCTTCGGCACATTTGTGGATGTGCTAATGTTCTTTGTTACCTTTATTAGGATGTCAGGACGAGGACGTGGTGGTAGGCGAGGTAGGCCTAGGAGGCAGGAGATGCCTATACCGGATGAAATTCCGGTGCAGCAGGAGGGTGTTGGTCAGGCCAATGTGGTCGAGCCAGTAGGTCAGCAGGCCATAGGTGCCTTAGCCCGCGAGATGGCAGGAGCTTTGAGGGAATCTATGGACATTTTTAGGGCTGAGAATCAAGCCCAGGCCCATGTAGTTGAGGCAGGGCCTTCCTTTCTGAAGAGGGAGTTCTTCCGGTCTAATCCGGACGAGTTTGTTGGTGATCCAAAAAAGCCACTTCAGGCTGATGAGTGGCTTAAGCAGATGACGAAGACGTTTGAGATGCTTGGCATCGAAGACGGGGCTCTGAAGGTGACCTTAGCGTCTTTCCAGTTAAAGGGAGATATGGGTCAGTGGTGGAAGTTCATGAGGGGTCGTGTTGGTGATACATGGGAGGCCTTTGTAGATGCTTTCCAGGAGAAGTTTTTGTCTCCAGCTGTTAGGGAGAGGTTGAGGGACCAGTTCTGTCAGCTCAAGCAGCTGAGTATGCCAGTGGCCAAGTTTGAGGCCGTATTTACCAGTTTATCCAGGTTTGCACCTGAGCTTGTGGCGTTTGAGGAACACCGTTGCATTGAGTTTGAGAGAAAGTTGAGGCATGGACTCAAGACCAGAGTTAGGGGATCCATGACCCGGGAGTATGGGCGTCTTGTGGATGCCGCAGCCCATATGGAGATTATGATGCAGGAGGAGGAGGAGAGGATGAAGGGCTCCAAGAGGAGTCAGGATGGCCAGGGGGATGGTCGAAGGCAGAGGGGTTCTAACCCTCAGCAGTCCCAAGGTGCTTTTGCTAGATCGACCTTTCCAGTGCTGAGTGCAGGCTCTGGGAGAGGCAGTCAGGGAGACATTACTTGTTACAAATGTGGTCAGCTAGGCCACAAGTCTCCAGCTTTCCTACAGAGGGGAGGAGGGCAGAGAGCAGCTTCATCTTCGGCTTGACCTCAGAGCCAGGGTCAGAGCAGAGGCCAACCGCTCTCTTGCTACCAGTGTGGTCAGGCGGGGCACCTGAAGAGGTATTGCCCGCAGTTGAGTGGCACTTCAGGTGCGTCTGGTTCGAGGCAGATGTAGAGTTTTCAGCCAGTACAGTTAGTTCAGGCCTCGAGGGCCAATCAAGGGGTTTCATCATCTCAGTCTGTGCAGCAGTCTTTTGCTCCGAGAGGTGAGCAGGTAGACCAGAGACCTTCAGGGCGCGTGTATGCTGTTACCGCGCAGGATCTTGTACCGGCTCCATCTGTTGTGAGAGGTACCTTTTTGTTTTGCAACTCGGTTGCCAATGTTTGATTGATACGGGTGCATCCCATTCCTTTATATCTGCTGCATTTGCATCTGTTTTGGGGTTAGAGTTGGTACAGTTAGCATCTCTTATTTGTGTTGTATCACCTATTGGGGGTGAGTTGATTTTAAAACAAGGGTGTCGGGGCTGTGATATAGAGGTCGCCGACCGCCGGCTTCCATTTTCTTTTGTAGTTATGGCTATGTCGGGTTTTGATGTGATTTTGGGTATGGACTGGTTATCATCATACCGAGCTGTTATTGATTGTTACCGCTAGAGGGTCACTGTATTTACCTTGAGCGGGGATTGTTTCCATTTCTTGGGGGATCGGGTTGGTAGAGTGTTGCCACTGGTGTATGATCCGCGAGGGCGGAGCGAGCTTAGTCGTCTCCTCGCTAGCTGCATGAGTAGTGAGTGTGATTAGACCCAAACTGTATTGCCGAAAGTGGTTTGTGAGTACTCGGACGTCTTTCCCGGGGATCTTGTTAGTTTGCCACCACATCGAGAGGTGGAGTTTTTCATTAATTTAGTGCCCGGCACGGCGCCGATTCCTATGGCACCTTATCGTTTTGCCCAGCCGAGTTGAGTGAGTTAAAGATTCAGCTCCAGGAGTTGCTAGATAAGGGCTTTATTCGCCCTAGTACTTCGCCGTGGGGAGCACCGACCTTCTTTGTTAAAAAGAAAGATGGTGCCTTGAGACTTTGTATTGATTACCGGAAATTGAATCGGGCTACGGTTAAAAATAAATACCCTATGCCCTGTATAGATGATCTGTTTGACCAGTTGAAGGGGTCCCGTTGTTTCTCTAAGATAGACTTGAGATCGGGTTACCACCAGTTGAGGGTCAGGGAAGAGGATATTCCGAAGACGGCATTCCGTACGCGGTATGGCCACTATGAGTTTCTGGTGATGCCTTTTCGGCTCACCAATGCACCGGCAGTGTTTATGGACTTGATGAACCGGATTTTCCAGGAATTCTTAGATCGTTTTGTAGTCGTTTTCGTAGACGACATTCTGATTTATTCACCAAAGGAGGAGGAGCACGAGGAACACTTGAGAGTGGTGCTTGAGTTACTTAGGACCCATAGGCTGTATGCCAAATTTGGGAAGTCGGAGTTCTGGCTAAGAGAGGTTAAATTCTTAGGCCATGTAGTCTCCGGGGAAGGGGTGTCCGTTGATACGTCCAAGATAGAAATAGTGCAAGATTGGGCACAGCCTAAGAGTGTTTTTGAGATCCGTAGTTTTTTGGGATTAGCTGGGTACTACCGCCGGTTTGTGAAAGATTTCTCCAGGCTAGCTTTGCCATTGACTAGATTGACGCGGAAAGGGGTCAAATTTGTATGGAGTGAGACTTGTGAAAATTAGTGGGAAAAAATAGTTATAAGTTGACTAAAAGTGTGGGTCTATAAAAGTGTGGGTTTAATTTAGTGACTTTGATGTGTATAAAAGTGTGGGTTTAATTTATTACGCACTCCACTCCTAATTGACATCATCGTTAAGCCTTTGTGGACTGACAGCTACTGCCCGTCTATTCTAGAAACGAAAAACTCCCTAGTTTTCCGACGTAGAATCCATCCTACGGTAGGTAAAAAAATTTTTTTTTTTAGTCCACCTTTAATATGATATAGTATAATGTTAACAGAATATAATAACGTAAAAGACAAGGATATCTCAAATCACAACTCGATACGCGGGGGTTAAGGGTTGAACCTATGGCTCTGATACCAACTTGTGATGCCCCAAAATTCATAACCGTAAACAAACAAAAAAAAAATTACAACTCAAATAGGATAGCTAACTAAAACATCTTAATATACACATATAAGCAAAGTTAATACCATAGTTAATTCATTTGTGTTCCGCCATAGGATTACAAAACACTATCAAACCAAAAGGCACAAGAGAACAAAAAAAAAAAAAAAAAAAACTGCTAATCGAAATCTTCAAGTGAACCATGACTCCAACACTTCATCTTGATTGCCTTCAGGATAACCTTCACTTCCGTAAATTGCTTCCTCACTTGGCATGACGCGTTATGAGCTTGGAATGCCCAGTAAAAACCACACACCCCCATATCTTCTATCAAGTAATCAACCATACACAGAATAAATCAGGTAACATAACATACAATCTTACAACAAGGATCTATGAATTAGTAGTCAGACTAGACATCTAGAATCCTCCAAAGAGATCCTTCTACCCAACCACAAGGATTGAACACCGGACTATTCAGAACTCTCCCTTTTGCTGCTTTGCAGACCTTACCACCTATGCTCACCTTCCGGTTATTTACCTGTCAGTGGCATTAATGGACCTCAAAAGGGACGGCCAAACAAGTGAGCTCGCTTACACCCAAATCGTGCCTAGGGCTCACTTACACCCTGCACATACCATATCAAAGGGCTCGCTTACACCCTGAAACCACCGCATAGAGTCTGAATACATCCGTGTCAACCTAGGGGCTTGCTTAGACTACTTGCGCAAGACCTAACTCATTTGGTTTTAATTCCATACACATGTACATTACATAAATCACTCTCAAGCACAAGGGTGAACGTCACCCATTACTAACCCCTTTCTATTTCCCATTTATTGGATCTTTTGCCAAGCAAGTTAGTCACATTCGGTAATTCGGTAATATAAAAAAGCATGAGACAAACATAAGAGAGGAAATATAGCCCATGATAGTCATACATAAGTATGGTAAGGCAAGCAAATAATATTAGGCATGCTTTGAAACACTTAGAGACAAATAACACAATAAAACACCATTTCCAGCACTGTTCGATTCTGCAGAGCTAAAAAGAGTGCTTTGGGAAAAATACTTCCAGGTCAAATTAGGGGCTGAAATTGCACAGAAATAATAATTCACCTGTCTAGTTTCAATTCCAATTCTCAGAATTTGCACAGCACTTAGAAATTTATCTACAAGCTATATTCGAAACTTGTCCAGATTTGTCACTCTTTGGGAAAACTAGCTTTCCTCTCAATCTACCAATGATTTTCACCCAACTAATTCCATTGGAAAGAGGACTCAAAATCCTAATTTTTTATAGAAGAACCAATCTGAGATGATTTTTCTGTAATTTTATAAATTGCAAGAACTGGACTATTTTTTTAGAGGAGTCAGGACCAAATTTTTAAACAAAATATCCAAGCCCTAAAAACACACAATTAGGGCCTAATGAAATTATCAACAAGCTCTAAACACACCAAATAGCCTCCAAATTCAGATTTGAGAATAAATAAATTTGATATTTCTTTTAAATTGAGAAGTTACAGCAGTGCCTAATTTGATAGATTTGCAAGACAATGTCACTAACTCAAACCCCACTTTTACCACCAAATGCTCTATTTCCCATTAATATGCAACACAAGAGGGCATCTAAACAATAGGATGGGATGGTGAAAAGATTGGAGAAGACAAGAGGAAGAGGTGTTCTTACCTTTGAATCACTTTTTCTTCTTTTTTCTCTCTCTTTTTTTTTTTTTTCTTCTTATCTACTTCCCTTGATCACACTCTTCCTCTCTCTCCTCTCCCTGAGGCTGCTAAAAAACATGAGAGAGGATTGAGACAATACTTCTCAATTTTATAGGCCATGAATTGGGTTAAAAGGACCATTCTACTTTCACCCTTCTAACTTAATGCCTAAGCAACTTATAAATATCTAGATATTTTTTCCCACTAATTTGCTACTAATTTGCTCAACTAAAAATTAAATAAATAAATATAAAAACTATTTTTTAAATATATTTATAGCTATTTATTTGCTCAAATAAATAATAAGGATTCAAAGAATTAGTAAATTTGCAACTAGGCTAAAAAAAATAAAATGTATGAACTAATTTAGAAACTATGAGATAAAATAAATAAAAGCCAAGTGTTAGGGTATTTCTAATTATAAAGTGGTGTTCTAGGATTTAAACTTATTCTTTATTGGGCCATTATACAGACTTTTATGGAACTAGGGGCTAAAATGCTATTAACCTAAGGCTTAGGGTTTAAGTGTATGTTACCAACTTAGGGTTTCTAATATAGGAAGGCGCAAGCGTACACTCTACATCTGATGATAGGGAGTGGGCAGACTCAAAAGGACCTGGATGATGGAAGACGAAGAAAGGGGATCAATCCTTTGTAGGACCAAGAAGAAATGACCGAAGGAATGTCGTACGCACACCATACACCAGACCATCGCAATAGCCGTGTTCATGAGCTTGATGAATAAGATTTTTACTCCATACTTGGACCAATTCGTGGTGGTGTTTGTTGATGACATTCTAGTCTATTCTTCGTTTGAAGAAGAACACGAGCAACACTTAAGAGTGGTTCTCCAGGTTTTAAGAGACAACTAGCTGTACGCGAAAGCAAGTAAATGTGAGTTCTGGTTCAAGGAAGTCAAATTTTTGGGACACGTTGTGTCTAAGCACGGGATTGCAGTAGACCCGACCAAGGTAGAAGCAGTATTAGATTGGAAGCAGCCAACCTCAATATTTGAATATCGTAGTTTCTTAGGGTTGGCCGGCTATTACCCGACGGTTTATTCAAGACTTTTCCAAACTGGCCAAGCCGATGACTCGTCTAACGCAAAGGGGTAAAATATGATTGGGATGAAGCATGTGTACGATCCTTTCAAGAACTCAAGAGGAGATTGACTATTGCCCAATACTCATCATTCGAAGAGACGAAGGATATACAATGTATTGCGATGCGTCTAAGGATGAGCTAGGCTGTGTGTTAATGCAAATGGAAAGGTGGTGGCTTACGACTCCATACAACTGAAACTGCATGAAAGGAATTATCTGACACACGATCTAGAGTTGGTAGTAATGGTTTTTGCTTTAAAGCAATGGCGTCATTATTTGTATGGTGAACAATTTGAGATTTTCACAGACCATAAGCGCTTGAAATATTTGTTCACGCAAAAGGACTTGAACATGAGACAAAGACGGTGGCTAGAATATCTCGAAGATTACCATTTTACTCTATCGTACCATCCTGGCAAAGCTAACGTGGTGGTGGATGCCCTAAGTCGTAAGAACTGAGGAATTATTGCTAGCTTGGCACTTAAGGAATGGAACATGGTCGGAACACTTAATTAGTTCGGAGTACAGATGAAAGCTCAGGACGAGAAGGTATACCTTGGTGCTCAAATCGCTATGCCCAAATTACTGAACGAGGTAATAGAGTCACAGAAGTATGATCAGGAGGTGGAGTGCATAAAGGCGCAAATAGCATCCGGTGATCCTATACCTGATTGGATGATTCACTCGGATGGAAGTTTGAGACATCAAGGCAACGTGTTTGTGCATAAGATGAGTCGTTTAAAGAAAAAGTTCTCAAAAGTTCTATCATTCAGTGTTCGCAGTGCACCCAAGAGGGACGAAAATGTACCAAGACTTAAAACGCCAATACTGGTGGAACGGAATAAAGAAAGTGTGGCTCAATTTGTAGCCAGATGCCAGCAAGTAAAGGCGGAACACCAGCGACCTGGAGGGATACTTCAGCCCTTGCCAATATCAGAATGGAAATGAGAGCATGTGACAATGGACTTTGTCACTGGACTACACAGGTCACCTAGAGGACATAATGCCATATGGGTTATAGTTGATCGTTTGACGAAAACTGCACACTTTTTGCCATATAAACTCTCAGACACTTTGATATCGCTGAGTCATCTCTACATTAAAGAAATTGTCCGATTACATGGAATTCCTGTATCAATTGTGTTAGACTGGGACCCGCGTTTCACCTCCCGATTCTGGGGAAGCTTACAAGAAGCATTAGGAATCGAATTAGTTTTAGTGCCGCTTTCATCCTCAAACTGATGGACAGTCGGAACGTACCATTCAGACTTTAGAGGACATGTTAAAAGCTTATGTGATGGATTTCAAGGGGAATTAGGAGCAACGCCTACCGTTGGTAGAGTTCACATGCAACAATAGTTTCCATGCCAGTATTAGCATGGCTTCATTCGAAACACTGTATGGTTGGCCTTACAGATCACCAGTTTGTTGGATTGAAGTTGGAGAAGCTAGTCTATTGGGCCCAGAGATCGTGCAAGAAACTACAGAAAATGTGAAACTTATTCGACAAAGATTAGTGGCAACTCAAGATCGTTAGAAGAGTTATGCAGATAAGAGGAGAAGACCTCTAACTTTCGTTGCCGTGATCATGTTTTCTTGAAAATTCAGCCCCGCCGAGGAATCATCCATTTTGGAAAGAAAGGAAAATTATCACCTCGATATATCGGATCCTTCGAGATACTTCAGAAAATTGGAGAGATTGCGTACAAATTGGCTTTACCCCCATAGTTGGCTGGAGTACATGATGTTTTCCATATATCTATGCTGCAGAAGTATATAATGCACCCTTCTCACATCATTAACTGGGAAGAAATCCAACTCAACGAAGACGCTACCTGTAATAACCCCGATCCGTAATTAGCCACTAATCGGTAATTAAGGATGTTAATTAAGTGGATAAAATAAATTATGTGTTTATTTTGTATTTTGCATGATTTTGACTTTCTATCTGTTACTTGTAGAAATATATGTCTGGAATTCCGCTTTAATATGAAAATTAAAAGCCTTATCGGCATCCGAATTCAGAATTAGTTAGTTAAATGTTATTTGGAATTTATAGTATCATTTGGCAAGTTTTATTAAAAATTGATTCAGAACGATTCATTAAGTTGTGTTTGGCAAGCCTTATGTTTTAATTAAGTATTTTAGCATCATAGCTATATATATGAGTTATATGCTCCATTTTGAGCCCAAGACCCTTCATCCTTTGAGTGGAAACATCTGGTGAGACATTTTAGAAAGAGAGAGAGTTCACCTTTAGAAAGAGAAAGTGTAGAAATTGAAGAGAATTGAAGGCTTTGGCTTGAACTCATCAAGATTGTGCTATAACAAGAGTAATTCAAGATTCTAGGTAAGATTTTGACTATTAGTTCATGAAGATTATGTATTATAGAGATGAATTCATGAAGATTTTGTTGAGTTAAGCAAAACTTGAGCTAATTAAGATAGTAGAAAGATCATACCATGCATGCATGTCTATTCCTTTACAAATTGAGCATGATTTCCAAGAATTTTCTCATGCATGTTTGAAAATTCATCTTAATTATGGGAAATCATCAAGTTTCAAGTTGTTTTGTGGTATTGATTATGTTTTGAGAAGCTCAAGATCAAGAAAATCCATGCATGTTGTGTTCATGATCATTCTTAAAGTTTAAGTTGAAATTGTGAGCTTTTGGCAAACTCTTGGGCCACGATTTATGAAAATAATCCTTAATTCATCATGTTTTACAAGTTTACTATGTTATCTCAAGTTTTGGGGCGGCCAGAGATTGTTTTGAAGATTGAAATTCGAGTTTTGAGCTTGGGAGTGCAATCTGGAAAATTAATTTGCATCTACGCTCGAACGTGGGAGTTCACGCTCGAGCGACCACTCTGAGTGCGTACACTTCCACTCGAGCGACCAGAAGTCTGTTCGAGCGTGAAATGCAAGCTCCCAGAAGTTTCATGTTTTTGCAGGCCGCTCGAGCGAGGGAATATGCACTCGAGCGACCCCTCTCATGTTTGCATGTTCGCTCGAGCGAGGCAAACTACGCTCGAGCGGGGACCTTATTTTCAGAAAATTTACTAAGTGTTCCAACTCATGTTTTGGCATCCTCATTGCATCTTAGGCATTCCTAAGCCTTAATTAAGCCATAGTAAAGAGGTTATAGATTAGAAACACATTAAGTAAAGAATGTACTGAGTTACGAGACTATAAGTGTGTGTGTTTTAAGCAATGTGCTAAGGATGAACAAGAATCAACGTAATGAAAGTTAAGCCGTGATAGCCACATGAATGTGCAATGATAAGATATGTTTGTGTTATGTGCTTTTGTGTTTGTAGGTCAACGTCTGGAGATTGATTGACCAGTTACGGGAACCACTGTGAGTAATATTTCTGTAAAGATATGTTTATATGAATTATGTTCCAAATGTGATATGTTAAGTTATGATTTCTGAAATGATATTGTTTACGTGAACGAATGTCCTATGATTGAAATCTATTATGGCATCCATAGATAGTCCCAAGTTATGGGGGACGGCACGTAAATGCGGGTCCATGACGTACATGTGATTACGAGATCTCGTTAGCCACTTCATTGTGGTGATATGTGTTTAATCGGTATCCGGAACCGATTGTTCTAGTCGGAAGACGTTATGTGATGTGTTCTATGGGATGTACCATTATTATGTTCAGATACAAGAATGTTTATGCTATGATCTGTTTTATGCTTATGATGTTCGGATTTCGTTCACTAACCCCTTTACCTTAATGTTATTCACTGGGCTTTAGCTCACTGTTGCATATATATATAGAGCATTCTGGAGATCGAGCCTGAGGGCTTTTGGTCTGGACCTGTGTCCTGCTGTCAGCCAACCATTGCGCCTCACATGGAGGTTCCTGAAGTGTCATGTGTTAAAGTTCTACTGTTTCTGTGTATGTGGGTTCTTTGTTTTATTGGTTGTACTTGAGATGTTTTGCTAAGGGTGTGGGTATAATGAGAAAATGACTTTTGGTTATGTATATGAAGTTTTAAATATTCTGTTTCATGTAAATCTACACAGCTCATTGGACAACTATATTCATGTATTTGCTTCCGCTAGCCCCTAAATTTTGTTACTCAGTTCAGAGGCCTTCGGTAATCCAAGGATTACTGGCCGGTTACGATGCTAAACCCATAGGGGCGGGTTTGGGTCGTGACACTACCTTTGAAGAGGGGCCAGTAGCAATTATAGACAGACAAGAAAAAAACTTGTGAGGAAAGACAATTCAACTTCTTAAGATACTTTGGCGTCACCATGGTATTGAAGAGTTCACCTGGGAACGTGAAGACGCGATGCGAGCAAATTATCCACAATTATTTGAGACGTGAGGTATGATTTAATTTCGAGGATGAAATTTATTTAAGGGAGATAGGTTGTAGAGACCCTAATGTTTGGTAACTACACTTGGAACCCTAAGCCTAAGGTTAATAGCATTTTAGCCCCTAGTTCCATAAAAGATTGCATAATGGCCCAATAAAGAATAATTTTAAATCCTAGAACACCACTTTATAATTAGAAATACCCTAACACTTGGCTTTTATTTATTTTATCTCCTAGTTTCTAAATTAATTCATACATTTTATTTTTTTTTGACCTAGTTGCAAATTTACTAATTCTTTGAATCCTTATTATTTATTTGAGCAAATAAATAGCTATAAATATATATATTTTTTAAAATAGTTTTATTATTTATTTTAATTTTTAGTTGAGCAAATTAGTGAGAAAAATATCTAGATATTTATAAGTTGCTTAGGCATTAAGTTAGAAGGATAGAATGATCCTTTTAACCCAATTCATGGCCTATAAAATTGAGAAGCATTGTCTCAATTCCTCTCTCACGTTTTTAGCAGCTCAGGGAGAGGGTGAGAGATGGAGAGTATGATCAAGGGAAGTAGAGAAGAAGGGAAAAAAAAAAAAAGAGAAAAAGAAGAAAAAATGATTCAAGAAGGTAAGAACACCTCTTCCTCTTGTCTTCTCCAATTCTTTCACTATCCAATATCTTAATATACATATATAATCAGAGTTAATATCACAGATAATTCGTTTATGTTTGATTACAGGATTACCAAAACATTCCCAAACCAAAAGTCAAAAGGAAAAAAAAACAACTAGTCTAAGTCTTCAAATGAACCACAGCTCCAACACTTCATCTCATTTGCCTTCGAAATAACCTTCACCATTGTAAACTGCTTCATTACCTGGCATGACACGCCTTGAGCTTATAATGCCCAGTAAAAACACACACACCCCCATTTCTTCTATCAACCAATCAACCATACACAGAACAAATTGAGTAACATAACATACAATATTACTATAAGATTCTATGAATTAGTAGTTAGACTAGACATCTAGAATCACATAAAGAGATCCTTCCACCCAACCACAAGGATTGAATACCGGACTATTCAGAACTCCCCCTTTTGCTGCTTTGCAGGCCTTACCACCTATGCCCACCTCCCGGTTATTTACCGATCAGTGACATTGATAGACCTCAAAAGGGGCGGCCAAACAAGTGGGCTCGCTTACACCCAAATTGTGCCTAGGGCTCGCTTACACCCTGCACATACCATACCAAATCGTGCCTAGGGCTCGCTTACACACTGCACATACCATACCAAAGGGTTCGCTTACACCCTGAAACCACCGCATAGAGTCTGAATACATCCGTGTCAACCTAGGGGCTCACTTAGACCGCTTGCGCAAGACTTAACTCATTTATTTTTAATCCCATCATAATTCATGCCATTTATATGTATAAATTATTCCGAAACACTAGTGTGAATGTCACCCGTTGCCAACCTCTTATCATTCCCCATTTATTAGATCTTTTGATAAATAAGTTAGCCACATTCGGTAATTCGGTAATATAAAAGAGCATGAGACAAACATAAGAGAGGAAATATAGCCCATGATAAGCATACATAGTATGGTAAAGCAAGAAAACAACATTAGGAATGCTTTGAAACACATAGAGACAAATAACACAATAAAACACAATTTCCAGCACTATTTAGTTCTACAGTGCTAACCATAATGCTTTGGGAAAAATAATTCCAGGTCAAATTAGCAGCTGAAATTGCACAAAAACAATAATCAACCTGTCTAGTTTCAGTTCCAATTCTTAGAATTTGAACAGCACCTCCAGAAATTCATCTGTAAGTTCTGTTCGAAAACCTATCTAGATTTGTTACCCATTGGGAAAACTAGCTTTCCTCTCAATCTACCCGATGATTTTCACCCAAAAAAATTCCATTGGAAAGAGGACTCAGACTTCTAATTTTGACAGAAGAATTAACCTAACATGATTTTTCTGGAATTTTATAAAATTTAAAGAAGTGGACTGTTTTTTGAAGACTCAGGACCAGATTTTTAAACACAATATCCAAGCCCTAAAAACACACAATTAGGAGCTAATAAAATTATCACAAGCTCTAAACACACCAGATAGCCAACACTAAATTCAGATTTGAGAAATAGATAAATTTGATATTTCTTTTAAATTAGAGAAGTTACAGCAGTGCAATATTTGACAAATTTGCAAGACAATGTCACTAGCTCATTCCCACACTTTCATACACACCAAAAACCCTATTTAACATTAATATACAACACAAGAGGGCTTCTAAACAATAGGATGAGATGGGTGAAAGAATTGGAGAAGACATGGAAGGGGTGTGTTCTTACCTTGACTCAAGAAGGCATCATTTCATCCTTTTCTCTCTCTCTTTTTTTTTTTTTTTTTCTTCTTCTTGTTTTTCTCTACTTTCCCCTAATCACACTCTCCCTCTCTCACCCTCTCCTTAGGCTGCTGAAAATGTAGGTGTGGAATGGAGACAAGGTTCTCAATTTATAGGCCATGAATTTGGGTTAAAAAGACCATTTTACCCTCTTGCTTAAAGACTAAGGAAAATAATAAATATCTAGATTTTTTTTTCCCACTAATTTTCTCAAATAAATAATAAAAATATTTATTTAAAGATATTTATTTGCTCAAATAAATAATAAAGATGCAAAGAACTAATAAATATTCAAATAGGCTAAAACAAATAAAATGTATGAATTAATGTAGAGACTAAGGTTAAAATAAATAAAAACCAAGTGTTAGGGGTATTTTCAAATATAAAAACGGCATTTTAGGATTTAGTTATAATACAAAATAAATGCAGAAAAATTATTCCTTCTTGGACCATTTTGTAAATTTTATGAAATTTGAGACTAAAATGCAATTAACCTACGGCTTAGGGTTTTCAAGTGTAATTACCAAAAATTAGGGTCTCTACAACCTATCCCCTTTAAATAAATTTCGTCCTCGAAATTAAATCGTACCTCATGTCTCGAATAGTTGTGAATGATTTGCCCACATCGTGTTTGCACATTACCAGGTGAACTCTTCAATATCATGGCGACGCCATAGTAGCTTAAGAAGTTGAATTGTCTCTCCTCACAAATTCTTTTCTTGTCATTCTATAATTGCTACTGGCCCCACCTCAAAGGTAGCGTCTTCGTTGAGTTAGATTTGTTTCCAGTTGATAATGTGAGAAGGGTGCATTATGTACTTTCGCAACATAGATACATGGAAAACATCATGTACTCCAGCCAATTGCGGGGGTAGAGCCAATTTGTACGTAACCTCTCTGATTTTCTAAAGTATCTCGAAGGGTCCGATATATCGATGTGATAATTTTCCTTTCTTTCCAAAACGAATGATACCTCGACAGGGTTGAATTTTCAAGGCAACATCACCGACAATGAAAGTTAGAAGTCTTCTCCTTTTATTTGCATAACTCTTCTGACGATCTTGAGCTGCCACTAATCTTTGTCGAATAAGTTTCACCTTTTCCATCGTTTCTTGCACGATCTCTGGGCCCCATAGGCTCACTTCTCCACCTTCGGTCCAACAAACTAGTAATCTGCTCGGTGATCATGTTTTCTTGAAAATTCAACCCCGCCGAGGGATCATCCGTTTTGGAAAGAAAGGAAAATTATTACATCGATATATTGGACCCTTCAAGATACTTCAAAAAATTGGAGAGGTTGCGTACAAATTGGCTTTACCACCACAGTTGGCTGGAGTACAAGATGTTTTCCATGTATCTATGCTGCGGAAGTATATAATGCACCCTTCTCACATCATCAACTAGGAAGAAATCCAACTCAACGAAGACATTACCTTTGAGAAGGGGCCAGCAGCAATTTTAGAAAGACAAGAAAAGAACTTGCGAGGAAAGACAATTCAACTTCTTAAGATACTTTGGTGTCACCACGGTATTAAAGAGTTCACCTGGGAACGTGAAGACGCGATGCGAGCAAATTATCCACAATTATTTGAGACGTGAGGTATGATTTAATTTCGAGGATGAAATTTTTTTGAGGGGGATAGGTTGTAGAGACCCTAATGTTTGGTAACTACACTTGAAACCCTAAGCCTTAGGCTAATAGCATTTTAGCCTCTAGTTCCATAAAAGTTTGCATAATGGCCCAATAAAGAGTAATTTTAAATCATAGAACACCACTTTATAATTAGAAATACCCTAACACTTGGCTTTTATTTATTTTATCTCTTAGTTTCTAAATTAATTCATACATTTATTTTTTTAGCCTAGTTGCAAATTTACTAATTCTTTGAATCCTTATTATTTATTTGAGCAAATAAATAGCTATAAATATAAAAAATATATATAGTTTTATTATTTATTTTAATTTTTAGTTTAGCAAATTAGTAGGAAAAAATATCTAGATATTTATAAGTTGCTTAGGCATTAAGTTAGAAGGGTAGAATGGTTCTTTTAACCCAATTCCTGGCCTACGAAATTGAGAAGCATTGTCTCAATTCCTCTCTCACGTTTTTAGCAGCTCAGGGAGAGGGTGAGAGAGGGGGAGTGTGATCAAGGAAAATAGAGAAGAAGGAAAAAAAAAAAAAGAGAGAAAAAGAAGCAGTGATTCAAGAAGGTAAGAACACCTCTTCCTTTTGTCTTGTCCAATTTCATTCACCATCCCATGCTATTGTTAGATGCCCTCTGTGTTGAATATTAATGGGAAATAGAGCATTTGGTGTGTATAAAAGTGTGTGTTTGAGTTAGTGACATTGTGTTGCAAATCTGTCAAATTAGGCACTGCTGTAACTTCTCAAATTTAAAAGAAATATCAAATTTATTTATTTCTCAAATCTGAATTTTGTGTAGGATATTTGGTGTGTTTAGAGCTTGTGATAATTTCATTAGGCCCTAATTGTGTGTTTTTAGGGCTTGGATATTTTGTTTAAAAATTTGGTCTTGACTCTTTGAAAAATAGTCCAGTTCTTGCAATTTTATAAAATTACAGAAAAATCATCTCAGATTAGTTCTTCTATAAAAAATTAGGATTTTGAGTCCTCTTTCCAATGGAATTTAGTTGGGTGAAAATCATTGGGTAGATTGAGAGGAAAGCTAGTTTTCCCAAAGAGTGACAAATCTGGACAGGTTTTCGAATATAACTTGTAGATAAATTTCTGGAGGTGCTGTGCAAATTCTGAGAATTGGAATTGAAACTAGATAGGTGAATTATTATTTCTGTGCAATTTCAGCCCCTAATTTGACCTGGAAGTATTTTTCCCAAAGCACTCTTTTTAGCTCTGCAGAACCGAACAGTGCTGGAAATGGTGTTTTATTATGTTATTTGTCTCTAAGTGTTTCAAAGCATGCCTAATGTTATTTGCTTGCCTTACCATGCTTATATATGACTATCATGGGCTATTTTCCTCTCTTATGTTTGTCTCATGCTCTTTTATATTACCGAATTACCGAATGTGACTAACTTGCTTGGCAAAAGATCTAATAAATGGGAAATGGAAAGGGGTTGGTGATAGGTGACGTTCTCCCTTGTGCTTGAGAATGATTTATGTAATAGACATGTGTATGGAATTAAAACCAAATGAGTTAAGTCTTGCGCAAGTAGTCTAAGCAGGCCCCTAAGTTGACCCGGATGTATTCAGACTTTATGCTGTGGTTTCAGGGTGTAAGCGAGCCCTTTGGTATGGTATGTGCAGGATGTAAGCGAGTCCTAGGCATGATTTTGTATGGTATGGTATGTGCAGGGTGCAAGCGAGCCCTAGGTACGGTTTGGGTGTAAGCGAGCTCACTTGTTTGGCCGTCGCTTTTGAGGTCCATCAATGCCACTGACAGGTAAATAACCAGATGGTGGGCATAGGTGGTAAGGTCTACAAAGCAGCAGAACGGAGAGTTCCGAATAGTCCGGGGTTCAATCCTTGTGGTTGGGTAGAAGGATCTCTTTGGGGGATTCTAGATGTCTAGTCTAACTACTAATTCATAGAATGTATGTTATGTTACCCGATTTTTAAACAAAATATCCAAGCCCTAAAAACACACAATTAGGGGCTAATAAAATTATCACAAGCTCTAAATACACCAAATAGCCTACACTAAATTCAGATTTGAAAAATAAATAAATTTGATATTTCTTTTAAATTTAAGAAGTTACAATAGTGCCTAATTTGACAGATTTACAAGACAATGTCACCAACTCAAACCCACACTTTTATACACACCAAATGCTCTATTTCCCATTAATATGCAACACAAGAGGGCATCTAAACAATAGGACGGGATGGTGAAAGAATTGGAGAAGACAAGAGGAAGAGGTGTTCTTACCTTCTTGAATCACTTTTTCTTCTTTTTCTCTTTTTTTTTTTTTTTTTTCCTTCTTATCTACTTCCCTTGATCACACTCTTCCTCTCTCACCCTCTCCCTGAGCTGCTAAAAACGTTAGAAAGGAATTGAGACAAAGCTTCTCAATTTTATAGGCCATGAATTGGGTTAAAAGGACCATTCTACCCTTCTAACTTAATGCCTAAGCAACTTATAAATATCTAGATATTTTTTCCCACTAATTTGCTCAACTAAAAATAAAAATAAATAATAAAAATAATTTTTTTAAAAATATATTTATAGCTATTTATTTGCTCAAATAAATAATAAGGATTCAAAGAATTAGTAAATTTGATTCATCAACTGGGAAGAAATCCAACTCAACGAAGACGTTACCTTTGAGGAGGGGCCAGTAGCAATTATAGACAGACAATAAAAAAACTTGTGAGGAAAAACAATTCAACTTCTTAAGATACTTTGGCGTCACCACGGTATTGAAGAGTTCAACTGGGAACGTGAAGACGCGATGCGAGCAAATTATCCACAATTATTTGAGACGTGAGGTGTGATTTAATTTCGAGGACGAAATTTATTTAAGGGGGATAGGTTGCATAGACCCTAATGTTTGGTAACCACACTTGAAACCCTAAACCTTAGGTTAATAGCATTTTAGCCCCTAGTTCATAAAAGTCTGCAACATGGCCCAATAAAGAATAAGTTAATTAATCCTAGAACACCACTTTATAATTGGAAATACCCTAACACTTGGTTTTTATTTATTTTATCTCATAGTTTCTAAATTAATTCATACATTTTATTTTTTTTTAGCTTAGTTGCAAATTTGCTAATTCTTTGAATCCTTATTATTTATTTGAGCAAATAAATAGCAATAAATATATTTTTAAAAAAATAAAATAAAATAAAATAATAGTTTTATTATTTATTTTAATTTTTAGTTGAGCAAATTAGTAGCAAATTAGTGGGAAAAATATCTAGATATTTATAAGTTGCTTAGGCATTAAGTTAGAAGGGTAGAATGGTCCTTTTAACCCAATTCTTGGCCTATAAAATTGAGATGCATCGTCTCAATTCCTCTCTCACGTTTTTAGCAGCTCAGGGAGAGGGTGAGAGAGGGAGAGTGTGATCAAGGGAAGTAGAGAAGAAGGGGGAAAAAAAAAGAGAAAAAGAAGAAAAAGTGATTCAAGAATGTAAGAACACTTCTTCCTCTTGTCTTCTCCAATTCTTTCACCATCCCATCCTATTGTTTAGATGGCCTCTTGTGTTTCATATTAATGAGAAATAGAGCATTTGGTGTGTATAAAAGTGTGGGTTTGAGTTAGTGACATTGTGTTGCAAATCTGTCAAATTAGACACTACTGTAACTTCTCAAATTTAAAAGAAATATCAAATTTATTTCTTTCTCAATTCTGAATTTAATGTAGGCTATTTGGTGTGTTTAGAGCTCGTGATAATTTTATTAGCCCCTAATTGTGTGTTTTTAGGGCTTGGATATTTTGGTTAAAAATATGGTCCTGAGTCTTTGGTAAACAGTCCACTTCTTGCAATTTTATAAAATTCCAGAATAATCATCTCATGTTGGTTATTCTATACAAATTTAGGATTTTGAGTCCTCTTTCCAATGAAATTTGTTTGGGTGAAAATCATTAGGTAGATTGAGAGGAAAGCTAGTTTTCCCAAAGGGTGACAAATCTGGACAGGTTTTTGGATATAGCTTGTAGATGAATTTCTGGAGGTGCTGTGCAAATTCTGAGAATTGGAATTGAAACTAGACAGGTTAATTATTATTTCTGTGCAATTTCAGCCCCTAATCTGACCTGAAAGTATTTTTCCCAAAGCACTCTTGTTAGCCCTACAGAACTGAACAGTGCTGGAAATGGTGTTTTATTATGTTATTTGTCTTTAAGTATGTCATAGCATGCCTAATATTATTTGCTTTCCTTACCATACTTATGTATTTATCATGGGTTATATTTCCTCTCTTATGTTTGTCTCATGCTTTTTTATGTGACTAACTTACTTAGCAAAAGATCTAATAAACGAGAAATGGGAAGGGGTTGGTAATGGGCGACGTTCACGTTTGTGTTTCAGAATGATTTATGTAATATACATATGAATGACATGAATTATGATGGGATTAATACCAAATGAGTTAAGTCTTGCGCAAGTAGTCTAAGCAAGCCCCTAGGTCGACACGGATGTATTCAGACTCTATGCGGTGGTTTCATGGTGTAAGCGAGCCATGGTATGTGCAGGCTGTAAGCGATCCCTAGGCATTATTTGGTATGGTATGTGCAGGGTGTAAGCGAGCCCTAGGCACGATTTGGGTGTAAGCGAGCCCACTTGTTTGGCTGTTCCTTTTAAGGTCCATCAATGCCACTAACAGGTAAATAACCGGATGGTAGGCATAGGTGGTAAGATCTGCAAAGCAGCAAAATGGGGAGTTCTGAATAGTCCGGTGTTCAATCCTTGTGGTTGGGTAGAAGGATCTCTTTGGGGGATTCTAGATGTCTAGTCTAACTACTAATTCATAGAACGTATGTTATGTTACCCGATTTGCTATGTATATGGTTGACTGGTTGATAGAAGATATGGGGGTGTGTGTGTTTTTACTAAGCATTCCAAACTCATGACGTGTCATGCCAGGTAAGGAAGCAGTTTACGATGGTCAAAAGTTATCCCGAAGGCAACCAAGATGAAATGTTGGAGCCGTGGTTCACTTGAAAACTTAGACTAGTAGTTTTTTTTTACTTTGACTTTTGGCGTGACAGTGTTTGTAATCCTATTGCAGAACACAAATGAATTAACTATGGTATTAACTTTGCTTATATGTTTATATTAAGATGTTTGGCTATCTATCCTATTTGAGTTATATTATGTACTCTGTTTGTTTGGTCATGAATTCTGGGGCGTTACAAGTTGGTATCAGAGCCAGGTTTCGATCCTGGGACCTGTGGGTTATGGACAATTTCATCAGAGGAGTAATGTAGATAAAGAAGACCTCTAACTTTTATTGTCGGTGCTGTTGCCTTGAAAATTCAGCCCTGCCGAGGTATCATTCATTTTGGAAAGAAAGGAAAATTATCACCTCGATATATCGGACCCTTCGAGATACTTTAGAAAATTGGAGAGGTTGCGTACAAATTGGCTCTACCCCTGTAATTGGTCGGAGTACATGATGTATTCCACGTATCTATGTTGAGGAAGTACATAATGCACCCTTCTCACATCACCAACTGGGAAGAAATCCAACTCAACGAAGACGCTAGCGTTAAGAAGGGACCAGTAGCAATTATGGACAGACAAGAAAATAACTTGTGAGGAAAGACAATTCAACTTCTTAAGATACTCTGGCGTCATCATGGTATTGAAGAGTTCACCTAGGAACGTGAAGATACAACACAGGCAAATTATCCACAACTATTTGAGACGTGAGGTATGATTTAATTTCGAGAACAAAATTTATTTAAGGGGGATAGGTTGTAGATATCCTAATTTTTAGTAATTACATGTGTAACCCTGAGACTTAGGTTAATAGCATTTTAGCGCCTAGTTTCGTAAAAGTCTGCAAAGTGGCCCAATAAAGGATAATTTTCTTGTATATTATCATTTTAAATCATAGAACAACAACTTATAATTGGAAATACCCTAAAACTTGGTTTTATTACTTACTCTAGTTATAAATTAATTCATACCATTTTATTTTTATTTTATTTTTGTTTGTTGTTTTTCTTTCATTTATTATCATTGAATATTTATTATTTATTTGAATATGTACATAGGTGTTATAAGATATTTTGGTGGAAAATTGGTTGAAAAAACAAAATAAAAAAAATCTAGATATTTATGCATTCTTTAGTCATTAAGCTAGGACCCAAGCTTATTTCCTATAAATTGAGAGCCTTGTCTCAATTCTACACAAAAACACCACATATCAGCCAAGGAGAGGGTGAGAGAAGGAGAGTTAATTAGAGGGAGTAGAGAAGAAGAAAAAAAGAAAAAGAAAAAGAAAAAAAGGGTGCCTTCTTGAGTCAAGGCAAGAACCCTTCTTTCTCTTGTCTTCTCCAATTCTTTCACCATCCCATCCTATTGTTTAGATGCCCTCTTTTGTTACATATTAATGGGAAATAGGGTTTTTGATGTATATAAAAATGTGGGTTTGATTTAGTGACTTTGCCGTACAAATTTGTCAAATTATGTACTGCTGTAATTTCTCTAATTTAAAAGAAATATCAAAACCTATTTGTGGATATATTTTCTGAGTACCAACACGTGGCCAAGGTGACGCCGACGTATCAGCCGAGGTGCCACGTGTCCTGTTCATGACGCCGAGGTGATCTCGGCTAGGCTGATGTTACCTCCGAAGATATCGAAATCCGAGATAAGCGGATAAGGCACAAGAGTCCTAGAATGAGGAAGAACTTCAGCATGGATAAGGATAACACTCTTAGGGATTTATATTTATCTCTTGGAGAGTCCAGGATAAGCATTGAGCAGAAGTCCATTGAAGCTAGGCTTCTATGGGGACCAGGATGAATTAACTATAAAAGAAAGGCACCCCTGATGGGTCTAAGTACGCAATTATATTTTGAACAGTGATTTAGCACTATTGTTATCTTGAGAGATATACTGATTTTGATCGTCGGAGTACCCTCGGTGGACGAACCACCGCCGAAATCTTCTCTTTCTAGTTGCAGGTCAGCTAGGTGTCATCTATTCTGCTAGTGTCTCCAGCTGAATACCGAGGTGGCAGTGTGATCAGAAATTCACTCACACAATTTGGCGTCGTCTGTGGAAAAGAAAGGAGAATAGATGGCTAGTGACGAACATAAGGAAAAGGTTGGGGATGAAATCCCTGCCGAGAACGGTAAACACGTTGACCTTAGCATGAAGGAAGATGGTTGCAACGAGGAGACTTAGGGTCAGAATCATGGCAAGAAAGATGTCGGCTAGGAGGGCGACGTACCAAAGAAATCGGATCGAAGTGGATATTACAACGAGGACAACCTCCAGGTATAGAAGGATAAATGCCTGCGGAGGGATGAAGAGGTGAAAGAGATGGCAAACAAATTGGCCGACCTGCAATCGGTCGTCAATTTCATGATGCAAAACAACGTCATGCAGCCACCATTCCCGCTACAGGACACGCCGATTCCAGTGGCCAATGCCCAGAAGGGAGGACAGAAAACAATCCCAGTAGCCCCGCAGTACACCAAGAGCGAAAAACACTCTCACTGGCCTTCAAGGGAGGTCGGGCGAGGAGAGTCGAGGAGAGAAGAGTCACGAAGGACACATCGCACTAAAGAAGCAGACCCCAGAGAACATAGGCATGTTCAGAGGCAGGAGCTGTGCTTCAACACAACTCATGGAGAAAGGTTGAAAATGGCTCACAACGAAGCTGAGAGCAGTGCACCAAAAAGACTAAAGTCAGGAGATAGCCGAGCTCCTGGGCAGACCAAAGAAGACTTGAGAGATTACCTCAAGAGGAAGCAAGATCATGCCGAGGTAACTTCAACAATTAAACCGAGAACACCATTCTCGGTAGAGTTAGATAAAGTTGAGGCCCCAAAAAGATTCAATATGCCGAGGTTCCAGATATACGATGGTAAGTCGGACCCCAACTTTCACGTCGGATTATACCTAAACTCGATGGCACTGTATACTGGGAACGAGCCGTTACTCTGCAAGGTGTTCCCCTCATCCTTCGGGGAGATTGCATCGGACTGGTTTCACAAATTGCCCAAGGGAAGTGTGAAGACCAGAGAAAGCCTGGCCGAGATGTTCGTGGCCAGGTTCGTGACAAACAAGCTACAACCATTGAGGGTGGACGCATTGATGGCTCTAAGAATCAGTAAGGATGAAGGCCTTAGGGCCTACGCAAAAGGTACTATGGTGTTCAACTGAATACCCGAGTGCAACCAAGATGGCGGTCGTGTCTTTCAAGAACAGCCTAAAAGACGACTGTCCACTACGGAAGTCTTTGGCAAAGACATTGCCCAAAAAGTATGGAGGAGCTCATGGCCAGAATTGAGAAATATGCCAGAGCCGAGGAAGATATATCAGGGGCTAAGGAGACAAAGCAAGAGAAGGAAAACGGCTCGCCGAAGCGAGGCCGAGGTAATAATGGATCCAATAAACAAGAGGTAGGACTAAGGGCTACACAGGTAGTCACAACTGTGTTCCGAATCCCAATTCACAAAGTCCTGGATAAAATCCGAACCCAACCCTATTTCAGAGCACCAACAAGGGTACCTGGAGAATTTATAGAAAGGAGCCTAGGTAAGCATTGTGCTTACCATAACGAAGATGGGCATCTGACTCAGGGTTGCAGAGCCCTAAAGTCACACCTGGAAGACCTGGTAAGGCAGGGCCATTTGAGGGACCTTGTAGACGAGGCTAGGACCAGAGAAGAGCAGACAAGATTGCCTTAGGCACCAGCAGCTCCACCTCCCCCAGCACAGCAACCTCAAGCAGGAGGACCTCGGATAATTAATGTAATTCACTCGAAGGTCAACGAAAACGAAATTCAGAAAGAGACCCAAAAGGTAAAACACCTACAGCATGTCTACCAAGTCGAAAAAGAGACATCGGGCAGAGGAGTGCCAGGGACCAGTAGTGTCCTTTACTAAAGCCAACCTTGAGATGTACAACATCCACACAACGATGCCTTGGTAGTATCCCTCAAGGTTGGAGAGTGCCAAGTGAAACGCATCTTAATTGACCAAGGCAGCTCTTGTGACATCATGTTGTTAGATTTACAAGGAGCTGGCCTTCACCCTGATGATATGGAGTAATCTAACGGCCCGATGGTCGGTTCAATGGAACGCCGACATGGCCACTGGGCGCAACAAACTTGGAGGTGTAAGCTAGCACCAAGAAGATAAAGACAGAGTTCACCGTGATCGACACGCCCTCTCCTTACAATATTGTCTTGGGAAGGCCATGGTTGCATGCAATGGGGGCTGTTCCCTCAACATTGCATCAGCTACTGCGGTTTCCAACAGAGCATGGGATAGAAGAAGTCAGAGGGGATTAGCTGCAGGCAAAGAACTGTTCCATGGCAGCAATGAAAACCACCTGCAGCATACGAGAACCAGAGAAGGCAAAGATCGAAGACGAGGACGTGGAGGTCCTAGAGGATGTCGGCAAAGAGCCAGCCGAAAAGAGTGAAGAAGCACTGAAGAAAATCCTCGTCCAGGAGAGGGATGAAGAATGCTTCTTTCTTCTCGGCTTGGCTTAGCAAAAGAAGAGGAAAAAGAGTTGGAAGCTTTCTTGAGAGCAAATATTGAGGTGTTTGCCTGGACGCCTTACGAAATGCCTGGCATTGACCTCGAGGTCACTTGCCATAAATTGAACGTTGACAGATCGGCCAAACCTGTAATCCAACGAGCAAGAAGACGGACGTTGATGCACGTCGAAGCAGTAGAAGAGGAAGTAGATAGACTTCTGGAGGCCAGGGCCATTCGAGAGGTAAATTACCCGATATGGCTATCAAATACAGTAGTGGTGAAGAAAAAGAATGGTAAATGGAGGGTCTGCGTGGACTTTACCAGCCTGAACAAGGCCTGTCCCAAAGACAGTTTTCCTTTACCCAAGATTGACCAACTAGTGGATGCCACTTCGGGGCATGGAAGGATGAGCTTCCTAGATGCCTACAGGGGGTACCATCAGATAGCAATGGACCCACCAGATGAGGAGAAGACTGCGTTTATCACCCCAAAAGGGCTGTATTGCTATAGAGTGATGCCTTTTGGGCTGAAGAACGTAGGAGCAACTTACCAGAGATTGGTAACCAAGATGTTCAAACACCTAATTGGCAGAACAGTAGAAGTCTATATCGACGACATGGTCGTGAAGACCAAGGAGCCTGAGGGTCATCTGGCCGACCTAAAAGCAGTCTTTGACATCCTTAAAACATATCAGCTCCGACTCAATGCATTGAAGTGTGCATTTGGAGTTGAATCTAGTAAGTTCTTGGGATACCTGGTGACCAGAAGGGGCATTGAGGCCAGCCCAGACCAGATCAAGGCCATCCTTGAGTTGAAAAGCCCGACGTCGGCAAAACAGGTGCAGATGCTGACTGGAAGGGCTGCAGCCCTGAACAGGTTCATAAGCAGGAGCTCTGACAAATGCAAACCCTTCTTTAACTTAGTAAAGAAGGCCATAGACTTCTTATGGACAGGAGTGCGAAGTCACCCTGGCCGACTTAAAGAAGTATTTGACCACGGCTTCAGTTCTCTCAAATCCCAGAACCTGGAGAGGAGCTATTCCTATACTTAGCAGTTTCAGAACACGCAGTAAGCACAGTGATAATCCGAGAAGAAAAATGGGAGCAAAGGGTTGTTTACTATGTAAGCAAAACCTTGGCCAATGCAGAAACCAGGTATTTACCCCTAGAGAAGTTGGCACTGGCATTAGTAATGACTTCAAAGAAACTGAACCATTATTTTCAAGCACACAGAATTGTGGTACTAACTGAACACCCTTTGAAGTCCCTGTTGTAACAGGGAGATCTGACAAGATGAATAGCCAGATGGGCAGTAGCCTTGGGCCAGTATAACCTAGAGTACAGACCCAAAATGACGATCAAAGGCCAAGTCTTGGCCGACTTTGTGGCCGAGTTCACTCCAGGAGCCATCGGACATCTCGTCCAAGCGAGCAAAAAGGAGCCCAGCCGAGGGCAACAGAACAAAGGAAGAAGAAAAACTAAGGCCCTGCAGCATTTACATCAGTGACTCCTTCCGACTGTTTGTCGGAGTTCAAACCGATAAGGAGCGGGGGCAGGAGTAGTACTGGTATCTCCAAACGGGCAGATACTAGAACAATCCATTCGTTTGGGGTTCAAGGCCTCAAACAATGAAGCGAGTATGAAGCACTGATCGCAGGACTAAAACTGGCAGTAGCAGTAGAAGCAGATGAGGTGATAGTTTTTTTGTGACTCTCAACTTATAGTCAACCAAGCAACAGTGAGTTCGCAACTCGAGATGAATGTATATCGGCATACGCAAAGGAAGTAGGCAGATTAGTGGCCTTGTTTCAGAATTGCCGACTGCAGCAGGTTAGCCAAGATGATAACAGCCACGCCAATGCCCTGGCCAACCTGGCTAGTGCAACACAACTTGGAAAGGCAATGACGATAATGGTCGATTACTTGTCGGGCCCAAGCATTGAACCACTGACCACAGAGCGTGAAGCAATGTGTGTGGACATGGGACCAAGCTGGATGGATGCAATAGTATCATTCCTGAAAGAAGGAAAACTGCCAAATGATCGCAAAGAGGCACACAAGATCAGATTGAAGTCGGCAAGATTCAATCTGACAGCAGAAGGACATCTCTACAGAAGATCCTTCACTGGACCCCTTTTGAGGTGTGTACATCCTTCACAAATTAAAGATTTTTTATACGAAATACATGAAGGAATATGTGGAAGCCACGTTGGGGGCAGATCACTTGCTCATACGGCCATTATCCAAGGATATTGGTGGCCCTACATGAAAGATGCAGAAGCCTATGTCAAGAAGTGTGAAAAGTGCCAAAGGTTTTACCTCTGATACACCAATCAGCAGCAGACCTAAACCCAGTATCCAGTCCTTGGCCATTTGCCCAATGGGGCATGGATCTTGTTAGGAAACTGCCCCAAGCAACTGGGTAAAGGAAGTACCTGCTGGTAGCAACAGATTACTTTACCAAATGGATAAAAACTGAACCCCTTGCCAAAATCCGAGACGTGGACGTGAAGAACTTCATCTGGAAGAACATCATCACCAGATTTGGGATTCCAAGAGCAATAGTTGCCCACAATGGAACACAGTTTGACAGTAAGCTAATCAAGAGCTTCTGTGCAAAGTTTAAAATCAAGAATTACTTTTCAACCCTAAGCTTTCCCCAAAGCAATGGACAAGCACAAGCATCCAACAAAGTTATCTTGGATAGGATAAAGAAGAGGCTGCAGGCAGCAAAAGGAAAGTGGATGGATGAGTTGCCCAGTGTACTCTGGGCATATCGGACTACGCCGAGAAGATCAACAGGGGAATCCCCCTTTGCCATGGCCTATGGCGCAGAAGCTGTCATTCCACTGGAGGTCGGCATCCCAGGGATCAGAACCCAGGGAGTAGAAAACGGGAGTAATGATGTACTCTTAGCCCGAGATCTGGATTTTCTAGAAGAAAGAAGGGAGAAGCTGCAATTCAGCTCGCAGCATACCAACAAGCTTGCCAAAGCTTATAATAGAAAGGTCAACCCAAGGGAGTTTCAAATCGGTGACCTCATCTTACGAAAAGTCATCGGCAACAAGAAGGATCCCAGAGAGGGCAAGCTTGGCCCAAATTGGGAAGGACCCTACAGAATCATCTCGGTACTGGGAAATGGGGCATATCGGCTTGAAGATAATGAAGGCAAAGAGTTGCCAAGGCCCTGGAATACTTGCAATCTTAAGTTTTTTTATCATTAAATTTTCTTGTTCTTTGTTATTAGCCAAAGTAATAAATAAAGCTTGATTTTTTCATGACTAATATGATAGTTGATGACGTTTCCAGAATACATGGATAATAAGAACCCAAGTGGAACTTAAGTTCACATTAGGGGGCAGAGAGTTGGAAAATGGTTTTAACACTTGTTGAAATTTGAGAAAAATTTACAAGTTGAAGTTAAATCGAGATCATGTTTAACGCTTGTTGAAATTTATGATAAATTTACAAGTTGAAGTTAAACCGAGATCATGTTTAACGCTTGTTGAAATTTATGATAAATTTACAAGTTAAAGTTAAACCGAGATCATGTTTAACGCTTGTTGAAATTTGTGAAAAATTTACAAGTTGAAGTTAAACCGAGATCATGTTTAACACTTGTTGAAATTTGTGAAAAATTTACAAGTTTAACACTTGTTGAAATTTGTGAAAAATTTACAAGTTGAAGTTAAACTATGGTTACGTCTAACACTTGTTGAAATTTGTGGAAAATTTACAAGTTGAAATTAGCCGAGATAATGTTTAACACTTGTTGAAATTTGTGAAAAATTTACAAGTTGAAGTTAAACCGAGATTATGTTTAACACTTGTTGAAACTTGAGTTTACAAGTTGAAGTTAAATTAAGTTTATATTGAACACTTGTTGAAAATTTGTGAAAAATTTACAAGTTGAAGACCAAGACTGTACCAAGAAAGGTACTTATGTACGTGCCGAAGTAAACCATTGGCTTGTGTAACAGAGGTATGTCAACCCAAGAAGGCGGCCCAAGACTAGGGTGTATATTGAAGACACAAAATTATTCCAAGTATGAAAGTCATACAAAAGCAGTAAAGGGATGATAAAGATACAAGCATTCAAAAGAAGTTGCATTTATGTACAAAAGAGGGCACTTCGGCCTACCAAAAGAGTAATTGTTCAGAGATTACAAAAGAAGGCACGTCGGCCATGTGAAGAGCTTACATTGTTTCAAAGGAAAACCAAAAGCAAAGTACAGAAGTAAAAGAAAAAAAAACATCGAAACTAAGACTCTTCAGCACCACTAGCAGGTTGGGGTTGAAGTTCAGAAGACTGCTGGGAGGACATCTCGCAGCCTTCTCAGCCGTGAGCTCGCATCTATTTCTTGAATGGTTTGATCGAGGCTCTTGTCGGCAAGAGGCACGTCCGAAGATGCCTTTTCAGTTATAGTGTCCTTGGGAACCTTCTCACCCTCCTCGTCTTGAGTCAAGTCCAGGACTTGCTCAATTGGTAGAGGACTTGGCCCCAGCAGCTTCCTTCGACTTCCTCACCAGAGCCTCTTCCTCAGACTCAGAATCGTCGTCGGATTGCTTGGAGTTGGGGGGAATGGCAGAGGAAGGACGTCGGTGTTTAAGGGGGAGTCATCGAGGATTTCGAGCTTTTTAAGTAAAGTCATCCAACCGAGGGTGAAACCCTTGTTGCATGCCTGCTTTACTTGTTTTTCGTAATCCGCCGTAACGTCGGCCACCCCCTCATTATATCCCTTCTCGTCGGCGGCCTTAACTTCAGCCTCTTTTGTGGCCAGGGTATCTTGAAGTTCTTTCAGGGCCTGGGACATCTTTTCCTCGGCCTCTCTTTTTTGGGCCTCGAGAACCTTCTTGATGGCCTCAGCGGATTCCGCTTTTTCTTTGGCGTCATTTTGAGCCTTGATAGCAGCCTCAGCTTGATCCTCCAATGTCTTCATCTTTGATTGCAAGTTTTTATTAGTCTTCTGCAGACTGGAGACCTCCCTCTTCTTGTCGGCCAGTTCCTTCCGGTTCTCGAAAGATTGTAGTGAGAAGGAATGGGCGTGCTGGATTGCCTGAGAAAAAATAAAACAGAGCAGAAGTTATTAAAAAATTTTCTAAAGTATAAAAAAGAGAGAGAAAGAAAAACTACCGAATAAAGACACTTACTTGAACAGAGCGCTGGAGCATCAGAGCATAGTTTTCATATTCGCTCAACTTGGCGTTTCGGTCGAGATCGCAGGGAAGAAGCAGAGCGGTACTAAGGGCGACGTCGACATTAATGTCATTAGCGCTATCGCTAGCCCTAACTGGCTTATCCTCCAGTGTAATTTTGGGGGCCCAGGGGGAATCGTGCTTTAGAGACCCCGAGGTGGTTGTAGCGGATGACCTCGGCCTCTTTGATCGGGTAGACTTGGATGGTTGGGCCTCGGCAGGCCTCTTCTCGGCGACAGAATGAGACTTATCGCTCTCAGCCAATTTGGAGATTGGCAAGGTGTCCTCAGTATCAATCTGAGTCACCGTTGCCTTTGACTGAGCTTTTTTTATCCTTTTTGCTTTGGCTTTGGGGGCTGAGTTAGTGCTGGTTGAGCGTCTATGATGGATGGAATGCTGGCCAGGAGATCTTTGGCAACTGCTTTCTAGCGGCCCATCTCGGCAGAAAAAACAGTTCGTCGCCGACGTTGGCGCTGGGATATTGGGATCAGATATGGAGCCGAAGTTGACAGCTGCTCTGCTGGATCAGAAGTCGATCCTTGATCTGGCCAAGATATGGAGCGCGGCTGGGAGTCGTGCAGAAGGAGAAGACAGACTCTTCTTCTTCTTCTTCTTGCTGGAACGTCGGGAAGAACCAACTTGTAGGTGGGAACGAAATTAAGTACCAAGGGGCTCTCCGCTTATGGATTGGCATATCCATAGTTACTCAAGTCTTTGCTGGGAAAGAAAGACTGGCAGAAACCCTTTGGTGGCTGAGGAAGAGCTGTAAGAGAAAACAGACATTAGAACGAATAAAGTATGAAGACTTTAAAAACAAGTTAGTATGAACACAGGGCTCTTACCATTGCCCTCTACAAAACTGATCGAGGAAGAGGGTAGAAGTGGATGTCCTCGTCTGGAGCGAACTCCAGCTTCCCCGAGGTAATGAAATAATCATCCCCAGCTCCCTTGTTGGAGTCGGGAGGTCAACAACAATTTTGTACTCCGTAGACCTCGGCTTGAGGTAGTAAACGTAGCCGTCATTTTTGAGGCCACACATGGTGTAGTAGTATTGAATATCAGCTAAAGTAACCCTAGCATTTTCCTGTTTGGCTAAGGCTATTATGCCATTGATGACTCGGTAGGAGTTGATGGCAAGCTGCATCGGGTTCAACTTATAATAATGAAGTATCTCGCAGAAAATGATATTTAGTGGGAGTCGAAGTCCGCACTCGATAAAAGCTACAACAGGGAAAGGCATAGAAACAGTTGTGGGCATGATAGAGTCATTCTCCCCAACCAACCTTAGATGGACATCGGCTGGGATGTCAAACTCTCTCCTAAAATGCTCTAACTTGGTCGAGGGGTCTACCCTATGCTTCCACATACCCATGATATCAGCTTAGCTGGAGGAGTTGGATTTCAAAAGAGAGTGTTTTGGAGGGTTTTAAGGACCCCGGCTACAACCTAAAAATATACAGAATCTGTGGGAAATCGTTTCGGTTTTTCCTAAAAATCTGTGGGTTCTATAAACAATCCCAAACCTATATCTATACAGATGAAGATTGAAGGCACGAATCTGGAAAACACGGCAAATAGAAACAGGAATACGATTTAGAGTCAAGAACAGAGATGGGTCATCAAGAAACACAAGATAAAAGTCTTCACAGGTGCGTTAGGCCAAGAACAGTGGCAACAATCAACAAATGTGTGAACAGTGTGTATTCAGGAAACAGATGGGGCAAAAATAGAATCATGAAACAAACATACGGTGGAAAACAAGATACAAATTGAAATATCAAAGATATGAACAAGATTGCAGAAACAGAGCGGAAGAGTTCAGTAAAGCAAAATAGAAAACTGAAACAAGAAGTTAAATCGGGGAGAAACAGTAACTCACCGAAGAAAGAAAGCCGGTATTGAGTTCGCCGAAGTCAGACGAACTGCAGCAGCGGAAAAGATTAGCAAGAGCCTTACTGGAGAAGATGAACGACGGCGGTAGCAGAACTTGAAAGCTTGGAGCAATGGAGGATTTGAGAGAGTAAGAAAGAAAGAAGGGTTGAACAAAAACGATGATAAGTGAAGGGACGAAGAGAGAGGGAACGAGTTTTGTCAAAACTTGAAATGGCGGCAAAAAAAGCCATTAATGTGTTTGAAACGACGTGTGCGTCAGACGGCGCACGCAAGGAAAAAATTTGCCTTACAGGCGCGTATCAAGTACGGTCCAGTAAGGGGAAGACGCGTGGCTAAAACGGTTGAGTTATTGTCCATGACAGCTCATATGCATAAAGGAGCTCTTGGAATTCTTGCTCTTAAAAAGACATGTCGGCCTGTATAATGATATCGACTAAGAAGTTTTAAGCCGACGTACTAGAGGAAGTACTGATATAGGTTCCATCACCTCAGAATGCCGAGGTAATAGAACCTAAGGGGCAGTTGTGGGGATATATTTTCTGAGTACCAACACGTGGCCAAGGTGACGCCGACGTGTCAGCCGAGGTGCCATGTGTCCTGTTTGTGACGCCGAGGTGATCTCGGCTAGGCCGATGTTACCTCTGAAGATATCGGAATCCGAGATAAGCGGATAAGGCACAAGAGTCCTAGAATGAGGAAGAACTTCAGCATGGATAAGGATAACACTTTTAGGGAGTTTATCGTTATCTTTTGGAGAGTCCAGGATAAGCATTGAGCAAAAGTCCATTGAAGCTAGGCTTCTATAGGGACCAGGATTGAATTAACTATAAAAGAAAGGCACCCTCGATAGGTCTAAGGTACGCAATTTATATTTTGAACAGTGAGTTTAGCACTATTGATTATCTTTGAGAGATATACTGACTTGATCGTCGGAGTACCCCTGGGTGGACGAACTACCGTCGGAATCTTCTCTTTCTGTTGCAGGTCAGCTAGGTGTCATCTATTCTGCCGGTGCTTTCCAGCTGAATACCGAGGTGGCAGTGTGATCAGAAATTCACTCACACACTATTTATTTTTCAAATCTGAATTTTGTGTAGGCTATTTTGTGTGTTTAGAGCTTGTGATAATTTTATTAGCCCCTAATTATGTTTTTAGGGCTTGGATATTTTATTTAAAAATCTGGTCCTGAGTCTTTGAAAAATAGTCAACTTCTTACAATTTTATAAAATTCCAGAAAAATCATCTTATGTTGGTTCTTCTGTCAAAATTTAGAATTCTGAGTCCTCTTTCCAATGGAATTTATTTGGGTGAAAATCATTGGATAGATTGAGAGGAAATCTAGTTTTCTCAAAGAGTAACAAATCTGGACAGGTTTTTGAATATAGCTTGTAGATGAATTTCTGGAGGTGCTGTGCAAATTCTGAGAATTGGAATTGAAACTAGACAGGTTAATTATTATTTTTGTGCAATTTCAGCCCCTAATTTGACCTAGAAGTATTTTTCCCAAAGCATTCTTGTTAGCCTTGCAGAACTGAACAGTGCTGGAAATGGTGTTTTATTGTGTTATTTGCCTCTAAGTATTTCAAAGCATGCCTAATGTTATTTGCTTGCAGTACCATACTTATGTATGACTATCATGGGCTATATTTCCTCTCTTATGTTTGTCTCATGCTCTTTTATATTACCGAATCACCGAATGTGACTAACTTGCTTAACAAAAGATCTAATAAACGAGAAATGAAAAGGGGTTGGTAATGGGCGACGTTCACCTTGTGTTTCAGAATGATTTATGTAATATATATATGAATGACATGAATTATGATGGGATTAAAACCAAATGAGTTAAGTCTTGCGCAAGCGGTCTAAGCGAGCCCCTAGGTTGACACGGATGTATTCAGACTCTATGCAGTGGTTTCAGGGTGTAAGCGAGCCCTTTGGTATGGTATGTGCAGGGTGTAAGTGAGCCCTAGGCACGATTTTGTATGGTATGTGCAGGGTGTAAGCGAGCCCTAGGCATGATTTGGGTGTAAGCGAGCCCACTTGTTTGGCCGTCCCTTTTGAGGTCCATCAATGTCACTAACCAGTAAATAACCGGGGAGGTGGGCATAGGTGGTAAGGTCTGCAAAGCAGCAAAAGGGAGTGTTCTGAATAGTCCGGTGTTCAATCCTTGTGGTTGGGTAGAAGGATCTCTTTGGGGATTCTAGATGTTTAGTCTAACTGCTAATTCGTAGATCCTTGTTATAAGATTGTATGTTATGTTAACCAATTTATTTTGTGTATGGTTGATTGGTTGATAGAAGAAATGGGTGTGTGTGTTTTTACTGGCATTCCAAGCTCATGGCATGTCATGACAGGTGATGAAGCAGTTTACAACGGTGAAGGTTATTTCAAAGGCAAATAAGATGAAGTGTTGGAGCTGTGGTTCATATGAAGACTTAGACTAGTAGTTTTTTTTTCCTTTTGACTTTTGGTTTGGCAATGTTTTGGTAATCCTGTAATGGAATATAAATGAATTATCTGTGATATTAACTCTGGTTATATATGTATAACAAGATGTTTTGGTTATCTATCCTACTTGTGTCGTATTATTTTACGTATTTAACGGTCCGGAAGTTGGGGACTTCCTTCAACCAGAACTCACATTTACTTGCTTTCGTGTACAGCTGGTTGTCTCTTAAAACCTAGAGAACCACTCTCAAGTGTTGCTCGTGTTCTTCTTCAGACGATGAATAGACTAGAATGTCATCAATAAACACCACCACGAATTGGTCCAAGTACGGAGTAAAAATCTTATTCATCAAGCTCATGAACACGGCTGGTGCATTGGTTAATCCAAAGGGCATTACCACAAATTCGTAGTGGCCATATCGGGTTCAGAAAGCAGTTTTTGGTATATTATCATCCGCGACCCGCAATTGGTGATAGCCAGATCTAAGATCAATCTTTGAATAGCACTTTGAACCTCGAAGCTGGTCGAATAGGTCATCAATCCGTGGAAGTGGATATCGGTTCTTGATCGTCACTCGATTGAGTTGCCGATAATCTATGCACAATCTTAGTGGTCTGTCATTTTTCTTTGCAAATAGAACTGGTGCTCTCCACGGTAAGGTACTGGGTTGGATAAACCCCTTTTCCAGTAATTCTTGTAGTTGCGTTTGCAATTCCCAAAGTTTTCCAGGAGCCATACGGTGGGGCGTCAAGGATATTGGTGCAGTACCTGCTTGTAACTCAATACTAAAATCTACATCACGATGTGGCGGTAATCCTGGCAATTTCTCAAGAAAAACATCAGCGTATTCACAAACTACATGCGGAAGATTAATTTCGATCGAGCTTCTTCATTAATGATCAAACTTGCTAACCATCCAGCAAATTGTTGATGCCACTGCATTTTACGATTTGTCGTGCTCAAGGAATCCTCTTTATCCCCCTTAAATTGGAAACACATTCTACTAGGTGTGCAAACCGTCACCCTCTTGTGGTAGCAATCAATCCCTGCTCGGTGGGCGGATAACCAATCCATACCCAAGATTATGTCAAAATCGGACATGTTCATGACCCGAAGGTCGCAACTCAAGTGTAACCCTGACACTTCTAATTCACACCCTCGACAGATTAATCCTACCCTAATACTTCCTCCCAAGGGTGATGCAACACATAAAGTAGTTTCTAAAGGTTCATATTCAAGACCTAATGATTTAACACACGATGTTGATATAAAAGAATATGATGCGCCAAAATCATATAGAACGTGAACCCAAGAATTATAGAGTACAATGTTACCTCTAATTACTGATGGATCTTCATCATCTTCCTCTTGGAGAGCAAAACTCTGCCCGTGGCTTTTTGATTACCGGTTGGTTCAACCTTTCGGTTTCCTCCTGTTGCCCCTCCTGACTTGTCCTTCCATGGCCTTTGTCTGCCAATAACTTGAGCATTCGCGCTTGAACCCCCTGCTTGATTTCCCATCCCAGTAAGTTGGGGACATTCCGACTTCTTGTGCCCTATCTGATGACAGTGAAAGCATTGGATTTGTGTAACAGGCTTGGTTTGTAAACTTCCTTTTTGGCTTTGCTGTTACGATTGTTGTGATGGTCTGGTGTATGGTGTCCGTACCACATTTCTTTGGTCATTTCTTCTTGGTCCTATAAAAGACTGACCCCCTTTCTTCGTTTTCATCATCCAGGTCCTTTTTTAGTCTACACACTCCCTTTCTGCATCCAATGCCATATTCACCACATCAGCAAATGTAGGAAGGCGCAAGGGTAAAACTTTACCTCTGATAATAGGGTCTAAACCCACTCAAATTTTCGTGCTTTCTCTCCCTCATCTGCGACGTATCGGGTTGCGTATTGAGCCAGTCACTGTCATCTCACCCTGTTTCAAAATTTGAAATTGCCAAATTCATTCCTGTCTAACTGTATTTAGGAAATACTTTCTTAGAAACAATTCTTTGAACTGAGCCCAAGTCATGTTTGTTGTGTCCTGAGAATTTTTCATCAAGGACCACCAATGATCCGCTTCTCCTTCTAACTGGTAACTTGCCAGGGCGATCTTGTCTATATGCATAGTAATACCCATGGTTTCCAATATATTTTCTATTTGACGGATCCAGCTCTCAACGACTCTCGGGTCAGGTCCACCTGTGAACACCAGCGGTCTTTGTTTTTTGAACTCAGACAACAAATATATCCGCTCGTTAGGTTGCGTTCTTCTAAGCCTTCCTAACTCTTCAAGAATCTGGTTTTCGACTAGTCTTGGTAACTCCTTAGCAGGTATAGGTACAGGTCCACTACGATTCACGCCTTGATTGCGAGCTAGACGTCCGTGTCGGCGTTTTACTTTATCGTTTGCTTCTATACTATCTGTCATCTTCTTCGGGATCCTCATCCGGGTCCTCAGGTGGTAAAGGAGCATATGCCGAGGAGGCTGGAAACTGCTGAGCTAGTGTAGGGGAGTACTCTGATGACACCTCTATAGGGAATACAGGGGAAGCTCTGGGAAGTACTGAGACGAAAGGAACCTCTAACTTAGGATAATGAGAGCCACAACTCTCGGGTCCAACACGACGCATCACCGGATGCAAATCCTCAGCCCAATATCTCTTGCCTAAGCTCGGCAAAAGTCTGACCATCTCGCTCCATCTGTAGAGCGAACCTAAGCTCCCGGTATTTGCATGGAGGCGTCGGCGTACCACACACTATATTCCTTGCGTGGTGTAGTATGAAAAGTCCTCCTCTGTTTTTCCGAATAGCTTTCTTTATCACGCACTCCGCTCCTAATTGACATCGTTGGTTAAGCCTTTGTGGACTGACAGCTACTACCCATCTATTCTGGAAACGAAAAACTCCCAAGTCATCAATGCTTTCTGATGTAGAATCCATCTTACGATAGGTAAAAAAAATTTTTTTTTTTAGTCCACCTTTAATATGATATAGTATAATGTTAACAGAATATAATAACGTAGGAGACAAGGATATCTCAAATCACAACTTGATACGCGTGGGTAAAGGGTTGAACCTATGGCTCTGATATCAACTTGTGACGCCCTAAAATTCAGACCGTAAACAAAAAATAAAAAACAAATTACAACTCAAATAGGATAGTTAACCAAAACATCTTAATATACACATATAAGCAAAGTTAATACCATAGTTAATTCATTTGTGTTCCACCATAGGATTACAAAACACTGTCAAACCAAAAGGCACAGGAGAAAAAAAAAAAAAAAAAAAAAAACTGCTAATCGAAATCTTGAAGTGAACCATGACTCCAACACTTCATCTTGTTGCCTTCGGGATAACCTTCACTTCCGTAAATTGCCTCTCACCTGGCATGACACGCCATGAGCTTGGAATGCCCAGTAAAACACATACACCCCCATATCTTCTATCAAGTAATCAACCATACACAGAACAAATCAGATAACATAACATACAACTTACAACAAGGATCTATGAATTAGTAGTTAGACTAGACATCTAGAATCCCAAAGAGATCCTTCTACCCAACACAAGGATTGAACACCAGACTATTCAGAACTCTTCCTTTTTCTGCTTTGCAGACCTTACCACCTATGCCCACCTTCCGGTTATTTACCTGTCAGTGGCATTGATGGAGCTCAAAAGGGACGGCCAAACAAGTGGGCTCGTTTACACTCAAATCGTGTCTAGGGCTCGCTTACATCCTGCACATACCATATCAAAGGACTCGCTTACACCCTGAAACCACCGCATAGAGTTTGAATACATCCGTGTCAACCTAGGGGCTTGCTTAGACTACTTGCGCAAGACTTAACTCATTTGGTTTTAATTCCACACACATGTATATTACATAAATCATTCTCAAGCACAAGGGTGAACGTCACCCATTACCAACCCCTTTCTATTTCCCATTTATTAGATCTTTTGCCAAACAAGTTGGTCACATTCGGTAATATAAAAGAGCATGAGACAAACATAAGAGAGGAAATATAGCCCGTGATAGTTATGCATAAGTATGGTAAGGCAAGCAAATAACATTAGGCATGCTTTGAAACACTTAGAGACAAATAACATAATAAAACACCATTTCCAGCACAGTTCGGTTCTGCAGGGCTAAAAAGAGTGCTTTGGGAAAAATACTTCCAGGTCAAATTAGGGGCTGAAATTGCACAGAAATAATAATTAACCTGTCTAGTTTCAATTCAGTTATTAGAATTTGCACAAACCTCCAGAAATTTATCTACAAGCTATATTCGAAAAACTGTCCAGATTTGTCACTCTTTGGGAAACTAGCTTTCCTCTCAATCTACCCAAATGAATTTTCACCAAATAAATTCCATTGGAAAGAGGACTCAAAATCCTAAATTTTTATAGAAGAACCAACTTGAGATGATTTTTTCTAGAATTTTATAAAATTGCAAGAAGTGGATTGTTTTTCAGAGACTCAGGACCAGATTTTTAAACAAAATATCCAAGCCCTAAAAACACACAATTAGGGGCTAATAAAATTATCCAAGCTCTAAACACCCAAATCCTGCACTAAATTAGATTTGAGAAATAAATAAATTTGATATTTCTTTTAAATTTGAGAAGTTACAGCAGTGCCTAATTTGACAGATTGCAACACAATGTCACTAACTCAAACCCACACTTTTATACACACCAAATGCTCTATTTCCCATTAATATGCAACACAAGAGGGCATCTAAACAATAGGATAGGACGGTGAAAGAATTGGAGAAGACAAGAGGAAGAGGTGTTCTTACCTTCTTGAATCACTTTTTCTCTTTTTTTTTTTTTTTGTCCTTCTTCTCTACTTCCTTGATCACACTCTCCCTCTCTCACCTCTCCCTGAGCTGCTAAAAATGAGAGAGGAATTGAGACAATGCTTCTCAATTTTATAGGCCATGAATTGGTTAAAAGGACCATTCTACCCTTCTAACTTAATGCCTAACCAACTTATAAATATCTAGATATTTTTTCCCACTAATTTGCTACTAATTTGCTCAACTAAAAATTAAAATAAATAATAAAACTATTTTTTTAATATATTTATAGCTATTTATTTGCTTAAATAAATAATAAGGATTCAAAGAATTAGTAAATTTGCAACTAGGCTAAAAAAAATAAAATGTATGAATTAATTTAGAAACTAGGAGATAAAATAAATAAAAGCCAAGTGTTAGGGTATTTCTAATTATACAGTGGTGTTCTAGGATTTAAAATTATTCTTTATTGGGCCATTATGTAGACTTTTATGGAACTAAGGGCTAAAATGCTATTAACCTAAGGCTTAGGGTTTCAAGTGTAGTTACCAAACATTAGGGTTTCTAATGTAGAAAGGCGCAAGGGTAACACTCTACCTCTGATGATACGGATTGGGCAGACTCAAAAAGGACCTGGATGATGAAGACGGAGAAAGGGGATCAGTCCTTTGTAGGACCAAGAAGAAATGACCGAAGGAATGTCGTACGGACACCATACACCAGACCATCGCAACAGCCGTGTTCATGAGCTTGATGAATAAGATTTTTACTCCGTACTTTGACCAATTCGTGGTGGTGTTTATTGATGACATTCTAGTCTATTCTTCGTTTGAAAAGAGCACGAGCAACACTTGAAAGTGGTTCTCCAGGTTTTAAGAGACAACCAGCTATACGTGAAAACAAGTAAATGTGAGTTCGGGTTAAAGGAAGTCAAATTTTTAGGACACGTGTCTGAGCACGGGATTGCAGTAGACCCGGCCAAGGCAGAAGCAGTATTAGATTAGAAGCAGCCAACCTCAATATTTGAAGATCGCAGTTTCTTAGGGTTGGCCGGGTATTACCGACGGTTTATTCAAGACTTTTCCAAACTGGCCAAGCCGATGACTCGTCTAACGCAAAGGGGTAAAATATGATTGGAATGAAGCATGTGAACGATCCTTTCAAAAACTCAAGAGGAGATTGACTACTGCCCAATACTCATCATTTTGGAGCGAGACGAAGGATATACAATGTATTGCGATGCGTCTAAGAATGAGCTAGGCTGTGTGTTAATGCAAAATGGAAAGGTGGTGGCTTATGACTCCACACAACTGAAACCGCATGAAAGGAATTATCCGACACACGATCTAGAGTTGGCAGTAATGGTTTTTGCGTTAAAGCAATGGCGTCATTATTTGTATGGTGAACAATTTGAGATTTTCATGGACCATAAGCGCTTGAAGTATTTGTTCATGCAGAAGGACTTGAACATGAGACAAAGACGGTGGCTAGAATATCTCGAAGATTACCATTTTACTCTATCATACCATCCTGGCAAAGCTAACGTGGTGGTGGATGCCCTGAGTCGCAAGAACCGAGGAATTATTGCTAGCTTGGCACTTAAGGAATAGAACATGGTCGGAACACTTAATCGGTTCGAAGTACAAATGAAAGCTAGGACGAGAAGGTATACCTTGGTGCTCAAATCGCTATGTCCAAATTACTGAACAAGGTAATAGAGTCACAGAAGTATGATCAGGAGGTGGCGTGCATAAAAGCGCGAATAGCATCCGGCGATCCTATACCTGATTGGATGATTCACTCGGATGGAAGTTTGAGACATCAAGGCAGCGTGTTTGTACCGTACGATGAGTCGCTTAAAGAAAAAGTTCTGAAAAAGTTCCATCATTCAGTGTTCGCAGTGCACCCTAGAGGGATGAAAATGTACCAAGACTTAAAACGCCAATACTAGTGGAACGGAATAAAGAAAGTATGGCTCAATTCGTAGCCAGATGCCTTACGTGTCAGCAAGTAAAGGTGAAACACCAGCACCTGGAGGGATGCTTCAACCCTTGCCGATATCAGAATGGAAATGAGCAGCATGTAACAATGGACTTTGTCACTAGACTACCCAGTCACCTAGAGGACATAATGCCATATGGGTTTAGTTGATCGTTTGACGAAAACTGCACACTTTTGCCATATAAACTCTTCAGACACTTTGACATCGTTGAGTCATCTCTACATTAAAGAAATTGTCCGATTACATAGAATTCCTTATCAATTGTGTCAGACCGGGACTCATGTTTCACCTCCTTATTCTGGGAAGCTTATAAGAAACGTTAGGAACCGAATTATGTTTTAGTACCGCCTTTCATCCTCAAACTGACGGACAGTCGGAACGTACCATTCAGACCTTAGAGGACATGTTAAGAGCCTGTGTGATGGATTCCAAGGAGAATTCGGAGTGACACCTATCGTTGGTAAAGTTCACATACAACAATAGTTTCCAGGCCAACATTGGCATGGCTCCATTCGAAGCACTGTATGGTCGGCCTTGTAGATCACCAGTTTGTTAGATTGAAGTTGGAGAAGCGAGTCTATTGGGCCCAGAGATTGTGCAAGAAACTACAGAAAAGGTGAAACTTATTCGACAAAGATTAGTGGCAGCTCAAGATCGTCAGAAAAGTTATGCAGATAAGAGGAGAAGACCCCTAACTTTCGCTGTCGGTGATCATGTTTTCTTGAAAATTCAGCCCCGCCGAGGGATCATCCGTTTTGGAAAGAAAGGAAAATTATCACCTCGATATATCAGACCCTTCGAGATACTTCAGAAAATTGGAAAGGTTGCGTACAAATTGGCTTTACCCCCACAGTTGGCTGGAGTACATGATGTTTTCCATGTACCTATGCTGCGGAAGTATATAATGCAACCTTCTCAGATCATCAACTGGAAAGAAATCCAACTCAACGAAGACGCTCCTTTTGAGGAGGGGCCAGTAGCAATTATAGACAGACAAGAAAAGAACTTGCGAGGAAAGACTATTCAACTTCTTAAGATACTTTGGTGTCACCATGGTATTGAAGAGTTCACCTGGGAACGTGAAGTCGTGATGCGAGCAAATTATCCATAATTATTTGAGACGTGAGGTATGATTTCATTTCGAGGACGAAATTTATTTAAGGGGGATAGGTTGTAGAGACCCTAATGTTTGGTAACTACACTTGAAACCCTAAGCCTAAGGTTAATAGCATTTTAGCCCCTAGTTCCATAAAAGTTTGCATAATGGCCTAATAAAGAATAATTTTAAATCCTAGAACACCACTTTATAATTAGAAATATCCTAACACTTGGCTTTTATTTATTTTATCTCATAGTTTCTAAATTAATTCATACATTTTATTTTTTTTTAGCCTAGTTGCAAATTTACTAATTCTTTGAATCCTTATTATTTATTTGAGCAAATAAATAGCTATAAATATATTTTTTTTTAAAAATAGTTTTATTATTTATTTTAATTTTAGTTGAGCAAATTAGTGGGAAAAATATCTAGATATTTATAAGTTGCTTAGGTATTAAGTTAGAAGGTAGAATGCCTTTTAACCCAATTCATGGCCTATAAAATTGAGAAGCATTGTCTCAATTCCTCTCTCACATTTTTAGCAGCTCAGGGAGAGGGTGATAGAGGGAGAGTGATCAAGGGAAGTAGAGAAAAAGGGGGAAAAAAAAGAGAAAAAGAAGAAAAAGTGATTCAAGAAGGTAAGAACACCTCTTCCTCTTGTCTTCTCCAATTCTTTCACCATCCCACATCTTAATATACATATATAACCAGAGTTAATATCATAGATAATTTGTTTATGTTCCATTACAGGATTACCAAAACATTGCCAAACCAAAAGTCAAAAGGAAAAAAAAACAACTAGTCTAATTCTTCAAATGAACCACAGCTCTAACACTTCATCTCATTTGCCTTCGAAATAACCTTCACCATTGTAAACTGCTTCATCACTTGGCATGTCATGCCATGAGTTTAGAATGCCCAGTAAAAACACACACACCCCCATTTCTTCTATCAACCAATCAACCATACACAGAACAAATTGGGTAACATAACATACAATATTACGACAAGGTTCTATGAATTAGTAGTTAGACTAGACATCTAGAATCCCCCAAAGAGATCCTTCTACCTAACTACAAGGATTGAACACCGGACTATTCAGAACTCCCCCTTTTGCTGCTTTGCAGACCTTACCACCTATGCCCACCTCCCGGTTATTTACCGGTCAGTGACATTGATGGACCTCAAAAGGGACGGCTAAACAAGTGGGCTCGTTTACACCCAAATCGTGCCTAAGGCTCGCTTACACCCTGCACATACCATACCAAATCATGCCTAGGGCTCGTTTACACCCTCAAACCACCACATACAGTCTGAATACATCTGTGTCAACCTAGGGGCTCACTTAGACCGCTTGCGCAAGACTTAACTCATTTAGTTTTAATCCTATCATAATTCATGTCATTCATATGTATAAATTATTCCGAAACACTAATGTGAACGTCACCCATTGCTAATCCCTTATCATTCCCCATTTATTAGATCTTTTGATAAATAAGTTAGTCACATTCGGTAATATAAAAGAGCATGAGACAAACATAAAAGAGGAAATATAGCCCATGATAAGCATACATAAGTGTAGTAAAGCAAGAAAACAATATTAGGAATGCTTTGAAACATTTAGAGACAAATAACACAATAAAACACAATTTCCAGCACTATTCAGTTCAGCAGGGCTAACAATAATGCTTTGGGAAAAATACTTCCAGGTCAAATTAGGGGCTGAAATTGCACAGAAACAATAATCAACCTGTCCAGTTTTAGTTCCAATTCTTAGAATTTGAACAGCACCTCCAGAAATTCATCTATAAGCTCTGTTCGAAAACCTGTCCAGATTTGTCACCCGTTGGGAAAACAAGCTTTCCTCTCAGTCTACTCAATGATTTTCACCCAAATAAATTCCATTGGAAAGAGGACTCAGACTTCTAAATTTTGACAGAAGAATCAACTTGAGATGATTTTTCTGGAATTTTATAAAATTGAAAGAAGTGGACTGTTTTTCAGAGACTCAGGACTAGATTTTTAAACATAATATCCAAGCCCTAAAAACACACAATTAGGGGCTAATAAAACTATCACAAGCTCTAAACACACCAGATAGCCAACCCTAAATTCAGATTTGAGAAATAAATAAATTTGATATTTGTTTCAAATTAGAGAAGTTACAGCAGTGCCAAATTTGACAAATTTGCAAGACAATGTCACTAGCTCATTCCCACACTTTCACACACACCAAAAACCCTATTTAACATTAATATGCAACACAAGAGGGCATCTAAACAATAGGATGAGATGGGTGAAAGAATTGGAGAAGACATGGAAGGGGTGTGTTCTTACCTTGACTCAAGAAGGCATCATTTCTTCATTTTCTCTCTTTTTTTTTTCTTCTTCTTCTTCTTCTTTTTCTCTACTTTCCCCTAATCACACTCTCCTTCTCTCACCCTCTCTCTAGGCTGCTAAAAATGTGGGTGTGGAATGGAGACAAGGCTCTCAATGTATAGACCATGAATTTGGGTTAAAAAGACCATTCTACCCTCTTGCTTAAAGACTAAGGAAAATAATAAATATCTAGATTTTTTTTTCCACTAATTTGCTCAAATAAATAATAAAAATATTTATTTAAAGATATTTATTCACTCAAATAAATAATAAAAATATTTATTTAAAGATATTTATTCACTCAAATAAATAATAAAGATGCAAAGAACTAATAAATATTCAAATAGGCTAAAACAAATAAAATGTATGAATTAATGTAGAGACTAAGGGTTAAAATAAATAAAAACCAAGTGTTATGGGTATTTTCAAATATAAAAATGGCATTCTAGGATGTAGTTATAATACAAAATAAATACAGAAAAATTATTCCTTCTTGGATCATTTTGTAAATTTTATGAAATTTGGGACTAAAATGCAATTAACCTAAGGCTTAGGGTTTCAAGTGTAATTACCAAAAATTAGGATCTCTACAACCTATCCCCTTTAAATAAATTTCGTTCTCGAAATTAAATCGTACCTCACGTCTCGAATAGTTGTGAATAATTTGCCCACATCGTGTTTGCACATTACCAGGTGAACTCTTCAATATCATGGTGACGCCATAGTATCTTAAGAAGTTGAATTGTCTCTCCTCACAAATTCTTTTCTTGTCATTCTATAATTGCTACTAGCCCCTCCTCAAAGGTAGCGTCTTCGTTGAGTTGGATTTCTTCCAAGTTGATGATGTGAAAAGGGTGCATTATGTACTTTCCCAACATAAATACGTGGAAAACATCATGTACTCCAGCTAATTGCGGGGGTAGCGGTAGAGCAATTTGTACGTAACCTCTCTAATTTTCTAAAGATCTTGAAGGGTCTGATATATCGAGGTGATAATTTTCCTTTTTCTAAAACGAATGATACCTCGGCAGGGCTGAATTTTCAAGGCAACATCACCGACAATGGAAGTTAGAAGTCTTCTCCTTTTATTTGCATAACTCTTCTAACGATCTTGAGCTGCCACCAATCTTTTTCGAATAAGTTTCACCTTTTCCGTCATTTCTTACACGATCTCTGGACCCAATAGGCTCGCTTCTCCACCATTGGTCCAACAAACTAGTAATCTGCTCGGTGATCATGTTTTCTTGAAAATTTAGCCCCGTCGAGGGATCATCTATTTTGGAAAGAAAGGAAAATTATCACCTCGATATATCGGACCCTTCGAGATACTTTAGAAAATTGGAGAGGTTGCATACAAATTGGCTTTACCTCCACAATTGGCTGGAGTACATGATGTTTTCCATGTATCTATGCTGCGGAAGTATATAATGCACCCTTCTCACATCATCAACTGGGAAGAAATCCAACTTAACAAAGACGCTACCTAAGGAGGAACGAGTAGCAATTATAGACAGACAAGAAAAGAACTTGCGAGGAAAGACAATTCAACTTCTTAAGATGCTTTGGCGTCACCATGGTGTTGAAGAGTTCACCTGGGAACGTGAAGACGCGATGCGAGCAAATTATCCACAATTATTTGAGACGTGAGGTATGATTAATTTCAAGGATGAAATTTATTTAAGAGGGATAGGTTGTAGAGACCCTAAGTTTGGTAACTACACTTGAAACCCTAAGCCTAAGGTTAATAGCATTTAGCCCTAATTCCATAAAAGTCTGCATAATGGCCCAATAAAGAATAATTTTAAATCTAGAACACCACTTTATAATTAGAAATACCCTAACACTTGGCTTTTATTTATTTTATCTCCTAGTTTCTAAATTAATTCATACATTTTTTTTTTAGCCTAGTTGCAAATTACTAATTCTTTGAATCCTTATTATTTATTTGAGCAAATAAATAGCTATAAATATATAAAAAATATATATATTTTTATTATTTATTTTAATTTAGTTTAGCAAATTAATGGAAAAAAAATCTAGATATTTATAAGTTGCTTAGGCATTAAGTTAGAAGGGTAGAATGGTCCTTTTAACCCAATTCATGGCCTATGAAATTGAGAAGCATTGTCTCAATTCCTCTCTCACGTTTTTAGCAGCTCAAGGAGAGGGTGAGAGAGGGAGGGTGTGATCAAGGGAAGTAGAGAAGAACGAAAAAAAAAAAAAAAAAAAAAAGAAGAAAAAGTGATTCAAGAAGGTAAGAACACCTCTTCCTCTTGTCTTCTCCAATTCTTTCACCATCCCATGCTATTGTTTAGATGCCCTCTTGTGTTGCATATTAATGGGAAATAGAGCATTTGGTGTGTATAAAAGTGTGGGTTTGAGTTAGTGACATTGTGTTGCAAATTTGTCAAATTAGGCACTGCTGTAACTTCTCAAATTTAAAAGAAATATCAAATTTATTTATTTCTCAAATCTGAATTTAGTGTAGGCTATTTTGTGTGTTTAGAGCTTGTGATAATTTTATTAGCCCCTAATTGTGTGTTTTTAGGGCTTGGATATTTTGTTTAAAAATCTGGTCCTGAGTCTCTGAAAAACAATCCACTTCTTGCAATTTTATAAAATTCCAGAAACATCATCTCAGGTTGGTTCTTCTATAAAAATTTAGGATTTTGAGTCCTCTTTCCAATGGAATTTATTTGGGTGAAAATCATTGGGTAGATTGAGAGGAAAACTAGTTTTCTCAAAGAGTAACAAATCTGGACAGGTTTTCGAATATAGTTTGTAGATAAATTTTTGAAGGTGCTGTGCAAATTCTGAGAATTGGAATTGAAACTAGACAGGTTAATTATTATTTCTATGCAATTTCAACCCCTAATTTGACCTGAAAGTATTTTTCCCAAATCACTCTTTTTAGCCCTGCAAAACCGAACAGTGCTGGAAATGGTGTTTTATTATGTTATTTGTCTCTAAGTGTTTCAAAGCATGCCTAATGTTATTTGCTTGCCTTACCATACTTATGCTTGACTATCATGGGCTATATTTCCTCTCTTGTGGTTGTCTCATGCTCTTTTCTATTACCGAATTTCCGAATGTAACTAACTTGCTTGGCAAAAGATCTAATAAATAGGAAATGGAAAGGGGTTGGTAATGGGTGACGTTCACCCTTGTGCTTCAGAATGATTTATGTAATATACATGTGTATGGAATTAAAACCAAATGAGTTAAATCTTGTGCAAGTAGTCTAAGCAGGCCTCTAGGTTGACACGGATGTATTTAGACTCTATGTTATAGTTTCAGGGTGTAAGCGAGCCCTTTGGTATGGTATGTGCAGAGTGTAAGCGAACCCTAGGCACGATTTGGTATGATATGTGTAGGGTGTAAGCGAGCCCCAAGCACGGTTTGGGTGTAAGCGAACCCACTTGTTTGGCCATCCCTTTTGAGGTCTATCAATGCCACTGGTAGGTAAATAACTAGAGGGTGGGCATAGGTGGTAAGGTCTGCAAAGCAGCAAAAGGGGGAGTTCTAAATAGTCCGGTGTTCAATCCTTGTGGTTGGGTAGAAGGATCTCTTTGGGGGATTCTAGATGTCTATTCTAACTACTAATTCATATAACGTATGTTATGTTACCCGATTTGCTATGTATATGGTTGACTGGTTGATGGAAGATATGGGGGTGTGTGTGTGGTTTTACTGGGCATTCCAAGCTCATGGCGTGTCATGCCAGGTGAGGAAGCAATTTACGATGGTGAAAGTTATCCCGAAGGCAACCAAGATGAAATGTTAGAGCCGTGGTTCACTTGAAGACTAAGACTAGTAGTTTTTTTTTACTTTGACTTTTGGCATGTCAATGTTTGTAATCCTATGGCGGAACACAAATGAATTAACTATGGTATTAACTTTGCTTATATGTGTATATTAAGATGTTTGGTTATCTATCCTGTTTGAGTTGTGTTATGTACTCTCTTTTTTTCTTTTTTTTTTGGTCATGAATTTTGGGGCGTTACACTAATGAATTTTTTTGAAGTATTGCATTTGGTAATTTCAATATTATGAGAAAACTCACATTTGTCCTTCAATACATAACACATGCTCATTTATGCTTAGCCCTTTATGTAATTCACACTAAAATGGAACCTTTGAGTCTATAAGAAAAAAGATAGGACCAAATAGTTTATAAGATTATTATTTGAAATTTATTGGCGTTTCACCATATTTTAAAATTTTTACTAAAAATAATTTTTAAGGACTTTCTAAAAATATAAATTAAAAAATAAAAAATTTGGAGCAAGTGGAGTTTGCAATACCAACAATAATAAAAATACATAGATCAATTACATAACCACACATATATTTTGAGTCCCACCACTTATGAAACATTCGTGCTTCTATATGCACTTTAGAGTTGCTAAGTGTACATATTCATATGAGTGTACATAAAACTCAAGGGGTTGTGGTAATTTGGTAAAGTTTTGAGGCATAAACTTTGAGGTCCTAGGTTCTACTCTCCTCGAGACTAATCACTAGGGCGATAACACATACGTTTAATAGGACGAACCTTTTAGGTCTGAGCGAACCATACACAATGTCAGGAGTGTAATTCATGGTTAAGTGATCTTGCTATATAGCACTACCTAAGGGTGACCTTTGGGGCCTCGGCTACTTAAGATCTAATTCCAAATGTCACCCTTTTGTGATTAGGCATTTTTTATACGAGTGTACTTAAAATAGAACAATTATATATATATAGACAGTTATAAATGATTTACGAATCATTACAAAATAAAAGAGAATGATAGTATAGATATATTAAGAAACAAAGAAAGGCAATTTAGGATACAAGAATTCATTTAGCATTAAGAAAAAAGCAAAATTTACTTGCACAATACTTTTAGTTCATTACACCTCCCATTTAGAGGGTTGGTATTAGCACCCTAATTAATACTTTAGATCTCTCATTTCTTTTATTTTTTTATTACAATAATAACCTTAAATGAAATTACTCAAAATGACACGAATTAGTTTGGAATATCCTATCTCACAATTAAATCCACTCACCCACTTAATCATAACATAGCAAACACAAGGTTGAATTAAAGGTAATAATTCAGTAATGTTTAATCGAACATTATTATATGTTCGGCATCTTGAAAATGAATTTTTTTCATATGTTCGACACTTTGGATATAATTAATACATATTTATGTTTTGATTATACGACGAACTTTAGTTTTATTTGTTAATCAAACTGGTTGATGCATATTATCTTTGTTTATTAAATTTTGGTAGGTCAAACTTGTTTACAAACATAGGATTTTACATTTTTATAATGTTCGCAACACATGTCTGAATATATACAAATTGTTCAGTAACACAGGTCCAAACATGGAAAATTTGTTTGGCAACATAAGTCCGAACATAGCGGCAGAGAGATCGACGACAGAGAGAGATCAGCTATGAAGAAGATCAATGGTGGAGAGATTGATGGCAAACGGAGATTGTTGGCGGAGCTCTATCGAAGGTGAAAGGAAACTTGAGTTCAAGGTAAGAGTTCAACAATTGACAGTGAGATGAAGCTTGAATTCAATGGTGAGAATTCAACAGTTAAGGTTTTTTGGAAGATAAGTGTTTTTATGGGTTGTGTTAAAGGTTGTGCATTTTGGTAGATGTGATGTAGTTAGAATAATACAATTGGTATTATTTGAGATGTTCTTAGAAATTTTTAGGATTTTCAAAATTTTGTAGATAAAAGTTTAAAGAAATGAGAAGTCTAAAGTATTAATTTGAGTGATAATAGTAACACTCTAATTTAAAATTTGTTTTCTATGATTTTGTAACTTTCAAGTTGTCATCTCAACTTAACAGGGCGTTTATGTTTGGTAGGCTCATTTTGGAACCAATTGGTGATCCGAACTGCTCACTTTTTTGAACTTGTTAAGTAGAATATTTATGCAAAAAATTAAGATGATTGGATATCGGTAGCTATATGTTTGAATCATATTTGTTTTAAAAATATAAACGACAAATATAATATAAATAATAATCATCCATTTTTTGTAATAAAAATTTGATTCAAACATTATGTCCGATTATCTTATTTTTTTGCATAAATATTATAATCAGTAAGTCCTAAAAAGTGAATGATTCGGATTATCGAAACGGGACCTATGGTAAACTCCATAACCCCCTTAAGTTCTCTAATGTTAAGATGTGAACATGAGAGCAGCCTAACCCTTTTGTAAATCAGATCACGTCCTTTCAAGTTTCTAATCGTATAACAAATTATCTATTTATTAATAAATCATTAAATACTTAGCAATTGTAATAATATCATAAATATATTTTAATTAATAATTTATATAATTTTATTATATATAAAAAAAAAGTTATAAAATTCATTTTTTCTGCTAATTGTGTTAAATAAAAATTCTGAAATTTGTAATTTTCTAAACGGTAGGGACAGTTCCTATTTTAAGCAAATTTCAAAAAATATATGCTGTAATTTACGTAATTTCTTTATGTGAGTGAGTGCCAACCTGGCACAGCCAGTGGGTGCCACGTAGACAAATTGGAAAAGGTTGATTGGCTGGCTTTATTTATTTATATTTATATTTATTGAACGGAAGGTCCACCACTTATTTCGGGCGAACGTAGCTCCCAACCATAATCCCATAATTAGGTGGAAGCCCCTCCCTCCAACTGCAGAGAGACATTCATTCCTCCCTTTTTTTCCAAGTTTTCTCATAACTCAAAAACATGTTTCTTTTTTTATGAAACTCTTTTCTCTCCTAAACCATAAAGGGCTCTCTCTCTGTGTTGTTGTATAACCTTGTTTGGAGAGAGAAAGAGTTTCATGTTTGTGGTTTAGAGAGAGAGAGAGAGAGAAGAAGAAGAAGATCAAATTGGAGAGATGTTGCGAGAGCTGCAAGCAATGCATATTCATGGTGGTGGGCAAGCCACATCAGGACAAAGCAATCCAAATGGCTCGACCAAAGCCTTCAAGGTATCTATTATTATTATTATTATTCAAAACCTCCACCTGGTTTTGGTTGATTTTCAATAAAGTAAATAGAGAGTAATACGAAAATTTATAATAATATTTTAATTTTTTAAATATTTTAATCAAATGCCAAATGATACCTTATTATATATGTCATTAACATCTTACACTAATATTTCATATCTTTTTACCAATATCTAATTTCCAATTTTGTTGTAATTGAATTTTATCACGGTGAAATTAAAAATAAATAAAAAAATAAAAAAAATAAAAAGTAGGTGACTCTATTCGTATTACTCTCCTCGAATACACGCAACCACCCGTTAACCTGTTATATATCTTCTTTTCTTTTCCTTTTATCTAAAACTATGTCTTCATTTTGGCGACTAAAATGGATTCAGTCGCCATTTGTGCACCTTTCAGCGACGAAATTCTATTTTTTAGTCGTCATTGGTGCGTTTTGTTGTAGTGCCAGAAGTCACTCTGGATTGATGACCAAAAAAAAAAAGACCAGAATGATTATTTTTCACTACAAAAATATTAAATTTTTAGTTTATTTGTACAACTGTGAATGGATTGATGATAATTTTGTTTTGGTCCCTACAAGTCGCCAATCAAAATGGGTTATGTAAGGTGGTTTTCATTGAAACTCGTATTTTCTGAGTGTATATGGAATTTGTTATGCATTTTTTAGTATATGTTATACATTTTGTGACAAATGTTAATTAATTTTTTAATAGAGTTATAATAATTTATAATTTAAAACTTTTGAAAAAGTGCATACCGTCGTTTTACTAAAAAATTACTTAACATTTACTACAAAAATATATAGCATATATTACAAAAATACATAACAAATTAAATACAGTATGCCTTAGAAATGGTTCATTAGTTTTACTCTAGATGGACTAGTGATCTTTCCAAAGAGACTCGTACCACTGTGGGGGAGAATTAGATGAGGATTGATTATTTGCTAGTCTTGAAATTCAGTAGTTGATATTTGTCAAGTTATTTTTCAAAAATTATAACAAAAAGTACTGAGTCTTATAATTTTATCAAGTCGAGGCATTATGTGAATTTATCCCAAAATCATCGCATAAGTTTGTGTGCGGAGAGGCTAATTCCTTAATGAGAAAAAACGAATCCAAAAAGGGGACAAATTACATTGTATCTTGCTTCTTGTCCTGTAATTTTAATTGACTCAATTTTAATTCAATTTTTTTATTAAGAAAATATCATTTTATCCGCCAAACTATCACGCGTTTTTCAATTTGACCTCCATACTTCGATTTATTTTAATTTAGTGCCTGAACTTTCAACAAATTGATCAATTTTACCTCTGCCATCACATTCATCTACAATTGGACGGAATGTGCTGACGTGGCACCAAAGTTCATTTGGAATTTCATTTTACCCCAAAACTATATCTTAAAAATCAATTTGCCCCCCAAATATAAAAAAATTAAATTTAAATATTTAATAAATATTTTTTTTTATCTCAATAATGAAAAATTAAATTTTAAATAATATATACTTTAAAAAAAAAATATAAAAAATTCTTATTTTGAATTATTTTGAGACTATGAAGCATGGATAATTCGACAAACATGTCATACCCGTACCAGGTACTTACCGACGTATGATATTTCTGCATACGTATCGGGTACACAAAATATGTACTCAAAATTTTCTTTCTTAATTTTTGGTCTACCCAGACATATCTAATATGTATCCAAGCCGTGCCGTACCTCAGTTGAAAATAATATTTTTCTTCTATTACAAAGATAAAATTCTTTTTACTAAATTTCTTTTTCATTTTTAGTTTTGTAAGTATGGTTTTAAAATTAAGTTATGATTTATAAGTTATTTAATATAATAATATTTAATTTTATTTTATACTTATGCTTTTGGCATTAAATGTCAATTGTATGTTGGATTTAACAATTAAACTATTTAATCAATTTTTGTATTATTTTAAATTAAAAATAAATATTTTTTTACAAATGTATTAAACCATACCCGTACTCGTATCTTATTTTAAAGATTTTACCATGTCGATATACTCATATCATATCAATACCAGTACTCATATCCATACTTGTGCATCATAGGTCTCAAATTATCTCGAGTTGATCTTAGAGAAACTTATTGAGTCGAAAATTTCTTAACTACTCTATGTGTGTGCGTGCGTGCAATTGTAACTAGTTTATTACCTAAATTAGTTTCAATAGAATTGATCGACTAATAGTAATTTCAAAATTCAATAAGTAATAGTACGGGTACGACATGTTTGTCGAAATATCCATACTTCATAATCTCAAGATAATTCTAAATTAGGACTTTTATATTTTTTAATTTTTTTGCAAAGTATATATTATTTAAAATTTTTTTTTCATTATTGAGATAAAAATTTGTTAAATATTTAAATTTAATTTTTTTATATTTTGGGGGCAAATTGATTTTTAAGGTATAGTTTGGGAGGTAAAATGACTCTAAATGAACTTTGATGTCACGTCAGTACATTTCGTCTAATTATAAACGGAATGTGACAGTAGGGGTTAAATTGATCAATTTATTAAAAGTTTAGGTACTAAATTGAAATAAACCGAAGTATGTGGGTCAAATTGAAAAATGCGTGATAGTTTGGGGAGCAAAATGATATTTCCTTTTTTACTTTGTCTCAAATTGTTCTAATTGATTTCAATTGTTAGTAGTTTTTGTGGCAAATGCGCAAATAAGCAACATGTATCATATTTTTAGAGGCAAACTTGTAAATTTAATCAATTCAATTACTAAATCTCAACCAACGCATTAATAATTTTTTGTCAAAAATCTTAACAGTGTTATCAATTTGATTAAATTAACACAAAATCTAAAATTAAAAATTAAAATTGAGTCAATTGAAACTGTAAAGATCAAAATGACACAAACAATAAAATGTAGGCACTACCGCTGTAATTTGGTTTAAAAAAAAGTCATTTTCTTTGTTGGAAACCTGAATAATTTTAAGTTTTTAAAATTTCTGCCGGACTCCCTCCTCCTTTGAGTGATACATTGTTTGCAGTTTCAGAACTCAATATAATACTATGAAACATAAACATGACCCTCAAATAATTTTTTCTTTCTTTTTTAAATTGAACCCTCATATAAAATTTTAACTGTGTGCAAGTACAAAAGTTCTGATATTTTGAGATTCTTGGCTTCTTCTTCTTCTTCTTTCTCTCTCTCTCTCTCTCTCATTTTATTTTTTTTATTTTTTATTGTTACTGGGGTGTTTTTGTTGAAATGTATCCCACTCGCCTGGAGTTGCTCTATCTGTGCTAATTATAAGATTTCAATTTTCCTCTCCTTAATACATGGGTTTTAAGGAGAAGTGTGGGCTGAACTTTTCAATTTGATATCAGAGCTTGGTTGGACCTATGACTAGTGTACGGTTTGTCCGGCTAGTGTATCTTGTGATCCAAGAAGGTGTGTTGGAATATGTCCCACATCAGTTTCACTCTCTTTATTACTTGGGTTTTAAAAATAAGTGGGTTGGGTTTTTCAATTTTTTTGGGCAATCCATTCATATATGCTGCAAACATTTGTTAAGAAATTAAAATCAAAGTTCTAAATAACTTACTTTTATATTTGGATGGTATCTTGTAAGTATCGATGAACAAATTATCAACCAATAAAACAGGATAATTTTGTGAGCTTCACTGGAACTTAAAAAATAGACCAGTGGCAAAGAAAGAAATAGTAGTAGAATTCAAACTTGTAGGCTGTGAACTTAGTGGTTTTGGTTTGACTGGCATTCACAAAAGCTCTAAAAGAAGAAGGGTGTAGTACAAGTACACATTATCTAGCTTCTGTTAACTCTTATAACTAACTTGAATTTTTTATGGAATTATGCAGACATGGAAGAGAAGGTGCAGACTACGCTCAAGCTGATTCAGGAGGATGGAGACTCGTTTGCAAAGAGGGCAGAAATGTACTACAAGAAAAGGCCAGAGCTTATAAATTTTGTTCAAGAAACTTTCCGCGCTTACCGAGCCTTAGCTGAACGTTATGACCATATATCCAAGGAGTTGCAAAATGCCAACAACACCATTGCTTCTGTTTTCCCAGAACAAGTCCAGTATGAAATGGAAGAAGAAGATGATTATGGTTCTCCTCCAGTTCCAAAGAATGTTCCACAACCAGCCGCCTCCTCATCCTCATCATCATCAGCGAATAATAATGTCCCCAAGATTCCAAAGTGTCCAACCAGAGATTTGAAGTGTCTCTTAACATCAGCCTCAAAGAAACTGCAAGCCAAGAAGACAGCAGAAGCAACAAAATCTAATAAAAATAAAACTGGTCCTAAATCTGGTTTAAGCAAATCTGAGGCAGTTGAAGAAATTGACAAGGTTCAGAAAGAAATTTTGGCCCTGCAAACTGTCAAGGAGTTTGTGAAGAGCTCTTACGAAAGTGGGCTTACCAAGTACTGGGAGATTGACCACCAGATCACAGAACTGCAAGAGAGAGTTTTCAGCTTGCAAGATGAATTCAGCGTGGGGAAGGTCATTGAGGATGACGAAGCTCGGACTTTAATGGCAGAAGCAGCTTTGAAATCATGCGAAGAGACCTTGACTCAGTTGCAGGAGAAACAAGAGAGGTCGACCGAGGAAGCAAAAGCAGAGTTCAGAAGGGTTGAGAATGTTCGTGAGAAACTCAACTCCCTCAAGCACAAGTTTCTTCCTGACCAACAACCTGCTGATGAAGAAAAAAAGCCAAATGACAAAGATGATAAATCTGCAAATGCAGCTGCGAAATCAAGAGAGAACCTACAATGCTTAAACCCAGAAGCAGGTAGCATGACGCAAGAGAGGCAAGAATTGGATGCATTACGGGAGAAGATTAAAGAGCACTTTGAGGTGGATCCCAAACAGTCTCTCACTGTGACAGAACTGGCAGAGAAGATTAATGACCTTGTGAGTAAGGTGATTAGCCTAGAAACTTCAGTTTCTTCTCAAACAGCCCTTATAGACGGATTGAAGACAGAAACTGATGATTTTCAAGCACAAATCCATACCTTGGAAGATGATAAGGTAACTCTGATTGATGATACGAACACTTTGACCAACAAGTTGAGGGAGATGGAGGAAAAGTTTAACAGACTTCAACATCTAAACCAGAATGTTGAAAGCCAAAACAACAATCTCCAAACACATTTCATTGAAGCTCGTTGTAGTCTTGATCACCTATCTGAGAAACTACAGGGTGCGAAGCCTGAAGAAGAGCATGAACACATGGAGTCAATACAAGAAGAACAAGAAGAAGAGTCATCTGCTGAAGTAAAAACACAAGAATTCAAATTACAAGAAAACATGCCAAGGCCTAAAGATGGTTCCATAAACTCTGGAGAATTGAAAGCAGCAGTAGGAGATGACAAAAATGGACAGGTTGGATACATGGATTCTGGAGAATTGATAGCTGCAGTGGGAGATGACAAAAGTGGACAGGTTCTCTGCATTGCTGGAGACGATCCCATAAACACCAAAGAATTGAAAGCAGCAGTGGGAGAAGACAAAAATGGACAGAAAGCTGCAGTGGGAAATGACAAAAGTGGACAGGTTCTCTGTATTGCTGGAGATGGTCCCATAAACACCAAAGAATTGAAAGCAGCAGTGGGAGAAGACAAAAATGGATAGGTTCTCCGTATGTCTGTAAACAATCAAGGAGAAAAGGAAGAAGAAGAAGAAAAAGAAAAAGTTAGTCAGATCAAACTAGAATACCCACAATCACTGGAGAAGGTTGATAAAAATGTGTGTGTCCCTAACAGCAGATAATGTTGTCAACACTGAACCACAAGAAGTGGCAAATGAGAAAGATGATGAGCCAAACTGGCAAGAGATGTTCAAGAATGGGCTGGAAGATAGAGAAAAGATTCTACTGACAGAATACACTGCAATTTTGAGGAATTACAAGGACGTTAAGAAGAAGCTCAGTGATGTAGAGAACAAAAATCGGGACAGCCTCTTTGAAACGACAGTGCAGCTAAGAGATATGAGGAGTGCAATTGCCAAGAGGGACGAGGAGATTCATTCCTTACGACAGAACAGAAACTGAAACTTTTGCTAGAAAATTTTGATGAAAATAAGGATTTGAAAGAAAACAACCAGTTAATCTCTATTATGTTGGATGGTCGAAATGCCAAACCTGAAGCAACGGAGAACATAGTAAATGGAGCTCTAGAAGTTCCTCTGATAAAGAAGGAAGAAGAAGATGTCGAGTTGATTTTGATTTATCAGCAGCGATCCATCTCACTAATTGAAGAAAAGCTCCGGACAAATATTGATGCACTACTGGATGAGAACCTAGATTTTTGGTTAAGATTCAGCACTTCATTCCATCAAATACAGAAATTTAAAACTGGGTTCCAAGATTTACAAGCTGAAATATCAAAAATCAAGGAAAAGGAAAAGTCGAGTCAAGAGGGTAGTGTTAATGCCACAACAGATACAAAATCAGACCTCCGGCCAATATACAAGCACCTGAGAGAGATACAAACTGAACTGACACGCTGGATAGAACAAAGCACATCGTTGAAAGATGAATTGCAGCGCAGGTTCTCATCCTTGTGCAACATTCAAGAAGAAATAACAAATGCGTTGACAGAAGGTGCGGAAGAAGAAGAAATATTGTTCACTAGTCATGATGCTGCAAAGTTCCAAGGCGAGGTTGTGAACATGAAACAAGAGAACAACAAGGTTAGAGATGAACTGCAAACAGGTTTGGATCATGTAACCACCCTCCAACAGGAAATTGAGAATACCCTTGCAAAGTTGGATGAGGAATTTGACATCTCTGGATCGAAAAACAATGATCAACCACAATTGAGGCACTCAACGAGCCGGGCTCGAGTTCCTCTACGGTCATTCATCTTTGGAACTAAACCAAAGAAAAAGACATCAATATTCGCCTGTATCCATCATAGAAAGTACCATGATCTAAGAGCTGGGCTTTCACTGTAGTATAAAATTTAATTTGTTTTTCTCCATTTTCCTCATTCTTAGGGATGATCTTTGGGTGGATAGAAAGGTTTTCTTCTTTATTTTTGAACTGGGAGATGTATGTATGATTGTGTACACTACATACATTGTTCAAAGTTTGAAGTATCAAATCAACAAAGATTTTTCAGCCCTTCCAGATTGCATTCTTTTTGTTTCATGAGAACTTTTTTTGCAGTCCCTTTACCTTTCTTTCTTGTAGTGAATCCTAGGCAAGTCAACCTTCAAAGATTCAATGGCACGTCACTACAACCAAATGCGCATGTGCAAAGCAACATCCTTGATATGTGTGAGCAATGAGCATACAATCTAGCACCTTTCCCACAATTCTTTATTCAAGAGAATATTCCACATGAATGTTTATTAACTCATGTTTTTTCTCATGTTTTCGATGCAGGACAAGCCACAAAAAGCTTAAAAGAGCTTTCTATAAGGATTAAAATTATTTGGGGCAATTAAATTTGAAAAATCTAGAAATTCGCTAGATATTGATTTGTGATTATGTATCAATTTAAAGCAATAAAACAATCCCAATCAAACAATCAAGACAAATCGACACAACGATTTTAACGTGGAAAAAACTACAATTGGAGCACCTCCAATTGTGATAAAAAACCACGAGCAACAGCCACAAAACAATCCACTAAGAAGATATAAAGGAATTACACAGGTATACTCTCAATTACCTAGCGAATCCACGCCCGAATTGAACCAACCCCTATGTGCCTCTTCCAACCCCATCTTCACCTCGGAATTGTCTTGACGATGAGCCACTCCAGAATCCACCAAAGCTTCAAGCTCGAATTCTTCAGAATCCACCGAAGAACAACTCTCTCTTTTGTGTAAAACAAATAATCAATCCTTTGATGTATACTCTTTAAACCATGAATTGAATACTCAATCAAAACATCAAAGAAAACTAGCAAAATATTCCCAGATATAAACCTTAATATCCAAAAAGAAGATCTGAAGAAGTAATCCTAAAATCTGATTGAATCACGTACTTATAGAAATCTGGGACTGCAAAGCTCGCTCGAGCGAAGACTCTCTTGCTCGAGCGAGGAACCAAAAACGCGTGTTTTCCATAAGTGGCTTCGCTCGAGCCACGTACCCTCCGCTCGAGCGTACATTCATCTCTTTCAGATTTTTATACAGACGCAGCCTTCGCTCGAGCTAGAACTCATTCGCTCGAGTGAGCAAGGGCGGACAGGCAACTTTGAATGCAATTTTGCATTTTGCTTCGGGGGCGTTGCCCCGGACCCGCCAAGGGGCGCTGCCCCTGAACCATCGCAAGCTGACCGGGCAGCTCGATCCCCGTCATAATCAGCGAAGTGACAATCTTGAAAGTATTAATATCACAAACTTCTCTGCAAGGCACAATTCGGGTTGGATTTGCATCTAAAACTCATATCCTCACTGAAATACAAGAGCGAATAAAATTACAACTGAAAGAAAATTTTGTCAAACGGGATTGCCAAGAATAAAAATCTAACAAAATTTTATCAAATTTTGGGGCCTGAGGCAGCCACTTTCCTTGCCTTTCCCAATGGCCAGCCCTGCATGTTACACACCCTATAAGGTTTCCAGCATTTATAAATTAAAATGATGCTTACAAAGGTGGAATTTTGTTTAATAGGATTAATCCAATAGAATTTGTGGTTAATTGAAGTCCATTTTGAACCACTGTGAATTTTGGGATCACTCAAAAGTTTGGAAGTTTCAAAACAAGCCCTTCCAAATTGCTCTTTTTTCTTTTTCATTTATTTATTTAGGCCTTTCTTGCAGTTCTCTAGCTTTCCATCTTGTTGGAAAAATCCTAATGATAAGTCAACTTTCAATAATAATAATATATAGTAATATATAGGCACCAGCTTTGAGTAGGACAACATCTGTTTGTGATCATCATCATCATCATCACATGAGGGAACTGGGAGAACAATACAAGATGGTCTACAACTACTTCAGACACAGCATATCTCAGTAAATTGTAAAAGCTCAATTGTTCTGTTTGCTATGACTTGCGAGTACCTTTTAGATCATGTTTGGATCTTGAATTTTTCAAAAGAAATGAAAATTTTAAATAAAACATAGGAATAGAATTACTTTATACATTTATACATAACTAAACAAAACTTTATATTATTTTCTTGGCAAATATATATATTGTTTTCTTCTAATTTTTCTAATCCAACCAAACAAAACTTTATATTATTTTCTTGGCAAATATATATATTGTTTTCTTCTAATTTTTCTAATCCAACCAAAATGTAGCAGACAAAAGGACCATATCAATCACTAGAGCACAGGACAAGTGAAAACATATAAATCACTAAAATTACATAGCTCAGCTTATTGTGTTGAGTAGTAATTATTGAGAAAAAAATAACTTATTATTGTATTTCCCAGGATAGACGCAGGAATGGGGTAGGAATCATAATTGCCAAGGGTCTTGTGGAGAATGTAGTGGCGGTCATTAGGAAAGGGGATAGGATTATGTTAGTTAAACTAAGTTATTGGAGGGAATATAGTAAACATTATTAGTGTATACGCCCCTCATGTAAGATTAGATGATCAGACTAAGAGGGATTTTCGGGAGCAAATGGATGAGATCTTACAGGAGATACCCATAGGAGAGAACCTGGTTATAGGTGGAGATTTTAATGGCCATGTAGGCATAGATAAACTAGGCTATGAAAAGGTGCATAGTGGATACGGTTTTGGTGACAAAAATGAGGCTGGAAGAGTATCTTAGATTTGTGTTGGCTTCTGACCTGGTGGTGGCTAATACTATGTATAAGAAGAGGGAGGAGCATTTGATAACCTTTAAGAGTAAGTCAGCTAAGAGCCAAATAGATTACTTCTTAGTGAGAAAAGTAGACCGCCTAAAATGCAATGATTGTAAGGTAATTCCTAGAGAGAGTCTGGCTTCTCAACATATGATTTTGGTACTAGATTTATGTTTTAAAGTACCAAGCTAAAAATGATGGTGGGCATCATAGGACAAGATGGTGGGACCTAAAAAGGGATAAATTATAAATATTTAAGAATAAAATGGATGAGGAAGGTACTTGGGATTTGGAAGATGATGCTAACACTGTGTGAAACTCGATAGCCAATTGTATGAGGAGAATCTCAATGGAAGTGCTTGGAGAGTCGAAAGGAACGGGACCTAGCTTTAGGGAAACTTGGTGGTGAAGGGAAGATGTTCAAACGGTAGTTAAGACAAAAAAAAGAGTGTTTTAAAAAGTGGTAGAAGAATAGAACTGAGAAAAACCTTAAGAACTATAGATTGGCTAATAAGGAGGTCAAGAAAGTAGTGAGAGTGGCTAAGTTGAAAGCTTATGATGACCTATACACTAGATAGTAAGGAGGGAGAGAAGAGGGTATACAAACTCGCTAAGATACGGAAGAGGAAAACAATAGATTTTAATCAAGTTAAGTGTATTAAGAGTGGGGATTTGAAGGTATTGGTGAAGAATGAAGAGATTAAGGAAAGATAAGAGAACTATTTTGAAAAAATATTAAATGAGGAATATAGAGGTACGTCAATAAGGGAAGAAATAACTAGTAATAAGATAAACCAAGACTATAGGTTCTATTGCAAGATTAGGAACTTTGAAGTGGAGATTGCATTTAAGAAGATGAAATCAAATAAGGCTTCAGAACTTGATGATATCCCTACTGAAATTTGGAAGTGTTTTGGTAAAAAAGGGGTTGCTTGGTTGGCTGGATTGTTTAGCAAAATTTTGTTGACTATGAACATGCCATATGAGTGGAAGAAGAGTATTTTAATGCCAATCTATGAGAATAAAGGAGATGTCTAGAATTGCAACAACTATAGGGGAATCAAGCTAATGTGTCAATAATGAAAGTGGGAGAGGGTGATAGAACGCCGATTGCGAGATATAACAGAGGTGTTAGAGAATCAATTTGGGTTTATGCCTGGCAGGCAAGGTTCTGAAAAGCGGTTGCGGTCGCCGTAACGGTGGCGGTGGCGCGGTTGCGGTAACCGGAACCGTAAATTTTTTTATTTTTTGCACAAATTGAAAAAAACTTACCGATATGCATATTTTTTTTTCCATGATCATATTTATTGGGTTTAAAATAAATATTGATCAATTTTTGTAAATTTTTAAGTATGATCCATATTTCATATTTTTAAATCACTATTAACTGAGTTTTTACATTTTATTTTAATAATTAATGACGATATATTATACAAAAAAATCAATCACTAACTATTATATATAAGATAAACAATGACAAAAGTACAAGAATAAATAGAGCCTAAATATATATATATATACATATTTTAACTAAGCCAAATAGATAATGACCACACTTATATTATTATTATTATTATTATTATTATTATTATATATTATATTTTCAAACAATATATAAATAGACACACACAAACAAAATGGTTGAGTAATAGCTGCTGAATAGAATAGCATAGGTCTTACACCTTCAACAATCAATAATATATTCTCATCTTCCCTCTCTCCTCTATCTCTTGCTCCTCCATTCTCTCTTTATCTTCCCTTTTCTCTCTTTCTTTTCCCCATTTTTAGCTTTTTTTTTTTGTGTTTTTTCGAAAGAAGCAGTTTGGAACCATTACGTAACGGTGTGTAACAGCTGTACGTTACGGTACCGTTACGACTGCTACGACAGCCGCTACGGCCGACACACCTATGAATCTCAATCACACTACAAAAGCGGCCGTAACGGGTGGCGGTAACCACCACAACCGTTACGTAACGGTGCGGCCACTTTTTAAAACCTTACTGGCAGGTCAACAATGGAAGCGATCTATCTTTTGAGGAGAGTAATAGAAAAGTATAGAGAAAAGAAAAGAGACATTCATATGGTGTTTACCAACCTTGAAAAAACATATGATAGAGTGCCTTGGGATATAATATGGTGAGTGTTAGAGAAGAAAAGGGGGACAAAAGGTTACATTGATGTGATTAGGGACATGTATGAAGGGGTCTAGATCGCCTGTTGGAGAGACAAATGATTTTCCTATCATTGTAGGGTTACACAAAGGATCTACCTTAAGTCCTTATCTTTTTGCTTTAGTTATGGATAAGTTGACGAGAAATATTCAAGATGACGTGCCATGGTGTATACTTTTTGTAGACGATATCGTGCTAGTGGATGAGACTAGAGAATGAGTTAACACAAAGTTAGAGATTTGGAGAAAAGCACTTGAATCTAAAGGATTCCAAATAAGCAGAACTAAGACAGAGTATATGGAGTGTAAATTTAGTAACAGTAACAATGAAAGCAAAGGAGAAGTGAAGATTGAGAACCAAGAACTGCCTAAGAGTGAACATTTTCATTATTTAGGGTCGATTATCACAACAGCGGGGGAAATTGATGTGGATGTAGCCCATAGGATTAAGGCGGGATAGTGTAAGTGGAGAAGTGTGTTTGAGGTACTGTGCGATAAACGAATACCCACTAGACTAAAAGGTAAGTTCTATAGAACGACTATTAGACCAGCGATGTTGTATGGGACGGAGTGTTAGGTAACCAAGAAACAACATATAAATAAGATGAGTGTGGCTGAGATGAGGATGCTAAGGTGGATGTGTGGCAAGACTGGACAAGACAAAATTAGGAATGAGTATATTTGGGAATGGATAGAAGTAGCACTGATAGAAGATAAGTTGAGAGAGAATCGATTGAGATGGTTTGGTCATATTCAATGGAGACCAACAGAGACAATAGTAAAGAGATGCGATACAGTGACGGTAGATAGAAGTATTAGGGGACCGGGTAAACCTAGATTAACGTTGGCTAGCGTTGTAAATAGATATATGAATCTACTTAATTTGACTAACAAAATAGCCTTTGATAGAGCCACATGGAGAAGAAGGATTCATGTAGTCAACCCCATTTGATGAGACTTAAGGCTTGGTTTAGTTTGGTCTGATTTGGTTTGGTTTGGTTTGATTTGGGTATTGTATTTCCTACCAAACAGATGCACATGTGCGAAAGAGAAAAAATTTATCCTCATGCTCATTCAAAAAAGGAAATATTTCATTTTGCACCTTAAACCATCACTCAAAAATAAATTCAATCTCCATACTTTCAATTATATCAATTTTATACTTCAATTATTCAATTTTAGATCAATTTTACTCATGTCGTTGGATGTCATCTATAATTGGATTAACGGATACCAAACTTCATTTAAAACATCAATTTACCTCCCAAACTATCACACAAATATCAATTAAACCCCTAATATAGAAAAATAAATAAATTTAAATACTTAATAATAAATTTTCATCTAAAAAAGTGAGAAAAATATATTTAAAATTAAAACAAAAATTAAGTATTGTTGTTGTTGAGTATTCTTTAGATAGTAATTGTAACTTCTGTATTCACCCAAAAAAACAAAAAAAAATATTGCTAACTTTTGTCTTAAATTGTCATTTAATTCATAATACGACCAAATAGGTACTAATCTCGATTTTTTAAGTAGAGACCTCGACATATTTATTTTCATCATTCAATATAATTTCCCAAATATCAGAAAAAAGATGTTTCTCTCATAATAAGTGTAGTCTAAATTTTCACCCACCCAATTTTAAAATTACTATTAGTCTATCAATCCTATTAAAATTAATTTAAGAAATAAGCTAACTACACTTCATGCGCTCACACATACACAAAGAGAGTAGCCAAGGAATTTTGAACTCAATTACGTTCTCCAAAATTGACTCGAGGTAATTTGAGACTTAAAAGAGACAATTTAAATGAGAATTTTTATATTTTTTTAATTATTTTTTTTGTAAAGTATACTATATAAATTTATTTTTCTCATTTTTGAGATAAAAATTAATAATTAATATTTCAATTTTTTTTTTTTATATTCAAGAGTTTAACTGATTTTTGAGGTATAATTTGAGGAGGGTAAAATGAAGTTATAAATGAAATCCAGTGCCACGTCAACAAATTCCATTTGATTTTAAACTGCAATTGACAACGGAAAAAATTGATCTAAAATTGAATCATTTAGATGTAAAATTGACACAATTGAAAGTGTAAGTTTGAATTGATTTTTAAGCGATAGTTTGAGGGGCAAAATAAAATTTTCTCTGCAAAGAATTATTCCAAAGGAAGGGGATTTATATATATATATATATCATATTGCTGGTTGCAACTTGCAACCATGAAGAAACGCTATGCTGCTTACAGAGACACAAACCAGCATCAATAGCAGTAGAGCATTGGAGTGTAAATAAAACAGCATTTGATGTGGAATTCTGAACCAACAAACACCAACTTTATACATATTTCACAGAGGTTACACTACTTTCAAATCTACTTCAAAGTGATTACTGTACTAGCTAACAAGCCCAAGATATTGTATTAGCAAACAAGCCCAAACACATACGTAAAACAACAAATAGTTTACTGATATATTGACAACCATATGAAAGCATTTACAATATTAAGAGCTTCCCCTCCAAACTTGAGAAAGTTTGAATTGCAGATTCAACAGACACACCAGTTTAAGGTCCTGGTTTCTTCATGCATATCAAAATGACACTTGTGACACCACCTTGGCTCCCCTTCCCTTAGCCATGTAAAGGCCTACATGATGCATCAGTTCCTGCCACACACACACAAAAATGATTAAAAATGTAGACAAAAGTGGATAGTGCAGTGGATTTGCTGCATCCTAAATATATAGACATTAGCTATAGAGCATTTGCATCTTCATTCAATGCTCTAAAAAAATTTGAGTGAGAATACCAAAAAACAAAAGGCTACCCTTTTCAACCTAATAGCTACACAATTTTATCTTTTAATTTAATATTTACATGCTTCATGATAAATATTTACATTCCAATACCTAAAGTCAGAAAGGATCAGAAGAGAATAAGAATGAAGCACAAAAGAGTTGAGAGAGAGAGAGAGAGAGAATAGTCTCTATTCACTGTGTACCCAAACCGTGAGGGTTAATGTCCTTTTATAGCCACGCTTGCCTTGCTCTCTAATGATTGCTCTTCCTACTAGGAATGGACTCCCTTGAGTAGTTATTTCCTTTCCCAACTCTATTTCTTGATTTGGTTGGATTTCTATTTCTTGATTTGGTTGGATTGCTTCTGTGACCACCCCGACCTACGTATTCTTTTTATATATTATTTCATTTGAGCATATTTGCATGATTATGTGCTTAATTGATATGCCTATTTGTTTGTTTGTGAATTATCTGTCATCTGTTAGAATTTCAACTTTGAATTCGAATTCGAATTTGAAAGCCCAAACGGTTCAGAAACCGAAATTGATTAGTTCAATAGGCTAATCAAAATATTTAGAACCTTATGGCAAATTTAATTAAAATTTGATTCGAATCAAAATAATTAGAATAAATTAATTACACTTGATTAGAATTACCCTAAATTGATTAGTTTTAATCCTACTTAATTAACCTAACATTAATCAACCTATATATATGTCTTAATCATGTTTAGGAACTCATTTTCATCATCTTCTTGAGCTGAAAAAATTAGAGAGGAAGTTGTGAGCTTAACACTTTAGAGGGGGGGGGGGGGGGGGGGGGGGGAATCAAGAGAATTGAAGGGAGATTGAAAGGATTAAGCTATATTAAGGCCAAATTCAAGCTCTAGGTATGGAATTCACCTACAATTCTTGTAATTAATCCATGTAGCAAATTGAATTCACTTAGTATAAGATCATCTTGCATGAATTTGAAAGGAAAGAGTTAGAATCACCATGAAGTTAGTGAGTTTGGGCAAACTGAGTACATGCATGCATAATTCTCCATATTTGAACTTAGTTTTCTACAAATTCATTCATGCATGGGACTTATACTACTTGTTTTTTACACTTAACATCTCATATGAACATGTTTTGTAAAGAAAAGAGTTGAATTTAACACATGCAAGGCAAGAATATTGAATTTGGAGCTTTGTTTTGAAGAATTGAAAGAGTATTTGTGATCATGGTTACATAATTTTTAAGAATCCATGTTTTATAAAGAGTTCCTATACTTTTGAGTCTAGCTATGCAAGCTTTGAACATGAAAGGTGTGTTTTTGAACTTCAAACTTAGTTCTAGAATTTCTAGAATTTGTCCACTTCGCTCGAGAGGTGAAGTCGTCGCTCAAGTGAACTTTGCATGCATCCGGTATTTTGCAAACTTTTGGCTGTTGGCTCGAGCGACCAAGTGTGCGCTCGAGCGAACTCAACTTTGTTCAACACTTGGCTCGAGCGACCATCGAGCGCACATTTCAAGCAACTAGTACTTTTGCAGTCAGGCCACGCTTAAGCGACCAAAGGTGCGCTCGAGCGAAGACCTTGTCTTTAGCAAATTTTGACTAACACTAATAAGTGCATATTTGCATCTTCGTGCCCTTTTGGGCATTCTTAAGCATCATTTAGACATCCCTAGTCATGAAATAAGCTAGAAATTCACGTAAGTGAATCAAATTAAATACGCTATTTGTTACGAATGTGTGTTTCAATGTGTATCTGTGTTATGTGTTTTGTGTAGGTAGTCAACCGAGGTCCAACATTTGTACCAGCCCACTGTAAGTAGTATCTTTGTAAAGATATGCTGTTAAAATGTATTTTGATTTACTGTAAGAATGTTATTCCAAATGTTATTTTGATAAGAATAAATGATTGTCTATTTTAAAAAATAATTGTGGCATATATGTAGGTGAGCAAGTGGAGCGTCGAGTTTAGAGTAACCTCGGGAGTCCACCCCTTTGCAAAGCTGCTTGAAGTGCCTTTGTGACGGGGCGTGCTCAGACTCGAGAGAAGCCGAGCTGTGTCAACCCTTTGTTTAGTTTCTTTTGTTTTTGGAATCTTGTTATTTATGGATCTTTTGTATATGTATCTAAGATGTTATGATGTAATTACGTGTTTATATCTATCAAGGAAGTTGAAGTTTTAATTACTTATGAAAATTGCATGTATGCACCGCTCGATGGACGTTGCTTCCGCAGTACCCTGTTTGCTATTATTGATTATCTGTTTTGTCTTTGAGGCCGGATAATCTGGGATTACTGGCCGGTCACGGCCTAAACCTCTAAGGGCGGGTTCGGATCGTGACAGCTTCCAACCTTTATCTCGACAACTAAAATCATCATTATCGTAATCAAACCTCCATTTGACATGGGCTTCTCCTTCTATCAAATGCTAGACAAGTCAGCACTGACCAATGGTGATGCCTCACCTCAGCTAATTGTGTCTAGCTAGATTTTTCCTCCAGTAACTTAAATCATGTGAATCCTTTTCCTTATATAGCAATTATCATTGAAACCTTAAGTTTTAGTGAGTTTCCCTATTACAATGCCTACCAAGTGACAATTCTTTTTGTAAAAAATCTTTTTCAACTTATGCTAGATCTTGTGTAATTTGAGGTGTATTAACTATAGTAGTCGAATCAAGAATTACATCGTGAATCGATACACTAATTTGTGAATAGTGAATCGAATAGAGAATCATTAAGATTTAGTACAAACTATAATAAAAAATTAAAAAATAAATATATGTTGAACAATAATACAGATGGACAAAAAAAAAAAAATGATTTTGATACATTGCAAAATAGGTCTTATATAAGGACATGACAACACCGTCTAATTGTTAAGAAATTGGATTCATAGTAAGAGATGTGGGTGTCCAAATCTCACCAACCAAAAAATTATTAAAAAATCATAGTATAATCTCTTTTAACATTCAAAAAATGGACTTAGAAAACCTATATAGAGTATAATAAGAAAAAAAAATTAAGTGGAATCCTGTACTTTAAAACCTAAAATACTTTAAAACGTATGTACGCGCATTGTTCAAAAAAAATGCAACCTAAGTATTCTATGTTCTGCTTACTTTGATTCTTAGTATCTTCCAATTCATAATGTACCCATATTTGACTATTATTGATAAACATCATACAACATGGGACCTCTGCTAACCATTCCAATTTAGTTCATTTGAAGCAAATGAAAAAGGATGGACCCTCACGTAAAACTATTGATTGGAAGAATAGAAACCGATCCATCATTTATGTCCTTGACTATTCTGATTGATGTATATAACCCATTGTACAGAGATATCAATCTAATTACAAATAACAATAGAACCATTCCTATATTAAAGTACAATCAATGAATCACAATGACTTTTAGGTGTAGTTGCAACACCATTATGTAACTATTATTTGCCCACTTAACAGTTAAGAGACCAAACCTTGGGGATCTCATGTAAGTAACTATCAAATCATTGAAATGAGAAACGAAAGTTACAACAACCAATACATTTGTAAATACAAGTTTTCAGTGAGACAACTTGCTTTGTATGAGAATTTACAGATGAACACAGGATTTTCTCAACAGCCTCTACACATGAAACATGGACAGTTTATTGTAGCCACGTCTAGCACGTTAGGGGTGAGTATGATTTGGTTTTGAAATAAAGTAAGACCAAACCACTACCTATGGTTCCATAAAATTTGGAGCAAACTGAACCATGAAAATGCAGTTTGGTTCGGTTTGAAACCACAGTTTGCATGAATTTTGTTATCATTCATAACATAATCACAACTTGCTCAAAAATCAAGTAATATATTATCATTTTACAAACAAAATTGTTTAAATGATTGTTTAGAACTAATTCTACTATTATACAAGTATACACTTGTAAGCAAAGAGTTAACAATTTATGAATATATATAAGATACAAATAAGATACTTGAGTGTCTACTATAAATAATAAATTATATATATACCTAAATGGTCCGGTTTGGTTCCAAACCAGAATCATGACTATAAAACCATAGACCGAACCATGAAGTACGGTTCACCTATTTTAAGAACCAGGACCGAACCGTGAGAAAACCAAACCAAACAATGCGGTTTGGTCTGGATCAGACCGGTTTGCAAATTTTTCGAATTTTTTGCTTAGCCCTATAACACATCTAATACGCCACATGGCTTGTTTATTTCACAATTTTTTCTTTATTAGACACGTTAAGAACACACGTGTCCTGCCTCTAGATATGCCCTAGGATTTGTTTGACTTGTGATTATCTACTTTTGATGGAGGATTAATTCATTAAAAAATTAAATGTTTTTGACATGTGGAGGTTATGGTTAACAAAATAGTATTTTTTATCTTGGATGATGTTTAAATTATAAGAGTGATTTTTTCATGTTAAATTAATCAATTTCCATTATTTTTTATTGTTTGTTAATATAGTATTCATATACATAGCAAATATAAATAAACAAAATATACATTTTTTATGTATCCCTATTGTGTCCTAGCGCTTTGAAAATCATTGTGCCGAATGTCCATTTTCGAGTTTGTGTATATGTACTTTCTAACCCTTTACCTTCCCAAATAATTAAAATTATACATATTAAAATATAGAGGATGATGACAGAAAGGAAGAAAGAGAGAGGGAAAGAACACAAGGGCCACAACCCCAATCACACAAGACCACAACTTTTAAACTCTCAATTCTATAAATCAATCTGTATAACACCATACCAACCGTTCTTCTTTATTAGCTAATAACCCTAAAAACATAACAAATTTGTTGCGCACATGCATGAATATTGAACTCTATATTCTGTATCATTCTCCCCAGCAGAGAAAAATAACTCAAACTCGAATTCCTTTTTAAATTTTGAACTCATCCACATCAACAAATCAAATACTTAGAATACCTTATCTGGGTTTTTCTCTTCCGAATCCTACTAATCTCAGTTCCTAAGTAGTTGACCAGGCCCACCAAACACAGATTGAACAAACAAAGAAAATCTCCAACAATCATGTTTACCTTTATCAGCGGACCAGTCTGTGTAGGGTCAATACAAAGCTCTTCTTTGATAAAAGCGTTATATGTGTGGGATGTACTTGTCTTTTCAATTTTGACTTCTTGGACTTCAATTCCTTCCAAATTTTCCATCAAGTCCACATCACCATTCATGGCCTTTGGACCTCTTAATCAACAGTTTGTGTTTGATCCTCACCACAATCCCTTTGAGGAACTCTTGAAAAGTGAGCCAATAATTTGACTCATTTGTTCTGACAATCCGCATGACATTTCCTTATCTCTAGTTGGTCTACAAAAATGGCTTCAAACTTTGAATAAAACTCTGTGGGTGTTTGGGAAGTGAGTTTTTATGTAGATTTTAGTAGATGTAGGTTTTTATGAGATAAAAAATTTTTAGTGTTTGGGAATATAGTTGGGTTTTTATGTGGTTGGATGTGATGTTTGTGAGAGAAAAAGTGAAATGATTATGGGGTTAGATGTGATATTTTGTTTGGATGTGTTTTTTTTGGTTTTGTAAAACTTTTGTCTTTTAGTGGTTTTTATAAGATAAAAAATTTGGTGTGTTGCTTCCCAAACACCACCTCTGAATTGGTTATCAAAATGAAGAGAGAAAAAAAAACATGGAAAAGAGGTTTTGCAAAGAACTGAGCTGAAATTGGGTCACTGGTTCCTAGATTAAATTATAGAAATTTGAGATTGTTTCATGTTGAAATTATTGGGCTTAAGGAAGCTATATTTGGTAAGGTTATATGGTTGTTTGGGCTTAAACATGGGTTAGATTGTGTGGCTTAAATAGGCTAAGTCAGTTAAATTGGATAGAGGCCGAATTGGGTTGTGGGTTTATTATTGGTCAAGAAAGGGCTATAAAGTTGGTTGGGTCTAGGGCTATACGTGTTGGTTTGATTTTTGGGTCAAACTTGGTGGGCCAGGTTAAGACAGTGATGGAGACAGCTCGGAAAGGCAGAAAGTGAACAAGTGGGTTGATCAATATTGGGCTTTGAAACCAAATTGCTGCAGAACAGAGAGGGAGAAAGGAGAGAGATGAAAAACACAATGGCCACACACAATGTAATCGCACAAAGCTACAACCTTTAGACTCCCAATTTTATTAATCAACTTTGCATAATAATACCATGCCAAGCATAGACTCGTAATAGTTTTATTTACCTTGTATGTTTCAAGGAAAGGAACCAACATAAAGTCTCTTCGAATGGAAAGAAGGTTTAGTCTGTCTATAATGAGGTTTCTCCTTCATTCACCACAGAAGGACAAACATTCACTAGATATATAAATGAGTCTAAAGTTGGGAGTGCCTAAGAGAGTGTTTATGATATATAAACACATTGTAAACAAATTTTGTTGCTTGGTTGTAACATATAATGTCTACATTACACAATCACTTAAACTATTAAAATATAAGTACAGTCAGTTCTCAATAAAGTAACAATTAATCACCAATAGAACACATCTATAACTGAAAGATCAATCAAAAAATCACATTTCTTTAATTCTATAAAGGAAATTCAAAATATATGATAAATATTTGTTATCTAGCAGGAAGCATGATTCTATCTTGACTGAACAAGATTCTTGCTCTGAACCGCAATGCGGTTCTAGAACGAAACCCCATTAGCTATTCCTACAACTAAGCATCCAACATAAATCAAGTGAGGCTTTCAAGGAAGGCTCAAATGAACAAAACATCTTTGACAAGACTAATTACTCATTTGAACCTTGCCGTTTCTTTTTTGTTTTATTATCTCATGCCTAGTTCCATTTGTTAAATTCTGCACATCCTAACTTTCCAAAATCCTCATTTTGAGACTTTTATGCTTCCTGCCAAAACCATCCCATTATAATTCTGTCATTTAACTTAACTCCTAGTTTTAACATCCCCACAACATCAGCAACAACAAAAAAATATATGTTCCAACATTTTATCTATGTTACCTGTGGATGAGCAATGCGTTTGATGTTTCTGGCAACATGAGGGAAGATAAAAGTAGCACAGCATGGGAAACACAATCACATCCTCCAGAGGGGTGAGAAAACCACGATTCCTTGCAGAGAGCGCAGAACAGACAAAATCTAGGACGCAGACGTCCGTGCATATACCTACAACCAATATCTTCAGAAGGAAAATATGGGTCAAATTACACATGCATTCTCATCTCACCATCATGTAAAGCAATAGAACCCAAACTAATTTCCACGGAGATGTCAATTTAACAATGAAACATTATAAATGAATGGTCACTTCGTGGGAAATAGAAATACTTACAACTTTGATCTGGTTGGTTTTCACCCAATCTACGAACACATTAGAACCATCTTTCTCAATAGAACCGAGAAACCCGTCAATGCAATCCTTGCATCTAAGAGTCACATTTGGTTCATTTTCCAACCACTGCAGAGCTAAACATAATACAAAGAAATCAAGAAAGGAGAGCAAATTATTCACGCTTCTTAAGTCACTAGTAATAATTCAGTGCTAAATTAATATATATATATATAGAGTAACTAAGTAGAGAGCAAGCCGGATAGAGGAGATGAAAATACCAGGAACCAATTTTGATTCATCTGTTCCTGCAATACAGTGAGGAGGATAGGGATGCTCAGGGATATCAGGGTGATGAGAATCTAGAAAAGCAAAAACAGGCCATTTATTATCACAAAACACTGTGGCAAGCCTCAATGTCTCATCGACCATTCCAGAAATTTGTTTGTCAGGCATCGTTGGAGCCTGCAGAGAAAACAATTCAACACAAATAAAGTGGTCAGCACCACTATTTCCATATATAAAACATTTTAAACATTTTTAGTGGAGAGAATCTTAACAATTCAATGGCCATGTAAAAACAACAAAAAGAGGGGGGGGGGGGGGGGGGGGGGGGGAAACAAAAATAATATGTTACTAAAACGATTAATACTCAAACCCCATGTAAAAACAACAAAAAGAGGGGAAAGCAACACAATAATAATATGGTACTAAAACGATTAATACTCAAACCAAAATTTGAATATGCAGCATATAATATATATTAATAAGTAAAGGAGATGATTTAGAGCACAAAATAAAATATGATTAACTGCTTTTAAATCCATGTTTCAAATTTCAGTCTTTTCGGATCTCAAGTTGTAGAAATTCTAGAATTTCGGTTTTGCACCACAAAAAAAGAAAAAAAAAAAACCAACTCGAGTCTAGAAACTGTTGGAATAGTTCATATCGATGTTTTCATCATTGGAAAAAAAAAAAAAAAAAAAGAAAGATAAGAAGTATATGTAAATCTTCCTTGGTTTTCTCAGCAAACAAACAGAGGGTAAATCAGAAACCAAATGAGGAAGAGAAAGTACCAAATTGCCAGCTCCGACGGTACAGAAGCCATTAACAACGTCGACGATAACCAGACCGGTCTTGACGTCTCCGGACACAACTAGAGATTCCTGCTCCACCGGAAGCTCTTCCTTCAACAGATCAATCGTCTGCGACACCATTCTTCTTCTTCTTCTTTTTTCTGATTATACAGACAGGGACACAAGACAATGGATGGAGTCCTTGATAATCGTATGTGAAGAAGTCTATAATATATTAATGCGTATGACTTATGCGTATGACTTGACTATTAGCGCTCTCTCTCTCTCTCTCTCTCTCTCTCCACCCAAAAAAAAAAAAAAAATGGTCTATCAAGATTCTGTAGATTTGCGGGATCTCCACTCAAAAAACACAGGAAAGAGCCAAGAGTAAAGGAGAGAGAGAGAGAACCTGGGGAGGCACGTGCTGTGAGCCAGCGTAATCAAATTGTTTCGGGTATCGCTTCTGTCCAGTCCTTAATCGGACTGGACCGTGCTGTTGGGTCCGTGGGGGTCCATCACGGGTCCCATTTTAATAATCTGAACCGTCAATATGTAGAACTCGTCGAGTACAATAAGCCTGTAAAAAATCACATTAATCAAATATCGGTAGCTATGTGATCAAATCAGTTTTGTATAAAAAAATAGACGGTAAATAAATAAACGGTTGAAAAAAATCTGTTTCGATCACATAGCTACCGATATCCGATCAATGTGATTTTTTACAAATTTATAGTACTCGACGATTTCTACATATTAACGGTTCAGATTATCAAAACGGGACCTGTGGTGGGCCCTCAAGGGCCCAACAGCACGATTCAATCCGATTAAGAACTGGACAGAAGTCATACCCAATTGTTTATATTATAAAATTTATTATATATACTATTATTTACTAAAAAAATTATATATATATTAATTCATAATAAGATTTATGTTTAAAAAAAATAAACTTTTAGTATAATTTTAATAACTTAAAAATAATAATTTAATTTAATCATAAAATATGTGTATTTAATTAATTTAATTTTTTATATAAATGATATAAAATCTTATAATATAAACAATAATTCGAAATATCACTATAAAATCAAAATTAATCTCTTTTTTTATCAGAAAAAAGATATTTTGAAGTATTATTACGACATTCGTAAATCTAAGTCCTAAGATAATCAGTTGCTAACTTATTTGAGATGTTCTAAATAAATACAGTTTTTGACTTTTTATGAAATATGAGTTGGGTTTGAAGTGATGTGGTAGAGAGGTGATGTGACTTAAATAAGATGATGTGACTTAAATAGGATAGTGACTTTTTAAATTTTTGATTTTTTTAGAGGATGCCAAATCTAAATTTAACCCAACTCGAATCAAAACGTCATAGGCCCCGTTTGATGTAACCGTTAAAACAAATTATAGATTATAGTTTAATAGATTATAGATTATAACTTTAATCAGAAGCTATTAATCTATTTGGTATAACTGTTGGATTATAGATTTGGAGTGTTTTGGAAAAATGGTAAAAAACTGGCTTTTAGCTTTTTACCAAGCTTTTTGACTTTTTTGGAAAGTGATTTAGGAAGTTGGTAAAAAGCTGTTTTTTTGTTTTTCGGGATTAATATTTGTTTATAGTATCACATCACATTAAAATGACTAAAATACCCCCACCCAACTTATAAAATTTACGGGCTTGTTTGTTTTGTTTTTAGGAGAGTTGTTTTTGAAAAAAAAAATTCAAAATTTTGTTTGGTTTGTGGTTTTTCTAAAAAAAATTTTAAAATCACTTTCTTTCTCTTATACATCAATCAATCACTTTTTCTCTTTCCTCTCTCATTCTCAATTACTTTTTCTGTCATACAAATCTACTCCATTACAACAAAATATTAAATCATCTAAAACTCTAAAACTACAAAACTACTTTCAAAATATACAACCAAATAAATCAAAAAAAATTTCTAAATTCTCTTCCCAAAAACTTTTTTGAAAATCACTCTCTCAAAAGCAAACCAAACACACTCTACATTTTGCCATAACCCTCAAGATATAAACATGGAGGGTAGTTACGTAATTTCCCAACTTACTTTTTGGCCACTTCCCAAAAGACCAAAAACGCAACTTTGGCGTTTTGTGAGGCCACAAAACGTGGCTTTTTACTGGGGTTTCCAAAAGAGCACTTAAATTACCGAGTAATGTTTGTTAAATAAGTTGTGAACTAACTTTTTCAATTAACTTTTATTTTTTTTATTCATTACTTGTCTATATTTCTCACAAAAAATAATAATAATAATCAATAGTCTATTTGGATTTTTTTTATTTTTTTAAAAAATAAAAATAAAAAAATCTAAGAGTATAATTATAAATTAACATATTTACAGTAGAAATTAATTATCAAAAATAAAGGATAAGTAGCTTCTTAAAATTAAATTTTTTAAATTAAAATAAATTACTAAAATAAAAAATTATTTAAAATAAATTTAATTAAATAGTTTAAAATAATTTTTCTAAAATTATAAATTATAAATTGACTAAAAAAAAAAAGTCCAAAAAGCACCCTCATAGTGGGCTAGTGTCAGAGCACCTTCTTATCCTTAGTTAGATGTGAGTGAATGAATTTTGAGGAGAATAAGGCCAAGGTTGGGAAGACTAAATAAGTGTACTTTTTATTTTTTGGACAAAAAAATTGAGGTTGAAAATATGAATATTTGGGTTAATTTTTTGATTTTTTATGGAAAAATGTGTAATAAAAAATTATAAAAATTGATTTTTAGAAAAAAATTTGAATTGAGAGTTGTGTAGCCGTAATTGTTGACTTTTGGTGAATAGTGTTAACTTTTTAACTTTTTGAGTAACTTTTTGACTTTTTAGATTATTTGGGAGTACTCAAACTTGACCTAAAGCTTGAGACTCCGGTGGGAGTGCTGGGGTCCTTTGTGTTATTATTATTTTTTTTTTTTGCGCTTTCAGCCATTGCAGCCCCCCACGGGAGGTGGTGCCTTGGAGCTGGGGGTCCCAGCATTTCCGTTTTGAGAAATAAAAATCTAAAGCGAATCACTCTCTACACCGTTGATTGGTATGTAAATCCACTTTTTATGTGATATTATGCCTTCAGATTAGACAGATAGATAGAGGAAGAGGGAGACTGTGGATGGTGGTGAGAAATCACTGATATGCTGGCTGGCTTTGATAAATGACTGACACGCCGAGTGGATGAAAAAAATTAAAACAAATTATAAATATATTTCATAAAATTTATAGTAATGGATCATTCATCTAAAATTAAAACAAATTATAAATAGTAATGGATCATTCTTTTAAAATTAAAGTTCTAATTAAGCATATAAAAAATTTAAAAAAAATACAAAATCAAAATATCATATCAGATGGAACTCACACAAACATTAGAAGTATTCGAGGTCCTTTTCTAAAGCTTTCAAATATTTTTTTATTTAAAATATAAATTTTATCAGAATTTATTTAAAATTTATCCCTCCTAATAGTTTCGTATTCGGTGTCCCTGGGCAGCTAGTTATATACCAGGAAAGGGTTGTCTTTGGTAATGAACACATTATTGTTTTTAAGAATTTTAATTAGATTGTGTGTTCTTTTAATTCTATTAATTATTCTATATAATATATAAGAAAAAAATAAGAAATAAATAAATATATAACCAATATAATTATAAGAACATACTACATAAGATATAAAACAGATTTATGTAATAATTTTTCGAGAAATCCATATATATATTTTATACCTACTATTTTGGAATTCATTTTTGCTTTTGCTTATTACTATCCGTGGTGGTGTTAGGGAAACAAAGGAGTGGACTAGATGTAATTGGAAGAATAATTGATGCGGAAATTGTCACAATACCGGATTCTATTTGGTAGGGCTCTCTAAACTTAGGCTTGGTTTGGGGTACATTAAATAATATAAAAAGTTAAAAAGTCACTATCTTATTTAAGTCACATCATCTTATTTAAATCACATCACCTCTCTAACACATCACATCAAACCCAACCCAAACCCAACCTATATAAGCCAATAAGTTAAAAAGTGTACTTTTTTAGAACATCCCAAACCAACTCTTAATTTTACCATTACATTTGAGTGTGGTGTTTATTTATGATTTTTAAAAATTAATTTTACACTTATTTTTGAAAACTCTTTTCAAGCCGGGAAAATTTGGGCTAACCAGTCGTCCTTCCGGATGTCCGGCCGGTCGTCCTCCCGAACATCCGATCGGTTGACCGGAACAGTGCATTTTTTTTTTTTTTTACAAATGCCACCTGTTATTTTTTATATTTTAAATGAAAAAAAAATTTAGAATTTTTTAAAATTTTTTATGAGTTCTGAATAAAATTTTGAGTTGTGTATTCAGTTATGAGTTGTAAGTTTTTGTATTAAATATTATATGTCACATAAAAAAAATTTCACTCAATTCAAAACTTTTTTACCAAATAAATTTTTTACATTCAAATTATAATTCCAAAACTCATAAACTCAAAATACAACTCTATTCTCAAATTATATTTAGAAAACTCTACTAAACGCAACCCAAGTTTTGTGCCCATTAAGTGCTTTATTTTATTTTATTTATTTATTTTTTTTTTATGGAACTGTGGGCATCTTTTAGGTGTTGCTTGTGAAAACCCATAAAGCTAAAGCTACGGTTAACTCATTTTGAGAATTTCCAGTCATTGAATAGAAGAATTGAAAAATCAAAATGAAAACTTGCCATTAGAACTTATAAGGTTTCAATTAAGAAAAAGTAGTTTGTAATGGATGGAATCAGATTTCAATTTTCTCTCTCTCTATATATATATATATATATTTTTGATATTTCTCTCTCTCGTTGGTATTTGCTTGGCTTAAACAAATTGCAAATTGAGTTTCAACCAATACATTATAATATGCTTTCCTTCTAGTATATAAATTAAATTTAATTTGAATTAAATTGTTTGGACAAAAACAATAGATGAAAGATTGAAGCATATTTAAATTAAATTCACAACTAACCATACAACAATAACACCATTTGTTGACTATAAAATTGAGAAGCAAATCTTAATTTTGTCTTCATTAAAGCATACCACAATGACAACCACAACCGCAATATTCTAAGTTTTGAAGAAAATGACACAAAACATTATTAGAATAACTGAAAAATATCAAAAATGTTGAAAATTTGTGTGATTAAATAATACAAATGGATTCATATGTAACACTTTTAAATTTCAGAACAAGAAACATATTGGAAAATTATAAGTAGATGAAAAAAATACAGAATAAAATAAAATAGCAAAAGGAAGCAAATTGAAACCTGCACTATATAGTTTCCTTAAAACAATTTCGCCGCCTCACCGGTTGGATGTTGGAGATTGTTCGACGTCTGTCTCTCAAGATACAATGATTGAACCAGCTACAATAGGTAGGGGTAGTCGCAGTTCGGTTTTCGACGGTTTGCGGATCGGTTTGGATCCGCCCGCATGTATACGATTTGGGAAAAATTCAACCCGCAACCGCCCGCAGTGCGGGTTGTGGTTTGTGTAGATAGAGTTCGCGGATATGAGGGTGATTTGCATATTTGATTTTTTTCTTTAAAAAATTATTTTGGAGCCTTTTTTTTTCCCATTTTTTAAATATTTATTTTGGGCCCTTTTTCCCCAATTTTCTAAAATGCTCCAATATTAATAATTAATGAATTATAACTTATAAAATTAAAAACACAACAAAATCAATTCCTAACATAAATAAATCATTCAAAATCCTAAACTTTTAAATCAAATCATAAACTAACACAAGCACATCTTTTAAAATTCTAAACTAGATCATCAATTTCATTTACTATCTGCTACCCAACAATACAATTAAAGTAAAATCATTCAAAATCCTAAGCTTACCTAAAAGTAATTATTCATTAACTTTTACATTAATCCAAAATGCAATAATAAAATAACAACAGTCCAGGTTTTTTTTATAATTTTTTTTAAAAAAAAAGTCTAAGTGCGGGTGGGTTTTTGCGGGTACAGATTAAACCCGCAACCCGCCCGCACCCGCCCGCTACCCAATCATACCATACCAAACCCCATCCGACCACATTGTGTTTACGGCCATTTGTATGCGGATTAGTTTAGGTTGGGTGGGTCGTGCTGTTCGGATAACTCTATGCTCAGCCCTAACAGCAGGGCACCTACTGAGTAGCTTCGACAAATAGAACTATGGCAGGACTCTCTCACTAGGAAGAATATAAAATTGGAATTTGGAAAAACACAAAGATAGCAAAAATTCTGGTGGTAAAACTGAAGAGAAGGGCCTCCTTTTATTATAGCGATCCCCGTTTTGACCAAACCCTTGTTGTATCCCAGGCTCTAGTTTTGTGATTCTGTATTGTTGTTCTTGTCTCTTTTTCTCTTATTCCTCATTGAAATTGAGTTTTGGAGTGCCTTGGTTGTGTTTGGAACAGCTTGGTTGCTAATTGGTTCAAATTGTTGTTGTCCAGTTTTTGGCCTCTTCCCTCGAGCGAAGCTTCTTGCGCTCGAGCGAGTTTTGTGAGCTCCCAGTACTTTTGTAGGCCTGCAAATATACTGGGAGGGTATTGTTCTTCGCTAAAGTGAAGACTCTTGCGCTCGAGCTAAGCTTCTTACGCTTAGCTCGAGCGAGGTGACTTATTTATGTCTGGTCGCTTGAGCGACAACTCTTGCGCTCGAGCAAGCTGCGCATATATCAGTTCACAGTAACACCTTTTTACTTCACTTTTTCATACTTTTTGTTCCAAAAACCCTAGATCGAGACCTCCTCTCTCTAAAACTCTCTATCTTTACATTTTTCACCTAGATCTAGTGGGTTCTCTACCCGTGTCCCTTTGTTAAAAAGGTAGTACGTCTCAAGAGCTCCCTTTTGATCCGATTAAAGCTTGGTTTCGGCATTCTTGAAGCTCCTCCATCTCTTCCTTTGGTCTTCTAAGCTTGAGGTAGGGATTTTCTATACTTTCATATGTATTTTAACTTAGTTATGAGTTGTTGTGTAACAATGGTGAAATTTGGTGTACTATAAACAAACTTAGGGTTTGGGTATTAAATGAAAAAGGGGGTTTCTAAGTAAATGAGTTATGAATGGTTATGGGGTTGAATGTGAGGTTGTATTGTGACAAAATAGCTGATTTTGGCATTTGGGTTGATACATGGAAATATAGAGTTTGCCCTAAAATGCTTCAAATATTTATTTTGTATAAATAAATAGAATTGGTATTAAAAATATGAAATTGAATGGATGTTGACATAAATGGTGAAGTAGAATATGTATTATCACTCACCTATGAAATTTTGAGTAAATTATCTGTCTTGAGATTGAATATCTGTTTAGAAATATCTATATTGGGCTATTAGTGGAGGATAGCTATGATTGTTGTAGAAATTGCATGAGGATTAGATGAATTGAAACTAATCTCTTGTTGGTTGTCATCGAATATGACGGTGTTTTAAATACATTGTATATGTATGATGTTTGAAAGGAGAAAGGGGATGTACTTCATGTTTGGGAGGAGAAAGGGGATGGACTCCATTGAATTATATTGGCCTGTGTGTCCATGGTGAAAGTCCCAAAACCGCGCGTATACATGGATGCCGATTTCCGCAGACAAAATTTCCGTAAAATGGCAAATTAAAGTGTTTGTGTGATTGTTGTGTTGACTAGAGAACCACTGAGTTGTAGTCTTAGTTGGGTGTCTAGAAATAATGAAATTGGCTCATGACTTGAGATGAAATGAATTGATTTGAATTGAATTGAAGAACAATGCATGGAGATATAAAATTTGATACTTTATGATCTCATGGAACATAAATGACTTGCACAGGCATTGTACATGCACATTGTACTTATACTTTGTTAAGAGTCATATATTACTGCTTTGACTCACCCTACTTAGGAAAAATCATTTTCAGGTGTTGGTGACATGCCTCCACCAAGGCAATAGCTTTGGGGGAATAGGGGCTGAAGGCTTCTCTTTTTGTATCGTGCTAATTGTTTTAAATTCTAGCAAGGGCTTATATATATTGGATTTGTATCATTTTTGTTGTAACCAAGCTCGCCTTGGAAAGATGTAAGTCATTAGGACATGTGAATATCTGTTGACTTTTATTTTTTTATCACTTGTAATATGTTGTAGATTCAGGATGAGTCATTTATGAAAGTATATTGCATGTGTCATCTGTTACATACAGACTCTATGAATGAAAGTATATTGCTTCTATTATTCTTCTGCTTATGAGTTTTTTATTGTATTTATTTGGGGCATTACAACTTGGTATTAGAGCGGGTTTGAATAGTTTGGGTACGTGAGAAGTGGTTATTACTACAATGGGTTTGTCTCATTTGATAGAGACATTAGTATGTGTGGTATGCTATGTAATAACATGCTTATGTGATTATATGGATATGGGATTTAGTTCCTAAGATATTAACTGAGTCTACGGGTTCCTGGAAGTCCTATTAAAAGAGCACTTGATCCTGTTATTTCTAATTGAAACTCTGACAACACTACGGAACGGTCATTATTCGGGAATGAAATTCATATATATTTATGTGACTACGTGCTTTTGTGGAGTGAGTTACCGTTGTCCATCGCATTAGGACGTGAGTGAATTAGTTTCGACACATTTATAAATGTACTAATCTATTTTGTTACCTTTATTAAGATGTCAGGACGTGGACGTGGTGGTAGGCGTGGTAGGTCGAGACAGTAGGAGATGCCGATACTAGATGATATTCTGGTACAGGAGGAGGATGTTGGTCAGGCCAATGTGGTTGAACCAGTTGGTCAACAGGCCATGGGCGCCTTAGCCCGCGAAATGGCCAAAGCATTGAGGAATCCATGGATATTCTCAGGGCTGAGAATCAAGTCCAGACCCAAGTAGTTGAGGCAGGCCATCTTTTCTGAAGCGGGAGTTCTTCCAGTCAAACCCGATGAGTTTTTGGGCGATCCCAAGGAGCCACTCAAAGCAGATGAGTGGCTAGAGCAGATGGTGAAGACATTTGAGATGCTCGGCATCAAAGATAGGGGTTTGAGGGTGACCTTGCCATCTTTCCAGTTGAAGAAAGATGCAGGTCAATAATGAAAGTATGCGCGTGGGCACATTAAAGCAACTTGAGAGGCTTTCGTTGACACCTTTCAGGATAAGTTTTTACCTCCCACGATTAGGGAGAAGTTGAGAGACCAGTTGTCCAAGCTGGTGTAGTTGAACACACCAGTGGCTGAGTTTGAGGTCACATTTACTAGCCTCTTTAAGTTTGCACCAGAGTTAGTGGCGACCAGAAGCGCCGTTGTTTAGAATTTGAGAAAGGTTGAGGACTGGGCTTATGTTCAAAGTGGCCAGGTTGATGATTAGGGATTATGGATGCCTTGTGGAGGAAGTGGCTTATCTGAGACCGTAATGCAGATGGAGGAGGAGAGGATGAGGGGCTCCAAGAGAAGTCAGGATGTTTAGGGGAAGTAAAAGGCAAAGGGTCCTATGTCTCACATCAGTCCCAGGAGCACAGCCGAGGTCTACATTTCCAGTGCTGAGTTCGGGTTCTGGGAGAGGTGGTCAAGGAGATTTTACCTGTTACAAGTGTGGTTAGTTAAGTCACAAATCTTAGCTTGCCCGTAAAGAGAGAAGGAGGGCAACGGTTTGCATCATCTTCGGCTCGTTCTTAGAGCCAAAGTTAAAGGAGAGGGCAGCCACTCACTCGTTATTAGTGTGGATAGGCGGGCATATGAAAAGATTTTGCCCTCAGTTAGGTGGCACACCCGGTGCATTTGGTTCAAGATAGACACAGAACCACCACCCGACATATTCAGCACAGGTCTCGAGGGCCAATCAAGGAGCCTTTTTGGCTCAATCAGTGCATCAGGCTTATGCTCCAAGAGGTGAGCAAGTTGAACAGAGGCCTACAGGGCGTGTGTATGTTGTTACCGTGCCAGATTTAGTACCAGCGCCTTCGGTAGTGAGAGGTACCTTCTTCTTTTGCAATTCAGTTGTTAATGTGTTGATTGATACGGGTACATCCTATTCATTTATCTCGTCTGCATTTGCATTGGTTTTGGGGTTAGAGTTGGCTCAGTTAGCATCTTCTTTCTGTATAGAGTCATTTATTGGTGGTGAGATTATTTTGAAATAAAGGTATCGGGGTTGTGACGTAGAGGTTGCCGGTCACCGACTTATTTTTGAATTTGTGTTGATTGATATGTCTAGCTTTGATGTTATTTTGGGTATGGACTGGTTGTCTTTTTATCGGGCTGTTATAGATTGCTACATTAAAGGGTTACTGTATGTACTCTGAGCGGTGATTGCTTCCAGACCAGGTGATAGAGTCTTATCACCAGTGTATGATCCACGTGGGCAGAGTGAGCTAAGTTGCCTTTTTGCCAACTTCTTGAATAGTGAGTGTGATGAAGTCCAAGTTGAGTTGCCAATGGCAGTTTGTGAATACCTGGATGTTTTTCTGGATGATCTTACCAGTTTACCACCTCATCAAGAGATCAAGTTCTCTATTGATTTAGTGTCTGGCACGGCACCAATTTCTATGGTACCATATAGATTTGCACTGCCGAGTTAAGTGAGTTGAAGGTTCAACTCCAGGAAGTGTTAGATAAGGGTTTTGATCCGCCCTAGTACTTCACTTTGGGGAGCACTGGCTCTTTTTTCCAAAAAGAAAGATAGCGCGTTGCGACTTTGTATAGATTACTAGAAGTTGAACCGGATAACTGTTATCCCAGGTAGGTAACCCAAGAAGGGGGGTGAATTGGGTTATTTAAAAAATTTTACAATATTAAAATATATAAACACAATATTCAGAATTTTAACAAATAAAAAACAGAATAATAATTATCAATATGAAAAAAATAAGAGAGATAAAGAGAGAAAATCAAACACTGAGATTTATAGTGGTTCGGCTCCAGGCCTACGTCCACTCCCCAAGGAACCTCCTTGAAATTTCTTTACTATCAAAATAAATTAATACATCACCAAACTTGTGGATTTTGCACAGGACTTACTCTTATCTATTAAGCCTCACTCAACAATAAATGCCTCACCCTTACAAAAATCTCTCACAAAAATAATGAATAAAAATAAGTTGTACTTAAACCCTCTTTTACAATAATTCTCTTACAAAGAGTAGATATAAAAGTGTAAGAACAAAGGCTACCCTTAGATCTGAAAGTGAAAGAGCAGAATACAATATACTCAAAATTTTTGGAGCACACAGAAAATTTTCTCTTCAAGTTCTTGATTTTTTTCCAAACACAACACTTCTATTTATACACAAAAATATACCCGTTGGAGGTAAGACGCTCCTTGCTAACGTCTAGATTACATAGGCATGTTCCTTGACAAAAGGCATCTAAAATACATTATGTGGCACCCTTTAACTTTGTCAAAAATTGTATCTTCTTTGTCCATTTTTTCTTTGTCAAACTAATATTTTCTTTGCCCATTTTTCTTGTCAAACATTATTTTTCTTTATCCTTTTTCTTTGTCAAACATTAATTTTCTTTATCCACTTTTTCTTTATCAACATTACAGGCAAATCATCAAGGTTTTGTGTATATAATTTAATTAACATTTTTTAATATATATCATTATATATATATATATATATATATATTCTAATATTTGCATACACAGAAAAATCTCTTTAAATAATAAATGATAGATTTGAAAATATATGCCTTCTTTAAATTATTGTATATGTTGTAGAGATTTTAAACTAAATATATCCTTCCACTTCATATCAATTTGTCAAAAGAAAACAACCCATCAATATAAATTTATCAAAATAATACAACCAATCAAGATGAATAGTGATCAGCCTAATTTTTTTTATTTAAAAAGTGAATAGTAAAGTTTTCAAAATATTTCCATTTAAATAATGTAACAACTCAGATTCTTAATTATTCTATAGAATTTATACTAATATTATTTAATCTCAATTCGAAAAATATAATTTATTATATATTATTATGCGTAATTTTGTAAAATAATATATTAAAAGTTTAGGGTTAAAATATAAATAATAATAATATAGATAATATAAATAATAATAATAATGGGTATGGTATAAAATAAATAATTAATTTTTCATTAGTATATGATAAAGTATAATTTAATTAAAATTATTTTATATAAATTATATTAAAATATGTCAAAATATAATTATCTTAAGTATTATGTAAGATAAGTATAAATCTATCTCATTTATGATCAAATCTGCTGAGGATTCGCGCTGGCCACGTAATCTCCTTATCTTCTTATCTTCTTATAAATAGGATGAGTGGATCAAAACTGGGGGAAAAAGAAAAGAGGAAAAGAAAGAAGAAAGGAAAGAAAAGAAAAAAGAAGGAAAGAAAGAGAGGAATGAAGGAAAAAAATAGTAAGTTGAAAGGGTTTTAGTAGTGGAAAGAAAGAGTAAGATATTAAAGTTAAGGTGAGTTATATTATACCTTGAGTCACCAAAAATATTTTACGTATGTTTTGACTTACCAAAATCTATTTTATACAAGTTATATTTTAGTATATTAATAAAAGTTATATTTTATAAAGATTTCAATTGCGTGTTTTTATCTGAACCCTATTTGCTTAAAAGGAAACCCATGGATATGTTTGTATATTTTAAAAATATTTGATTATGACCTTATATACAATTATGTTTTGTAAGTACCACCACGGGAGTCCCACGCCTTGGGGGACTTAAATAACCATTGGCTTCTGTTTGGTTACTTTGTGGCCCTTTGATCCATTGACTTCGGTTCTGTGCGGAGCTAAGTGCTACACTATTGTGGGAGTCACCTCTAGAATCCGTACAAGCCACCTCTTGAATCCGTACCTCTGTTTTGCGCGGACCAAAGTACTGTGCGGAGCTAAGTGCTACACTATTGTAGGAGCCACCTCTAGAATCCGTACTAGCCACCTCTTGAATCCGTACCTCTGTTCTGACTGTCACTTCTGTGATCTTTGTTCTGTTCTATTCAGTACCGTGGTTATGGTCATTTACTTACATAATTTCTGTATTTCAACTTCTGCCACTTAAATGATTTGTTTACATAATCTCAGTTTTGCTACTTAAAGGATTATTTGTTCCGACTAAGTTATCTTAAATGTTTTGACCTAACTAACTATCCATGGTTATTTCGTGTCCCTTATACTCTTAGTATAATATTTCTCACTCTGCCATGTGCTTATAGTTGTTTACCAATTTTCAAGAAATAATGCAATTCAGAAATAGCCTTTGAAAAGTCTAAGATGCGGGGCTACGGAATAGACACACATAGCACTTTTATTGATATTTTTCTATGTAAATATCGGCCTTTTTGGTCAATACATTTTGTAATAAAAATAGAAGCTCCGATGATTGTTTTAGTACCCTCATTTAAATTTTACTTCCGCTTGCGTTTATTTATTTGTTTATGAATTGGCCGGAGATAACCTCAGTTACTGGCCATCACGATGCTTAACCCTTGGGTACGGGGAGCGGGTCGTGACAAATAATATTTAACAAATGTACCATACAATGTATATTTTAAACAGATATTTTATTTTGTGTCAAATAATATGTATATTAAAAAATTCAAATTTTGGCAAATAATATTTTAGACATTATCAAAATTATTATTTTTTTAAAAAAGTGATAGTAAAGTTTTCAAAATATTTCCATTTAAATAATATTTAACAAATATACCATACAATGTATATTTAAACAGATTTTATTTTGTGTCAAATAATATGTATATTAAAAAATCCAAATTTCGACAAATAATATTTTAGACATCATCAAAATTAAATAATATGATTAACAATAATTGTTAAAAACAAGTACCCAATGCCTCATATAGATGATTTGTTTGATTAATTGAAAGGGTCTTGTTACTTTTCTAAGATAGACCTGAGATCGGGTTATCATCAGTTGAGAGTAAAGGAAGAAAATATTCCGAAGACGGCATTTTGTACGCGCTATGGCCATTATGAGTTCCTCGTGATGCTCTTTGGGCTCACCAATGCACCAGATTTGTTCATGGACTTGATGAACCGAATCTTCCGCAAGTTCCTAGACCGCTTTGTAGTCGTCTTTGTGGACGACATGTTGATTTATTCACCCTCTGAAGAGGAGTGTAGACACCCCATTTTTTACCACCCTTAAGACTTGGGCGCTACTAATAGTTTACTTGGTGATGAAAGGTGTGCAATGTAAAGATTCGATTTCTTCAGCAAGAGGAGCGTCAAATCCAACCTCACACCCCATTTTTGGACCAAAACGATTTTGACCAAAAGATTTTAGACTTTAAAACCCTCTCTTTCAAAACATTTTTGAAAGAAAGTTCCTACGATGTTCCGAGGCTCGCATTTTGTTAAATGTTGCGCTTTTCGGTAAACCGAGCAAGGACAAAGTGAAAATGAATGAAAGAGAGGTGAGCTCATTGAAAAATCTTTCAAAACACCTTAGTTAGAGGTTTGGAGTTGAAGAAAAGAGGAGATGAGAGAGGAAAACTAGCTGAGGAGCAGTTAGGCATGAATCCGAGAGGACCAAAACTGAGCAGTCTTCACTAAAAGAGGGATATCTCTCAGCACAGTTGGAATTTTGATATGAGACTACCACTATTGAAAATGTTACTTCTGGGGCTTCAATTTGGACACAAGAATGACCTGAAAAAGAGTCCATATGAAGGAGATATGCCCATTTGAAGTTTGACCTGCAGAGCAGATTTTTGCTGTCAGCCACTAGGGGTGGCCGGCCGGCCAATTGAGATAGCCTACCGGCCACTTATGTCCAAAACTCATATATTTTGTAGATCTTTTCCGTCCAGCTGTTCTACACAAGCTCCAGCTGTCCTGTAATAAGATATTTCGACCAAGGCTCATGTTTTTGCTATATATTGAAGCCATATCTCTCATTTGAGGAGGTTAGCAATTTTGGGAGCCTCTCTCTAAAAATCCTCTCTCTCTAGAAGATTTGTGAGCAAATTCTTCCCTCTCTCTAGAATTCTCTCTCTCTCCTCTTGTTTTAGGCTTGAAAGTGAGAATTCCCTACATATTTGCATACACTTCCTTAACCAAAGTTGATCATCTTTGGGTTGAGGTAGCTTGGGACTTTGTTTGAGCTCCAAAAGGTGGTTTTAACTCAGAATTGGGGCTGTTTTTGCTACTGTGCTTCAAAGGTAACCTCTTACCTCTTTTGAGCTTATTTTTGCACACTTGTTTTGCCACCTTTGCAAACTATTTTTGGCCTGGTTTTCAACTACCAAAACCTCTATTTTTCAGTCCCAAAAATGGTGGTTTAAGCCTTGTTTGGTTAGGGGGTGTTTCCTTCCTTTTGTTCTTTGGCTTGTAAAGCCTTTTGAGCTATCTTTCAAGCTTTTCAAACAATCTCTTTTTGACCTTAAAACCACTGAATTCTAGAGGAATTTCAGTGGTGGAAAGCTTGTCTTGAGGCCCAAAATGGGAGGGGATGGCCTCCCCTCCTTGTCTCTCTATGCCATGCCTTGTTAGCATTACAAAGTAGCATGTTTTTATGGCTTATGTTAGCTTAGTTCAAGCATGTTTTTGGCTATATTTTAACATGTTTAAACTCTGTTTTTGGCTAGTTTAGTCACTTGTTGTTTGATTCTTACACTTGTAGTGCAATCTTGCTCACTAGCCTAGTGTGCTTGATGGTTTAGCCATTATTCTAGCATGTGTTGGCTCCACTCCAGCATGTTTTTGGCCTTGCTTTAGCATGCTTTAACTTTGTTTCAAGTGGTCTTGGTCACATGTGCTCCATTTTGTATAGCTATAATGTAAATGGCCTTGACTAGCTTTGTGTTTTGAGGCTTCTAGCATGCTTTGTTTGGGTTGTTTGCATGCCATATCATCATTTTATATGTAATTTCAGAGCATATAACTTTGTCACACTCTCACATATTCCACTCTTTCATTACTTTTGAGAGTTGTGCCTTATGTTTTGTTCGTAAGCCAACACGTATGCATGTTTGTCTAGTCTTTTGAGCTTCAATTCCAGCATGTTTAGGCCATTGTTTTGGCATGATTAAGCTCTGTTCATGGCTGGTTTAGTCATTTAAGCTTGATAGTGCATGCCTCTTGTGTAATGCTCTTCACTAGTTTTAGTGCTTTTGACCCTTAACATATCTTACATGCATTGCTTACATGATAAAGTCTTGTGCATGCCATTTCAGCACTGAATTTCTGCAATCCTCCTCCATGCTTCACTTTTGAATTTGATTTCGAAAGTGGTCTTAAGCCCCTTGTTGGCTTAAGCATGGAATCGAGGCTCTCATGCCTAATGGTTTTAGCCTTCTCTTGAGGGTTTTTACTAACCAAAAGCATGAGGCTTCTTCCATGCTTAAGGTGCTTGTGGCTTAGGCCATCTTTCCCATTAGAGGACAATCACATTGAACTTAACCGGTTAATGGACTAATTGGTAAGTTAAAATGAGTAAACAAGAAATGGACAAAGTAAAACATGCAAGATAAGCACGTTGTTTGCATTGCATTGTGTTTGGATCGGACGTTAATCCAAACACAAGAAATGCGGGACATTTCATACTCAAAGTGATGAAACGTGTCATATTTCTTGGTCGCCAACACCCTTGATCATGCATGATAGGGTAGAGGCTCTTTGTATATTGTTTGTCATTCACTAAGCTTGTATAAGCTTGATTTTTGGGCCATCATGCATTGAGATACTTGATTGGTGGCTCGAGAGCCAAGTACCACACTTCTTTGAGCTTAAGACATGATGAGGAGGGTGATAGTACACACATTTCCTGCCAAATACATTGTCTTGGCTCTGTTGCTCTCTGTTGCAACAAAGGCAGAATTCTAGAAGGAGAGGTGGCCGGCCGGCCACTTGCACTAGCCTACCAACCACTTGTACTGGCCGGCCGGCCAGTTGAGGTAGCCTACCGACCAGCCACCTGCAGGGAAAATTGTCCAAAGTGTTCCTATTTTGGGGCAAAAGCCATCTGGAAGTTTGTGCAGTGTTCTGAGATCACAGTGAGTGCAAACAGAGGCAACTCATAGCAAAGCAATGCATTTTCGGGCGAAGCACACCGAGCATGCATGTCTCCCTCCCCCGAGGCCATTTTACTGCTTTACTTAGCTAGTTAATTTACCGGTTTTATAATTAATTAGTTAATGTGTTTAGCTAATTTAATTCATCTTTGTAATATTCTAATTAGCTTAGCATAGTTAGTTTCAATTCGGTTTGTAATTAATTAGCTAGAATAGTTAATTAGTTGATTAGCTTAGCTTAGATTAGCTTAGCTCATTCATTCGGACCCTCCTTCGAGAGGGCGCAATGTTGTAATAAGCGTACGTGTGTGTGTGCATGTCTTCTAACCCCACTTCTTTCTCCCTTTTACTTATCAGCTTTTGATGGTTAGTTTTAGGGCATATTTAAATTAGCATACCTTATGCTTTGCATGTTTGCATCATTTATTTATCTTGCATGCACCGGGCTCGGCGCATCATTTAAACTGCATCGTATTTCAATACTTATTTGAATACGTGTATCAAATTGTTGCATTCATATGCCATCTTAGATAGCAAAGCCTATTTAGTTGCATTATTGCATATGTTGCATTAGACATCTTGTATAGTTAGGATTATGTATGATTTCTAACTAGCTTTTGTTTTAGCTCGGAGTACTCTGTAAGCTTTTATGCTTTAGCATGCTTGCATGAGTGTGAGTGTTGCCATGATAGCATGCTTGCCATGAGGCTATTTGCTTAAATGCTAAACTGCATGAATGCCTGTGGGTGGAGGCTTTATTGCCTGAATTGGGACAACTCGATGAATGTGAGTTTTAAGCCCACTTTGTAAAGTGGCACAAAATCATGTTTTCTAAAGCCCACCCGAAGGTGACGAATCCGCGCTTTAGCCTATTTGCGAGTAACACTTTCAAACCATTTTAAAAAACAAACATGAATTGTTTTGTTCCAATTCTCGTGATCGAGTCTATACTTGTATGCTGCGCGCATCACATAGTAAAGTTAGATAATAACTGGAATAAGAACACATGGTTTATAAAACAACATATCATGGTTAGTAGAGGCTGATCCTTTGATCGGGCGAGCGAGGGACACGTGGCCGAGCCGAGGTAATTTTGGTGATGACGGACACATGGCCTTTGGCACGAATCAGGATTTCCTAAATTTCCCAAAAACAAAATATTTAGGTGGCGACTCTGCAATCTGGCAAAGCAGTCCATGTTTGGAGCTTTTTCATTCAAAATTGATTTTCCAAAACCAATTGCCAGATTTGGACTCTTTGGTGTTTATCAGTCTCACATTGCACTTTGTGAGATTAGATTCAGAACCATAACAGGAGTCCTAACTGTAGTAAAACCAATTCGCGCCTCTCCGAAAGGGGGGCGCGCGAAGAAAGTCGAGTCTACAAGGAGCACGAGGAACACTTGTGGGTAGTACTTGAGTTACTTAGAGCCCACAAACTGTATGCTAAGTTTGGGAAGTGTGAATTCTAGCTGAGAGAAGTTAAATTCTTAGGCCATGTAGTATCTGGGAAATGGGTGACTGCAGATTCATCCAAGATAGAGGCAGTGCAAGATTGGAAGGGTCCTAAGAGTGCTTTTGAGATTCGTAGTTTTTTGGGATTGGCCGGGTATTACCGTCTGTTTATAAAGGATTTCTCTAGATTAACCTCACCGTTAACTAGACTAACGAGGAAGGGAGTTAAGTTTGTGTGGAATGAGACTTGTGAGAAGTCTTTTCAAGAGCTTAAGGTTAGACTTACCACTGCTCCAGTATTGATTATTCCGACGAGGGGTTTGGGCTATTCGATGTATTATGATGCTTCGCGGGAAGGTTTGCGTTGTGTATTGAAGCAGGAGGGAAATGAAGTAGCCTATGGCTCGTGGTAGTTGAAAACTTATGAGATAAACTACCCTACTCATGACTTAGAGTTAGCAGCAGTGATCTTTGCCTTGAAAATTTGGAGGCATTACCTGTATGGTGAGAAGTTTGAAATTTTTTCTAATCACAAGAGTCTGAAATATCTGTTTACACAGAAAGACTTGAATTTGCAGCAAAGGAGGTGGATGGAGTTTATAGAGGATTATGACTTCGAGCTACATTATCATTTAGGAAAGGCCAATGTGGTGGTCGATGCGTTGAATAGGAAATCCATTGGTAGTGTGGCCAGTATTGCCATCCGGGAATGGAAGATGTTGGGTACCCTTGGAGAGTTTGACTTGTATCTTCGCGAGTCCGTTGAATCGGCTGTCACGACCCAAACCCACCCTTATAGGTTTAGCGTCGTAACTGACCAGTAATCCTAAGATTACCTACAACCTCTGAACCAGAATCACAAAATAAGGGGCTAGCAGAAGCAAATACATAAATATAATTGTCCAATGAGCTGTGTTGACTTATATGAAACATAGATTTTTAAATTCATATACAATGTCCGAAAGTCATTCTTACATTATACCCACACACATTATAGTCAAAGCAAGAAGAGATTAAACCCCATATACAAAAACTTGTCTTAAACCTTAGCAAAGAAAACAAGAGTTAAATCAATCACATGGTTGACTTATAACAGAACACAGATCCAGACAAAAGTCTTCAGGCTTGATCTCCAGAACGCTCACCTATACATATATATACACATAGTGAGCTAAAGCCCAGTAAATAACATTAATGTAAAGAGGTTAGTGAATGAATTCCAAACATATCATATTCATAAACAGATCATAACATAATCAATTCTCATATCCGAACGTAATAATGGTACATCCAATAGAACATATCACATCGTCATCCGACTAGAATAATCGGTTCCGAATACCGATTAAACACATTTTAACATGTAAAAGCTTTCATGGCCATTCCAAACTCATGGAAACACTTTGATAATCATGAAAACATTTTAAAAAAATCAAATACAAGATGATTTACAAATCATTTGCTCAAAACCTCTTGAATTTTCCAAAATTGAGCTCAAAAGCTCTTGCATGTAAGAAATTCCTTTTCAAAACACGAATTTAAATGGTAAAACAAGATGATTCAAACATACATGTGCCAAATAACTTACAATAACAATTTAGATGCTCAAAACCAAACTTAACATGACAAAACTCCATATATATATGCATGCATGTGGAATTCTCTTCCAAATTCTTTTTCAAGACTTCAAAAACATGGAATTGACTGACAAAACTTGGTGAAATATGCATGCATGTACATTTCATCCTCCAAATTCAACACAAATGATGAAGCTCATAGCTAACATGATGATTTAACACTTACATGAGCATACATATATGAATTACAACCCAATTCTTCATTCTAAGCTCAATTTACACATTTAAACACATAGGCCATGTTTGGTTTGAATTTGTAGAGTAATTTTGGGAAAAAAATTTAAAAAAATTTGTTTGGTTTGTAAATTTTTCAAAACAATTTCCAAAATCACTTTCCCTCTCTTACCTATCAATCAATCACTTTTTCTCTCTCCTCTCTCATTCTCAATTACTTTTTCTCTCACACACATCTACTCAATTATAACAAAATATCAAATTATTCCAAACTTCCAAACCCCAAAACTACTTTCAAAATACACAACCAAACAAACCAAAAAAATTTAAAAACTCTCTCCCCAAAACAATTTTTAAAAACTACTCTCCCAAAACCAAACCAAACATACTGATAATCTTCATGTTTTTCTCATGTTTGATAGCTGAGATTCATAAATTAAAGGTTGAGTTCTTACGTAGAGTCTTCAAACACTCTAGTTCTATCACAATCTTTGATCAATTCAAGCTATATCTTCAAGTTCTTCTCAAATACACGCTTTCTCACTTTACACTTGAGCTCACTCTCTCTCTAAACTTGATTTTCAGATTTTTTCACTAAGGAAATGAAGAAGATATGAGCTCACATGAGCTTAAGTCTCATATTTATAGTTGTAGTGGCTTAATACAATAATTAGAACATTTGGCCAACCAAACACAACTTAATTAAGTAAACTAAATCAATTTTTAATAAAATTTGCCATATGATTCTAAAAATTTTGAATAACATATTAATGTAACCAATTTCAGTTTCGGATGCCGATAAGACTTTCAATTTTTATATCAAAGCAAATTTTAGAACATATTTTACTACGATTTATAGATAAAAAGTAAAATAGCATGCAAAATACACAATAAACACATAATTATTTTAATCACTTAATTAACATCCTTAATTACGAATTAGTAATTAATTACAGATCGGGGTTGTTACATAGGCAACCTTGTTTTCGGTAGTTGCATAACCTACACTTGTGAACCGAGTGATAGAAGCACAGAAGGGTGACCTTGAGGTGGAATCCCTTCGGGAGAAGATCTCTAGTGGGAAAGGTGGAGGAAGGCTTGAATGTGTACCCCGATACGAGTATTAGATACTGTGACCATTTCTTCATACTGGAATCTTGTTGAAGAGGAAGTACTCCGAGAGTTTCACTATTCATGCCTTGTGGTGCATCCGGAGGCAGAAAGATATATCACGACCTTAGCCACTAGTTTTGGTCGAGGGGAATGAAGAAGGATGTGGTCGTGTTTGTGTCGAAATGCTAGCGGGTTTGTTGCAACCCTTGCCTATTGCCGAGTAGAAATAGGAGCATGTCACGATAGATTTTGTTGTGGGCCTTCCAAGGACTCAACGGGGTAGTGATGCCATTTGGGTGGTAGTTGACTGGTTAACCAAGTCGGCGCACTTTATACCTATGCGCATAAGTGACTCGGTAGATTATCTTGCTGACATTTACATTAGGGACATAGTGAGATTGCACGGGGTCCTTGTGACGATTGTTTTGGATAGAGATCCGCGTTTTACAGCTCGATTGTGGCAAAGCTTATAGAGTGCCTATGGCACTAGGTTGACTTTTAGCACCGCGTATCATCCTCTGACTGACGGGCAGTCAAAGCGCACCATCCAGATTTTAGAGGATATGCTTTGGGGTTGTGTCTTTGACTTTAAGGGTTCGTAGGAGAGGCACTTGCCCTTAGTGGAGTTTGCCCATAACAATAGTTTCTAGTCGAGTATTGACATAGTGTCGTTTGAGGCCTTGTATGGCCGACCGTATAGATCCCCTGTGTGTTGGGCTGAGGTGAGTGATGCACCTATGTTGGGGCCAGAATTGGTTCGGGAAATGACGGAGAAAGTTGCCCTTATCCATAAGAGATTGGCTACTGCTCAAAGTCACCAGAAAAGTTATGCCGATCGTAGGAGGAGACCTTTATCTTTTGAGGTGGGGACCATGTGTTCTTGAAAATATGACCTATGAGGGATTTTATGACGTTTAGAAAGAGTGGGAAGTTGTCCCCTCGATTCATTGGGCCTTTTAAGATTCTTGAGCGGATTGGAGAGGTAGCTTACCATTTGGCCTTGCAGTCACAGCTTTCCAGGGTTCATGACGTGTTTCATATTAGCATGCTTCGGAAATATGAGCCGGATCCATTGCATGTATTGGATTGGACCGACTTAGAGGTAGATGAGGATGCCTCGTATGAGGAGAGACCAGTGAGAGTCTTGGATACCCGGAACCAAGTCTTGCGAGGCAAGACAATCCCCTTGGTTAAGGTCTTGTGGAAACATCACGGGGTTGAGGAAGCAATTTGAGAACGTGAGTTGGAAGTCCGTAAGAAATATCTGAACCTATTTGTTGATGTTTGAGCATGTAATGAAAACTTGTTATGTTTTGGGAATATGGTAACATTGTATATGTGTTTGTGTTTTGAAAATACGAGTTTATTATAAACATTGTATATGTTTTGGAAATATGAATTTTGTATTTAATATTGAGAATTTGTTTATCATATTGATGGGATTGAATGACCGAGAACAGATCACAGAATTAGAATTGATTGATGATCATTATTGTGATTGGCTTAAGCATAATTGAAAACTTGATTTGAAATTTTGGGGACGGAATTCTTTAAGGATGAGAGGTTATAGCAATCTTGATTTTGACCCGACCCATGTTGTATCCCGGGCTCGAATTTCGTGATTTTGTATTGTTGTTCTTGTCTCTTTTTCCCTTATTCCTTATTGAAATTGAGTTTTGGAGTGCCTTGGTTGTGTTTGGAAACAGGTTGGTTGCTAGTTGGTTCAAATTGTTGTTGTCCAGTTTTTGGCCTCTTTACTTAGCGAAGCTTCTTACGCTTGAGCTTTACGAGCTCCCAGTACTTTTGCAGGCCTGCAAATATACTGGGAGGGTATTGTTCTTTGTTCGAGTGACGGTCTTCTGTCTATAAAACTTTTGGAAGTGTGTATTTTGCACTCAAGCTAAGCTTCTTACGCTCGAGCGAGGTGACTTATTTGTGTCTGGTCGCTCGAGTGACAAATCTTGCGCTCGAGCGAATTACGCGTATATCAGTTCGCAGCAACACCTTTTTACTTCACTTTTTCATACATTTTGTTCCAAAAACCCTAGATTGGGACCTCCTTTCTCTAAAACTCTCTCTCTCTACATTTTTCACCTAGATCTAGTGGGTTCTCTACCCGTGTCCCTTTGTTAAAAAAGTAGTACGTCTCAAGAGCTCCCTTTTGATCCGATTAAAGCTTGGTTTTGGCGTTCTTAAAGCTCCTCCATCTCTTCCTTTGGTCTTCTAAACTTGAGGTAGGAATTTTCTATACTTTCATATGTATTTTAACTTAGTTATGAGTTGTTGTGTAACAATGGTGAAATTTGGGTGTATTATGAACAAACCTAGGGTTTGGGTATTAAATCAAAAAGGGGGTTTCTAAGTGAATGGGTTATGAATGTTTATGGGGTTGAATGTGAGGTTGTTTTGTGACAAAATAGTTGATTTTGGCATTTGAGTTGATACATGGGAAAGAAGGAGTTTGCCCTAAAATGCTTCAAATATTTATTTCGTATAAATAAATCGAATTGGTATTGAAAATGTGAAATTTAATGGATGTTGACATAAATGGTGAAACAGAATATGTATTATCACTCACTTATGAAATTTTAAATAAATTATCTGTCTTGAGATTAAATATCTGTTTAGAAATATCTATATTGAGCTATCGGTAGAGAATATTTATGATTGTTGTAGAAATTGCATGAGGATTAGGTGAATTGAAACTAATCTCTTGTTGGTTGTCATCGAATATAACGGTGTTTTAAATACGTTGTATATGTATGATGTACTCCATGTTTGGATGGAGAAATGAAATGTACTCCATGATTGGAAGAAGAAATGGATGGATTCCATTGAATTAAGTTGGCTTGTGTGTCTAGGGTGAAAGTCCCGAAACCGCGTATATACATGGGTGCCAATTCCCACAGACGAAATTTTCGTAAAATGACAAATTAAAGTGTTTGCGTGATTGTTGTGTTAATTAGAGAATCACTGAGTTGTAGTCTTAGTTGGGTGTCTGGAAAATAATGAAATTGGCTCATGACTTTAGATGAATGAATTGATTTGAATTGAATTGAAAAACAATGCATGAAGATATAAAATTTGGTACTTTATGATCTTGTGGAACATGAATGACTTGTCACAGGCATTGTATATGCACATTGTACTTATACCTTTGTTAAGACTCATATATTGTGATAGATTATTTCTACTGGGCTTTGGCTCATCCTACTTCGGAAAAACCATTTTCAGGTGTTGGTGACATGCCTTTGCCAAGGCAATAGCTTGGAGGGATAGGGGCTGAAGGCTTCTCTTTTTGTATCGTGTTAATTGTTTTAAATTCTAGCCAAGGGCTTTATATGTATTGGATTTGTATCCTCTTTGTTGTAACCAAGCACGACCTTGGACAGATATAAGCCATTAGGACATGTAAATATCTGTTGACTTTCATTTCTTTATCACTTGTAACACATGCTGTAGATTCAGGATGAGTCATTTATGAAAGTATATTGCATGTGTCATCTGTTATATACGGACTCTAATGAATGAAAGTATATTGCTTCTATTATTCTTTCGCTTATGAGTTGGGATTTATCGTATTTATTTAGGGCGTTACATTTATACACATGGAGGGAGAGAGAAAGAGGCTCCTCTGCAACAAATGCAGGATTTAATTTCTACAATTTGATGGATTAAAATCCATCATGAATAGAGGAGTTACCAGCTCTATTATGTTTTGTGTGTATATTTCTACAGCCCCCAAATCTGGCTTGGCCCAAAAAGATTAAGATGGGTGAGCCAAGCCCAACCCCCACACTCAATCCAGTCCAACAAGTCTCAAGGCCCAAGCCCAAGATCCATGGACCCGACGGGCGACGCGCGCGCGTGTGGCAATTTTTGCATAACTAACTTGGACCCTAGTTTTGGCCCAAGTCCATCCTTAAAGCATCCATAACTCTTTTCTTTGGAAAATTTGGATGCCCCAAAAGGCTCACACTCTTAGGCAAAAAATGAATTTAAATACCCATCAATGCTCTCCTTTACAATTAATGTGGGATAGAAGGTTTTACACATTTTCCAATACCTCTTTCATGAGACTAACTTAATGAGTCAATTCCTCATTTAAATCTTAATGGTTTTTTGTTATTCTTTTTTTGTGGTGTAAAGATTTCACTACAAAGAATCTAAACCCACTTTAATCCACCGCGATTGAGAAATTGACACCACTTTTAATATTACATTAAAATCACCAAAAACCCATTATTTTTCAACAAAAAAAACTCCCCAAACCATCATTATACACATTAATAATGAGTTTTATTTTGAGACCTATCAAGAATCTATAACAAAAAATTGTTTATAATTTCTTCTTATTTTTGTTATTAATTAAAGGGGAAATTACCCATAGATCCTGTTTTGAAAATATGTGTACACTATTTAATCCAACAACTTTTTAAGTAGACCTAAAAGTCTACTTTTCCTCTCTCTCTCTGCTTTTTGTCTCATTCTTTACGTTTCTCCTCTCTTTCTCTTTCTATCTCTACTTTTTGCCTCATTCTTTATGTTTTCCTCTCTCTCTCTTTCTTCTGCATTTTTCCTCTCATTTTCTTTGTCATGGACGACAACCGGTGATCACACATTCCTTATTCTCTTTTTCTTTCTAATATATAGTCACCGGTGATCGACGACCACCATTGATTAGGGTTCACTGGCAACCACCAACCATCAACATCCACTCATGACTTCATCATCACCAACGGCAAAGAAGATAAGTAGATCTACTCAAATATAATGAGTAGATTTACATGAGATTCGACTAGATCTAAACCAAAAATAGTTGCCGGAGTACAATATTCTTTTTATATCTATTATTTCCTTCGATTTCTCAATTTTTTTTACCTTTTCTCTGTTACACAAGTCTATTTTTCTATTTTTAATGGAGAAAATTTTCAAATTCTAAATAAGTTGTTTTCGAGTATTATTTACAGGCGGTGAAAATTGTAAAATTTTGTAATTTCATAATATTCTTTAGAACTGTAAAATTTTACAATTTCATAACATGTTTTTAGTTTGATTAATAATGATATACTTAATAGATTTTTACTCTAAAACTATAACATTTTATAATTTCAAAACTTACTTTTCAGTTTGATCAATATTGGAGATTATTTGTTTAAACCCTACAAAAATTGAAAAATAACATATATTTTTCCCAATCTTGCTGTTTTTTGTCGTTACATTTTTTTTTTCTTTTAGTTTATCAATATTTAGCACATTTTGTTATGTTTTTTCGCTCTAATTTCTCCATTTATTATTATTATTTTTTTGGCAATATTCTGGACATTCCGGTGAGTCTCCAATGATGTTCTTAACGTCCAACGAACGTTCTGGACATTCCGGTGACTTCCATTGGTGTTCATAACAGTTCGACGACACTTCAGCAACTTCCTGGCGATACTCCGATGACTTTCCAACGATACTCTAGCAACTTCCCGATGATGTTGAACATTTTCGACGAGTCTCCGGTGACCGTCTGACGGAAGTCCGACGATAGTGGATGTAACAGCGTTGTAAAAAAAAAAAATTAAAAAATAAGATTTTTTGGTAACAATTAAAATAATATAGGACTAATTGGTACAAGTATTTTGTTTTGGAATTAGATAGGTTTTGAACTTTGTATATGGGACTTATTGGTAAGTTCCCCCTTAATTAAACAAAGAAAAATAATATTGAGAACCGTTGTGAGGTATTGGTTTTGGGTCGGGAAATTGGCTTTGCAAGGTCACGTCAAGTGTATTTTAAACTAGGGGTGCAATTCAGGTGGGTTCAGTCGGGTTGGAAGGTTGTCCAAGCCCAGCCAAGTTATGTTGAGACCTGCCTAGCCTGAATTGTAACCTGAGATTGTCTGCCCAAGCCCGATCCGAGTTAAACCCGAATGTCCAAATTGTAAATGAATTTCAATTTTTTTTTTTTTTGAAGCTACATTATTAAATTATTAAAATTTGACTCTATTTACAATTTTTTTTTATATATTAGAAAATCATTAATACCATCAAACAAATAATTTATATAATGTAAAAGAGATGTCACTATAGTAGTCCTTACAATTTATGAGTGAAAATAAAAAGAAAAAAAAGTAAGATTTTATGTTATTTGTGTATATAATATATATTCAATATGATTTAATAATATAAATTACTTTAATATCATATATATGACTAATAATTTATATGTATATTTAATATTTTTTATATACATATATATATAATTCGGGTTTCGAGTTGTTCGTTGTTTGACGTCTTGCCCAAGTCCATCATTTAATTCGGACTTCTGAATTTTTGCCTAAGTTTTGTACCAAATTTAAAAATATTTTGTTCAAGCCCTAAAAAAATTCAGGCTGGACTTGGGTTCTCGGATTGAACCCGCCCAAATTTGCATCTCTATTTTAAATGTGAGCACCTCATTTTGCGCCTAAACTTGGGCTTTGCTAACCATTCTAAGTTCTTACAATACTTGGTTGTTTTTTACTTAAAAATGAGTCTGATTTGGTTTGGGCCGAGATGTTTAAGCCATGTGAGGATGCCAACTAAATTTAATACTCTAATTTATTTAATGAACGAAATAAATAAGATGAAATGTTCTTTTTTTAATTTCTTTATAATTGGAAATTTTATTACATTTTGTGATTCAGAAATAAAATTACGTTTTCTCTGTGTAATGTTACATATTTTTTGATATTATTACACATTTTGTTATTAAAAAATTTGATAAAAAAATATGTAATATTATAAAAAAAAAATGTATACATCTAAAATACATAATTTCATTACTAATTAACTAGAATCTCTCTTTAAATTACCTTATTTTTCCTTCAATTTGGAGAACACTATACATACCCTTTAAAATTTTCCTTAAAAAATTAACTTATTCGTATGAGTCTTTTTCACTTTTTTTCGGGGAAATATAATTTTTAGGATTGTTTTGAAAAGTAGTTATTTTAATCATTTTTTTTTTTTTAATGAAAAGACGTATAAAAAAGTAAAGATAAATTTTGATTTTTTTTTTATAGTGACATTTTAACTTTTTTAATTATTTTATGGACTTGCCAAAAGAGGGCTTAGCAGGTTAATATTATGAAAATTGTTATCCACTTTTTTGTAATAAATACATTTCAAAATTTTGTTGTTGTGTAGTATTAAAATTTAGGAAACTTACGTGTAGATATTAAGAGCATCTTCAACGTTTAACATTTTTTTATTAAATTTGAGTAAAAGTTTCATCTAATATCGTGTATTCTAACGGAGCAATATGAAATTTCATCAAACCACCGGTCGATCGGAGAGATGTCCGACCGGTTGACTGGCCAGTATAATTTTTTCACAAATTTTTGCAAGGAGGTAGTCATCTGAGAAGACAATCGATCGAACATCCGGTCGGTCGTTTGATGGTGAAAATAAATTGTAGTTCCAAAGGCTATGAACAGTGAATTGATGAAGCTTCCGACCATCCTCAATTTAGTAAAGATTTAACATATCCTCGATTTGATATTTATTTGGTAAAATGATTGGAGTAGCAAAAGATGTTTTTTTCATCGAATTTAAATTTGATAAAAGAATAGGTGCAACGTTGGAGATAATTTAATAGATTAACTTATTGTCCAATAAGTCTTGTCAGAATTAATGACGTTTTTCATCAAACACTATTAAAAAACGTCACCAATTGTTAATTTTCAGTTATAGTTTGAAAATTTATCACAAAAAATATCACTAATTATAAGTTTTAGGAACAATTTAAAAAAAGTCACAAAAAAATGTAACTAATTTTTAACTTTTAGTGACTGTTTAAAAATTTTATCACAAAAAATGTCATTAATTATAAATTTTAACGACAATTTATAAAAAATTGTCATAAAAATTATTTTTAATGGCAATTTTGTTATAATTTATTTTTAATAGAATATAAGAATTAAATCAAATTATTTAGAACTATTGATAGTTAATTTTAAAAATTTAAGTCAGGATCAGGATCAGGATCACTTTTTACACTAAAAACAAAAGTTAGAATAAATTAAAAAAGAAAAAGGAATGAAAATAATAATTCTTTAATGGTAATTGGAAATTTAATAATGTATTTATGTCGGGTAACAGAAGACTGCACGTGCGTCTCCCGGAATAATCGAGATGTTTGAGTCAAACGATGCAGCGCACGTGCCCCTGGTCAACTGTCGAAAGCAGTGATTACATTACTCGAGTCTTGGTGCCGCTAAAAAACACTTTTATAAAAGGAAATTTTTAAAATTTAAAAAAAAAAAATCAAATACAAAAAAAGCAAGAGAGAAGCTTAGGATAACAACAATTCTAGTAAAAAATATGCTCTAATTATAGCATGGGGAGATTTACTGTAACACTTTTAATTATGTTATTTTTTTGGATAAATTACACAAATAGTCCCTATACTTTGAGGCTTGTGTCACTTTGATCCTTGACTTTTCAATTGTGACACATTTGACCCTGAATTTTGAATCTTGTTCCAAATAAGGACAATTGAATATATAATTCGATTTTTCAAGGGTAAAATTGTCAATTTGATAAAATATAAACTAATTTGACAAAAATAAATGTCAAACAAAATATTTTGAATTTTTAAAAATTATTTCTACCTACTAAAAATAAAATTATGTAAAATTGATAAATCTTTTAGACATTTATTTATTTTTTTTACAAATTAATTTTATTATGTGTTTGGATGATGATCATGTAAAATAATTTTTAAAAAAATTAATCATGTTTTTATTAATTTTACATAATTTTTCATTGGTGGATAAAAATAATTTAAAAAAATTAAAAATATTTTTTTGACATTTATTTTTGTCAAATTAGTTTATATTTTATCAAATTGATGATTTTATCCTTGAAAAATCTAATGATATTTTCAATTGTCCTTATTTGGAACAAGATTCAAAATTCAGGGTCAAATGTGTTACAATTGAAAAGTTAGGGACTAAAATGACACAAGTCCCAAACTATATGGGACTATTAGTGTAATTAACCCTATTTTTTTCATTAATTATAAATAATATTTTTTTTAGATATGATATTATTTTAAGATCCTCAATTTTATTTTATATAATTTTTTATTATGTCTTTTTATTTAATTATAAAAAAATATAAAATTATATCATTTTTTTTTAATTTGTAGGTGCATATAGCCTTTCCCTCAAAATTTATATCTACATAATAAAGTAAGTAGATTTTTGAGAATGTTTTATATGTCACTGTGAATGGTGATGATTCAATGTAATAGTTGGAATTGTTCTACTTGGCATAATTAGGTTCATGGGTTGAGATTAGTCCAAATCAAAATATGATGATTGTAATTATTTAACATATAGGTTGAGATTTATTTATTTATTTATTTTTATTTTTTTCGTGTAAGCATTTTTAGGAGAAATATTAGACACACTACTAACTTTTAGAGTCAGATTGTTGGGTCTTATGAAATTTACTATAGGTCCGTTTTGATAATTTGAACCATTTATTTTATTGAATTTTATACTTCGATCATCTGCATAAAAAAATAGATTGATCTCATAATCGAAACTATATAGTTTTATTATATTTGTCTTAAAAAAATAAACGATATTTGTAATTTAAAAATAAACTATTTATTTTTGAAAAACAAATTTAATAAAATTATATAGTTATGATTATTAGATCGATATAATTTTTTTGTATGAATGATTTATACATAAAACTTGATAAAATTAACGATTCAAATTGTCAAAACAAGCCCTATGACGGGTTGTGGATTGGAGACAAGCCCCTCCCTAATTTTCATTGTGTATTTTCACCTTATTTAGAGCTTGTTTGGAATGTGGGTTCGCTTTTTGGCTTTTTAACTTTTTTTATCTGAGGTTAAAAAGTCTCGTTTGGGATAGACTTTTTGACTTTTGTGAGAAAAAAAATAAAATTATTATGGATTGGATGTGACATATTTAGCTAAAATAATCTATTTTGTCTTATATGACTATTTTAGTCCCAATGAGACATCCAAACGAGCACTTATAACGTGTGTGGGGTCTAAAGTCATTGTGGGTAAAATACAGAATATGTGATAAAAATAGTGTAGCCACACTCTTTTGCATAATTTTGTAGAAAAAATATATATATATAAAATAAGGAAAATTTACCCATAAGTTCTAGTTTCTGAAAAGTTGAACCATTTAGTCCTAAAAGTTTTCTTATACTCCATTTAGTCCCATTTGCACATCAATCTAATGTTCGAATCATTGATCTGATGTTCGAAATCTAATGTTCGAACATTAATCTGATGTTCGAAATCTAATGTTCGAAACATTAATCTGATGTTTGAAACATTGTAATGGGACCTTTCAGTCTATAAGAAAACTTTTAGGACTAAACAGTGTATGAGTTATTAATTTGGGATTTATTGGTGCATCTCCCATAAAATAATGTGTCAAATTAAACACTTATTGTTGTGAAATTTTAAAAATATCACTTTCAAATATTTTGTACAAGTTTCATGCACATAAATTTTATATACATTAATTTTTAGGGCGAATTACACCAACAGTCGTAGTTTGAGACTTATGTTGTTTGAGTCTTTAACTTTTCAATTGTGATATATATGATCGTGAATTTTGAATCTTATTCCAAATAAGGATAATCAAAGATATTTAACAGTCCATTTCAAGGGTAAAGTCGTCATACAACTTATTTTGTATTGCTTAACTTGTATATTGTTTGAAATGTAATGGCTTTTTTTTTTAAATGAATAATGGTGGAACTTTTTTAGTAATAAAATTCTATTTGGTTTGCTTTTTAGAAACTAATTTCAGAAAAAATTTCTAAGAAACTAAAAACTAAATTGGTAAAAAAAAATTAAAAATTCATCATTTTTATATAATTTTATCTTTTGGGAGGGTAGAAATATTTTTTTATATGTATTATTGTTAAATTAGTTTCTATTTTTTCAAAATTCAAATATGGCGACAACTTTAATGTTATTATTAAACCAATGCATTAAATCAAAAATTCAAAACTAAAAATATTTCATATATAAACATATCGATTACACATTAAAAACTTGATAACCATCTAAAAATATCTGTTAACAACAAATACAACCATCTATTACATGATAATCAAATCAATAATAACAACCATCCATTACATTATCATTAACCAAACATATATTAAAAATTAATTTGGTAAAAAAGTAAAAATGTAAAAGATTTATCATTTTTATATAATTTCATCTTTAATGGGTAGAAATAATTTTTTGACATTTATTTTTGTTAAGCTAGTTTATATTTTGTCAAATTGACGAGTTTGCCCTTGAAATGAAGTAACAGTGTCTTTAATTATCCTTATTTAGAATGAGATTCAAAATTTAGAGTAAAATATATCACAATTGAAAAGTTAGAAACTAAAGAGATACAAATCTCAAATTACAGAGGCCATTAATATAATTGGCTCTAACTTTTATGTTATATTTGGTAGACCAGTTAAAAATTTTATTCTCTACTATGTGACATGAAATTTAGAAATATAGAGCATTAAGCATTTTTCATTTTTGTTTCTTCATGTTTGAACAATTTATCTTACTTTTTATTCACACAGACTGCATTAGTTGTCAATGATTATTGTGTCTCCCAATCTATTTACTTTTATTTTCATGATTAATTTATGCTGTTAGGCCAACTTTACCATTCTAACTCATGTTACAAAAGATTACCTCATATGTCACTTTTTCTTAATAATTTCTACGCATGCAACATTTATAAATAATACATGATGAATTGTTAATTTTTAGTTTTGTGGTCCAATAATGTAGAATTGGATTATTGATTTTTTAATTTTTTTAAATTTTTATTTAAATTTCAATGTGATGTATTAATTTGTGTTTTATTCTTTAGAAAGTATGAAATTCTTTTAAAGTTTTACCCAACCCATTTTTATATAGAAGTTTAATAAAATTTTAATGTGATGAGTTATATAATTTTCCCTAACTTTTATGTTATATTTGGTAGACCAGTTAAAAATGTTATTCTCTACTATGTGACATGAAATTTAGAAATATAGAGCATTAAGCATTTTTCATTTTTGTTTCTTCATCTTTGAACAATTTATCTTACTTTTTATGCACATAGATTGCATTAGTTGCCAGTGATTATTGAGTGTCTCCCAATCAATTTACTTTTATTTTCATGATTAATTTATGCTGTTAGGCCAACTTTACCATTCTAACTAGGGTTAGGCATAAGATTATTCGAACTGTCCAACCCGAACCGATCTACATACAAATGGACGGTTTCATAGACACAATGTGGACGGATGTGGTTTGGAATATTACATGATTGCGGGTTGCGGGTTTAACCTGCACCGCAAGAACCCACTCGCACTTAAACTTTTTTTTTTTTTTTTTAAAACCTGGACCGTTGTTATTTTATTATTGCATTTTGGATGAATGTAAAAGTTAATAAAGAATTACTTTTAGGTAAGCTTAGGATTTTGAATGATTTTACTTTAATTGTATTGTTGGATAGTAAATAGTGAATGAAATTGATGATCTAGTTTAGAATTTTAAAAGATATTCTTGTGTTAGTTTATGATTTGATTTAAAAGTTTAGGATTTTGAATGATTTGTTTGTGTTATGAATTGATTTTGTTGTATTTTTAATTTTATTAGTTTTAATTTATTAATTATTAATGTTGGAACATTTTAGAAAATACGAGAAAATGGCCTAAAATAAATATTTACAAAATGGAAAAAAAGGCTCCAAAATAAATTTTTTAAAAACAAAGTTTAATCCGCAAACCTCCCGCACATCTGTGAATTCTATCTGCACAAACTGCAACTCGCACTGTAAGCGGTTGCAGGTTGAATTTTTTCCAAACCGCATACATATAGACTGGTCCAAACCGATTCACAAACCGTTCAAAATTAAACTTCAAGCATCCCTAATTCTTACTCATGTTGCAAAAGATTACGTCATATGTCACTTTTTCTTAATAATTTCTACTCATGCAACATTTATAAAATAATAAATGATGAATTATTAATTATTAATTTTTAGTTTTGTGGTCCAATAATATAGAATTGGATTATTGATTTTTTAATATTTTTTTAATTTTTATTTAAGTTTCAATGTGATGTATTAATTTGTGATTTATTTTTTAGAAAGTATGAAATTCTTTTAAAGTTCCAGCCAACCCATTTTTATATAGAAGTTTTAATAAAATTTTAATTTGATGAGTTATGTTTTTCAACATGCCAATGTATCAAATACCTTTAGATACGGGTCATGAGCTTACCAATTCAGCGACACATTTTTTTTTAGGAAAATGATTTGTTCCCTTAAAAAAAATTTCCCTAATCCCCTTAATGCTCAAAACGACGTCGTTTTGGACATATATATATATATTTTGCCTTGGTTTGAAATTTAGGGAGATTAGGGGGGTTTTTTTTAGGGGATGTAGCACAACCCTTTTTTTTAATAATTAAAACACTAGTTGAAGAAAAAAAATAATGCTATATGCATTAATTAGTGTACCAACTAGTGTACTAATTGATGATGTAATATAATTTAAGAGGTTTTTAATATTTGTAATATTATTAATAAGTGAGGTCAATAATAATATAATAATTAATATTGATATTGATACACTAGTTAATATATTAATTAATACATATAACACCACTCCAAAAAAAAAAAAAAAAAAACTCAACCCAAATATAGATAGACAATGCTAGGAACACCAAAAAATCCACGCACTGAACTACTCAACCCTTACATGGGGACCAGGTTCACATCCAAGGCCGCTCAAGTTTATTTGAGACTTATGAGGAAGAATTTAATTTGAGACTTTTCATAATTTTTACGTTTTGTTATGTTTTTTTTTTCTTTTTTGGATAAAATAAAATAAAATATACTTCAAATTTAATATTGTCATTATAAATAATTCAAAATGACAAAATGGTCTTTTGAGAAGTTACCATTCTTCATATTTTTTAACCAAGCATGATATTTATTAGGATAATCATTTTCATATATATAATCTCATAATAAAATAAAACACAACCATTTCTAATTAAATAGTATAAAGACTATTTATCTTAAAATTAACAGTCCGTTACATTACAATCCACATTGTCCAATTTATCTGAACAAATCTGTCCTAAGAGTAATAGTAATAATAAATTACATTGACATTCCATGAGGTTTGGAAAAAATATAGTAAGACCACAAGTTTGGCAAAATTATACTAAACTTTTTTAAAAATTTTAATTCATATAACAGTTGACTCTATTTTAATTAGAAATTTGTTAATCGTATTAATGAAAAAACGATATTGTCATCATCAGCGAATAATAATGTCCCCAAGATTCCAAAGTGTCCAACCAGAGATTTAAAGGGTCTCTTAACATCAACCTCAAAGAAACTGCAAGCCAAGAAGACAGCAGAAGCATCAAAAACTAATAAAAATAAAATTGGTCCTAAATTTGGTTTAAGCGAATCTGAGGCAGTTGAAGAAATTGACAAGGTTCAGAAAGAAATTTTGGCCCTACAAACTGTCAAGGAGTTTGTGAAAAGCTCTTATGAAAGTGGGCTTACCAAGTATTAGGAGATTAACCACCAGATCACAGAACTGCAAAAAAGAGTTTTCAGCTTGCAAGATGAATTCAGTGTAGGTAAAGTCATTAAGGATGACGAAGCTCAGACTTTAATGGCAGAAGCAGCTTTGAAATCATGCGAAGAGACCTTGACTCAGTTAAAGGAGAAACAAGAGAAGTCGACCAAGGAAGCAAAAGAGTTCAGAAAGGTTGAGAATGTTCGTGAGAAACTTAACTCCCTCAAGCACAAGTTTCTTCCTGGCCAACAAGCTACTTGTGATAACACTATCTTGTGTTAAGTTAATTAATCATGATTATGTTGTGGTTATATGTTTAATCTGAATTTGGATGTTAATTGCATGATTATATGTGATTTTGGCCTTATACCTGTTCACCGTAGGAAGATCTGTTCAACATATTGTTGTAAACTGAAACCGAAATTGACTACGTCATTGTGATTAGGGTAATTTTTAGAGCCTACGGTGAAATTTAATTGAAAATTGATTCAGATCAAAATAATTAGATTAACTGATTGAATTAGGCACAATTAATTAGCTTTAATCAAGTTTAATTAGGCAAGCCTATAAATAGGCCTATATACACTTAAGTGTACTCCTTGAGCTCATTTTCTTCCAACTTGGCTGAGATTTCACTCTAGAGAGAGAAAGTGAGCCAATTGTAGAGAGAGAGGGAGTACAAAATTGGAGCTTTGAACTAAAAGCTTGGGAATTTGGAAGCTAGGCTCAAGAACTAGCTAGAGATTAGAAGATTTAAGCCTCTAGGTGAGTAATTAGACCTGAATTCATGAGTTTGAGTTGTAATTATGTGAACTCAAAGATAAATTGTAATCAAGAACATGAATTGAGTTGAATTTGATGAATTTGAAGTCATTATAAGCATGCATGTAAAAGTTTGCCATGAATTTGTGTATTTGAGCATGAAACATATGATCCATGTTGAATTTTGATTAAGATTCATGCCTTTGATCATCTTTTGCATCACTTAAGTTGAGAATGGAAGTTATATCCCACATACAAGCTCAATTCATAGAGGTACGAGTTTTGGTTACATGAATTTGATGTATTGGAATTAAGTTTGGTATAAATTAAGTATGCATGTAATTGATTCATGGGAATTGAGCTTCATAATGTTGTAAATTTAGTATTTGTATCATGTTAGAAGTTGTATAAGTAAATTATGGGTTATAACATGCAAGTTACATCAATTTGAATGCAAATTTGAAGCTTAAACAGTTTGCTGGAAATTCTAGAATTCATCGAGTTCGCTCGAGCGGGGAATACGCCGCTTGAGCGTAAAATGGTAGCTCCCAGAAGTTTTGCAGACATTAATGTTCGCCCGAGCGTGGGGAGTTACGCTCGAGCGCCCAGTCACATGTTTTGACTCTCAGCTCGAGCGTCCAAAATCACGCTCGAGTGCAAAAATGAGGCAACCAGTACTTTTGCAGACCAAAAGGGTCCGCTCGAGCGGAGAACCCTGTTTCAGAAATTTTGAAAAGTGGTTTTGTGTTTTGTTTTCCGTTCTCTTCAATTTCTGAGTACTCTTAGGCATACATTAAGCATTGTAAATGGACTAAGAAGATAAGAAAGAGACCTAAGAGGAATATATAAATTAACAACGGATCGAATCACTTGTGTCCCATTATGTTTATGATATATGTAGGGTCAAGCGCAAGGGCACATCATCTGCCAGATCAGTGTGAGTAATATCTTATTAAAGATATGTTCAAGTATGTTATTTTCCAAACGTTACTTTTGTATGAGCTTTATAGATTTGTATTTTTAATTATGGATAAATCAGTCTTTTGCATAAGACTAATTAAATACGAATATGGTCATGATCACGAATATGTGACACACATAAATACGAATATGAAAAATGATTGGGCCAAAGGCCATTTGACATAAACGAATTGGGTCAAAGGCCGTTTTACATAAATGATTGGGCCAAAAGCCGTTTGACATAAACGAATTGGGCCTAAGGCCGTTTGACATGAATGATTGGGCCAGGGGCCGTTTGACACGAATGAATGGGCCAAAGGCCGTTTGATAAGAACGAATTGGGCCTGAGGCCGTTTGATATGTTTGGGCCTAAAGCCGTTTGATGTATTAGATAGAATCATGAATGGGCCTAAGGCTGTTTGATATGACTGCTACAAATTTCATTCATGTACTCCTTTATTTTGATATTATTCACTAGGCTATCACTCACTCTCATTTATGTGTGCGTAGGTGAGCAAAGAGATGTCCAAACCCAGCCCCAGTGAAAGACATAAGAGGAGTCAAGTTTTTGTAGAGTCAGCCTGAACGTCTCACGCATGAGACTTTGTTTTGTTTCTTTTACTTTTGATTCTATTTTTGTTATTTTGGTGAATGCATTGGATTACCATGTACATAAGCTTTTTGTTAGGCTGACTATATGTTTGAAAGGTCCTAGACACATGAAATATTAATTTTATCTATACGTGTGAGTTATTATGGAATGTTTGTTTTACCATGTAAGCACAGCTCGTTGGGCAAAATTTTTAAGTCTGCTTCTGTTTGGTCCCTATTGTATGTCTGATTTTGTTTGAGGCCGTAGGTAATCTCATGATTGCTGGCCGGTTATGACCTTAATCCATAGGGGCAGATTTGAGTCTTGACAGAGTGGCATCAGAGCACGAGTTAATAACTCACACACTTGTCCAAATGAGCAATAAGCATCTGGAAAAGATTTAGGATGCATTCATGTGATAAATAAAAACTTGAAGATATCGAGAATGTGCTTAAATGTTCGAAATAAATGACTATGTGCTATATCATTTGTGATTTACCTACATCGTGAATTATTTGAATACATATGCTCCTTTGTATTGTGCTTGTATAAAAGAATAATGCAAGTTTAATCAGATAATGGTGAGAACAAGAGGTGATGACCGGACACCATCTATACCAGATTTGCAAAATGATGACTGGATAATAGCTCTCACCAAAGAGTTTAAGAAAATGAAACCGCCACAGTTTCATGAGGGATTGGATCCATTAAAGGCTGAAGCATGGGTCCTCAGTATAGAGAAACTGTTTGAGGTATTTCCTTGTCTAAAAACCCAGAAGGTGTTGCTAGCCACCTTTACTCTTGAAGATGAGGCAAGAAGATGGTGGATGTTAATGCGTGAAAGCAATAAAGATATTGGTTAGGCAAAATTTTTTGGAGATTTTCTACGACAAATACTTTCCACAATGTGTCCATGATAGGAACGTGTCAAAGTTCATGGAATTGAAGCAAAATAGCATGACAGTAGTCGAGTACGAGGCTAAGTTTACTGAATTGGCCAGATTTGCACCACACATGGTCGATACCGATTATCAGAAAGCAAGACATTTTGAGGGAGGCCTTCGGGACCATATCTTAGAGAAAGTGAATGTACTAAAGCTGGAAACCTATATCGCAGTATTAGACCGGGCCATAATATCAGAAGCTAATATAGCCAGACAGGCCAAATCATCAACTGACTGGAAAAGTAGTAAAAGACATGGCTTCTTTTCAAAAAAGAGATTTTCAAAGAAGTAGAATATGGGTTCCTCAAGTACCTCGAATTCTTCCAGAGACATACCCCTAATGTGCAACTAGTGTGGTAAAAGGCACCGTGGGGTTTGTTACCGCATATCAGGGGCCTGTTTTAAGTGTAGTAAGACAAGGCACATGGCCAGGGATTATAATCAAAACAGTAGCAAAATAACTGCTAGCTCAACTGCATCGATCCCAAAACCGGAAAACACTACAAGGCCTACTACTACCGAAGATACTGTGAGGCAAGAGAGAGTCTTTGCACTTGTTCCGGGCAATACACAGAACACAGAAGCCGTTGTCTCAAGTACTATCTCTATATGCAACCAGGATGCTTTGGTATTAATCGACTTCGGATCAACACACTCTGTCGTAACTTATGTATTTGCATCTAGATTGAGTAGACCTTTAGAATCATTGCCATATTTGTTATGTGTGTCTACTCCATCTAGGGAATCTGTGTTGTGTACATCTGTATGTTGATTTTGTGATATGCGTATTGGGAATGCTACGTTGTATGTAGATTTATTACCCTTGGACTTTAGACATTTCGATGTAATTCTGGGTATAGACTTGTTATCTAAATGCTATGCCACTATTGATTGTGTAATGAAACGGGTTGTATTTAAACTACCGGGGCAGGAAGAAATTGTGTTTGTGGGTAACGGGGTAGTGCCTCCACCTTATTTGATATCTGCAATGAAAGCATGTAAATTGATCAGGAAATGGTGTCAGGGCTATTTATGTTGTGTATTATCTGAACAATCTATGAATGTTGAATTGAACAGTATTCCTGTTGTTAGAGTATTTCCAGATGTGTTCCCAGATGAATTGCCAGGAGAATTGGTTGACAGGGAGATAAAGTTTACTATTGATATTGTGCCAAACACTCAGCCTATTTCAAAAACTCCTTACAGAATGGCTACTGTGGAAATAAAAGAATTGAAGAAATAGTTGCAAGACCTACTCGACAAAGGGTTTATTCGACCAAGTACTTCACCGTGGGATACACCGGTGTAGATGTCCCCGAACGTCCCAGGAAATCCCGTTTTGTTCATTGGGCTCACTACAGTTCGAACTCGATGTCACGGTTCTGAATCTAATCTCGCAAAGTGCAATGCAAGATCGATAAATCACCAAAGAGTCCAAATCCGACAAATCGTTTTGAAAAACTGATTTTAGAAAGAAGTGCCAAACATGGACTGCTTTGCCAGATATAGAGTCGCCACCTAAATATTTTATTTTGGGGGAATTTAGGAAACTCTGACTGGTGCCTAAGGCCACGTGTCCATCATCACCAAAGTTGCCTCGGCTCGGGAACTTGGGTACGATTGGGGAAGGTCATTTCATGAGCACCCCCGCTCGCCCGATCAAAGATCGGTCACTACTAAGCATGATATCTTGTTTTTGAAAACACATGTGCTCTTATTCCGGTTATTAACCTAGAATTACTATGTGATGCGCACAGCATACAAGTATAGACTAGATTGCCTAAGTTGAAACAAAGCATCGCATATCCGTTTGTTTTGAAAATGGATTGAAGTTTGCTACTCGTAAGTAGGCTAAAACACGGGTTTCGACGAATTATTCCAATTCAAGCAACCCAACCTTCACCCACAGGCATTCAGGCAATTATATCACATAAGCACATAGCCTCATGGTAAGCATGCTATCATGGCAGTCACTCACACGCATGCAAGGATGTTAAAGCATAAATATTTACCGAGTACTCCGAGCCAAAGAAAGAAGCTAATTGGAAAACATGCATGAATCCTAACTATGCTGAGATGCCTAATGCAACACATGCAAGAATGCAACTAAGATAGGCTCGGCTATTCTAAGATGGCATATGAGATGCTACAGGTAACATGTATTCAACTTGGAATTGAAATACGATGCAGTTAGTATGATGCGCCGAGCCCGGTGCATGCAAAACAGATGAATGGATGCAAACATACGAGCATAAGGATGCTAATTGAAACGTGACCTAAACTAACCATCATAAGCTTGTAAATAAAAGGGAGAAAGACGTGGGGTTGAAAGACATACATCAAACACACGCACACTTATTACAACATTGCCCTCTCTCGGAGGATCCGAATAAATAATACAGAATCGAATTAACTAATTATTACACAACACTAGCTAATTAACAAATTAACTAAACTAGCATGCAAACTATGTAAAATGGGCTGCCTCAGCTCTGCTTTGAATAATAAAGGATGCATGCATGCTCGAGTCGCCTTGTCGGGAAATCCATCGCGATGCCCCGGCTCGCCTTTGTTTGCAATTGATTTCAGAAACTTGCACAAAGCTCCAAGAAGATAAAACTCTACCCTGGGAATCTAGGGGGAGGCTGCCGACCAGCTATAGGCATTGGAGACCACCTACCAACCACCCTTGGTGGTGAAAGCCAGAAAAGGTGGTCGGCCTGCCAGAAAACCTGGTCGGCCGACCAGTTTCTTCTCTTGGTTTCTGCATTTTCTGCAACAAAGGCAAGAGAGAGAGAAAGCAAGGTATTTGCAACACATGTGTGCACGACCACTCTCCCCATCATTGCATAAGCTCTAGGGAGTGTAGTCCTTGATCCTCGGGCCACCAATCACGCATCTCGATGCATGATGGCCGAGGAGTCGGATTGCACGACTCAATGTGAAATGAATGCACATATAAACACATAAATGCCTAAACTCCATCATGTGTTAGTCAAGAGTGTCAGCGACCGAGAATTGAGGCACGTTTCATCACTTGGAGTATGAAACGTCCCTCGTTTCCCGTGTTTGGACTAACTTCTATTCCAAATACAATGCAACAAGTAGAATGGCATGCACAATGCGACCTCAAGCATGCAATCCTAAGGCGATGCAACCAAGTCATGCAAACATGAAAAGGATGACGTGCAAACATGCAAACTAGCATACGCAATGCTACGAACTAACAATGGCATACTCAATGCACATGATACCATATGTCATACACAATGCACATGTGAAAACTATCATACACAATGAAGTGAACAAAGCATGCACAATGCAATAATCAAACATGCGACAACGCGGCATACTCAATGCTATGAACTACAATGGCATACTCGATGCAAAATGGGCTTAAACCAAAATGAATGGGCCTCAACCACACCCAAATCAGTGGCCATACATGATGAAAACAATACTCCAAAACTCATGCTAGCATACACAATGCAAGGACCTAAGCCCAAGGGCACAAAATGCAACTCTACAAAAGTATTGAAAGGATGAAATATGGCATACAATGACACATGTTCCAGCTCTGAAATGACATACAAAATGGCTCCGAATCATGCAAACAACTCACACAATGCATGTTGAAAGGCTCAAGTACCGAAGCTAGTGAAGCACATTACACTAGAGGCATGCAACGCGATGCTCAAATGACAAAACCAACTCCAAACAGACCTTAAGCAGGCCCAAAACAGTGGCAAAATGAGCCAAGATGGTGGCTTGAAAGGCATAAGAATGAAGCTCAATGCAAAGGCTCATAAATGGGGTATAATGATGCAACTCTCAAACACATTGAAAGAGTGACAAGCATGAGAATATGGCCAAGAAATAAACTCTGAAATATCATGCTCAATGATGCTAAAACATGCAAACACCTCAAGTTAAGCATGCAAGGGGATTCAAAACTCAAGGCTATTACACTACAACCATACATGGCAAGCATCATTCGACCAAGGGACCTCAAAACAGAGCTAAGGCAGCCCAAAATATGAACAAAATCAGTTTGGAGCATGGCCAAAATATGGTAGCATAGAGGGCCAAATCAACATGCGTTATAAGCTAGTGAACATGATTTACACTACAAGCATGTGAAGCATATGAGAGGCTACCAAACCAGCCAAAAAAAGAATCATGGCATGCCAAATGATGGCCAAAAACCCACTGAAACATGACCAATACATGCAAGAATGAGGTGTTACTTTGATAGGCTATGCAAGGGATTGTTCTACACATGCAAGAGGCAAACAAAAGGTGACCAAACCAGCCATAGACAGAGTCTAGGCAGGTCCTAAAAGTCACTAAAAAGGGCCTGAACCAAGGCTAGGAAGTGTGGAAATATATGCTCCCTTGGAAAGCCAAAAATGAAAGCAAACAAGGTCAAAAGAGAGAGGGTCACCCCTCTCTGATTTTGGCCTTCAAAACCACATGCCAACCACTGAAAATCCGCTGGATTTCAGTGGCTAAAGGGCCAAGCAAAGCTCAATACAAAGGTCTCATGGCATAGCTCAAAACAAGGCTAAATAGAGCATGCAAGAGGGTAGATGACCCTCAACACCAAAAGAGCCTTAAACAAACATGAAAATCACTTGAATATGAACCTTTTTTCATTTGACAACAAAGCTCAAATAAGCATGCAAATGAGGCTAAGAGAAGGATCAAAATAATGCTTAAAAGAGGGAAAAGTGATTACCCTTGAAGCTCAGCAAAACCAGCAAACTTTGGGACCAAAAACCAGCTCTTTAACCTCTGAAAACAACCTCCAAGAACCTCAAATCAATGGTGGAAGTGTATGGCTATGAGGTGTAGTGTAAAAGGGTCAAGAACAATGCACTTTTGAACCCAAAATGTAGAGATATAGAGAGAGATATATATTTTTGCCTTGGCCAATTTTAGAACCTGGTATAAGGAGAGGGAGGGCCTCTCTTATAGACAAACAAGACCAAAGCTTCTTCAAGAAGCTAAAAACAAGGCTCAAGATCCTCCATATACGTGTATGGAGGATACAGTTTGTGCCTTCCAGCTGGCACAGCTGGCACCCACTCAAACAGACAAAACAGGAGAAAAGGGGCCGACCAGAAAAGGTGGTCGGCCAGCTACTTTTAGTGGTCGGCCGACCACCCTAAGTGGTCTCCCAAAACAAAAAGTGGTCTCTAGGGGTAATTTGTGGTCTCCACACTGAAAGAAAGCCAGTGGTGTGATGGGAGACCAGTAAATGTGGCCCAAAGATTAAGGAGACCAGTTTCCCGACAAGAAAAAAACCGACTGGCGGGGAAAAGTGGTCTCCAAGGAGAAAAAGTGGTCTCCCACCCTTATACCACCTCCCAAACAAGGAAAACAAGGTTCATGCCAAAAAAGAACCAACACGGATGCAAAACGAGAGTAGGGAGGCAAAGCGCGCGGCCGGGTGCCTCGAAAACTGGCTTTTGGGCACCGAAAGTGGCGTACGACCACAAAAGTGGTCTCCCGGGCCACAGTGTCCCTCTAGATAGAGGAAACAAGGTGTGTCCCAAAAACCGTGCCAAACGGAGAATGTTAAGCGGTCCCGAGCCGAGGCACACGGCTGACGGCTCCGAAAACCTGAAACAAGTCTCCAAACGGGAACAGTGGCCTACGACCACGAAAAGTAGCCCACAACCACTGAGAGATGGTCTACAAGACCTCTCCCTTCATTCGGGAAGAGAAAACAAGACCTAGTCCGCAGACCGAGTCAAGGCACAAAAAGTTTCGAGGCTCGGAGGGTAAGGCTCTCAGCCAAAACTCCGAAGCTTCAAAACGAGCACAACATGCACCATCACCGAGCGCTCAATCGATAACGTCTGAGTCTTAAGGTCGGTCAAAAATGGGGTGTCTACAACCGGTATTATTTGTGAAAAAGAAAAACGGAACCTTACGCCTATGCATTAACTACCGTGAACTGAACAAGGTGACAATAAATAATAAATATCCCTTACCTCGTATAGATGACTTGTTTAACCAGTTGTAGGGATCACAAGTGTTTTCCAACATTGATTTGAGATTCGGGTACCACCAGTTGAAGGTAAAAGTAGAAGATGTTGAGAAAACTGCATTCAGAACGAGGTATGGTCATTTGGAGTGACTAATGCCCCTGCAGCATTTATGGACCTAATGAACCGGATTTTTAAGACTTATCTTGATGATTTTGTTGTGGTTTTTATTAATGATATCTTGATATATTCAAATAATAGAATTGAACATGAACACCACTTAAGAACTGTCTTGCAAACACTTTGAGAAAAGAAATTATTTGCAAAGCTAAAGAAATGTGAATTTTGGTTGGATAAAGTTATTTTCTTAGGGCATATTATCAACAAGAAGGGGATTTTAGGAAACCCACAGAAAATATTGGCAATTGTGAATTGGCCTACTCCAACGAATGTAACAGAAGTCCGCAGTTCCATGGGACTGGCCAGGTATTACAGACAGTTTGTAAAGGATTTTTCGAAAATAGCTGTACCACTTACCCAACTCACACGCAAAGGACAATCATTTGATGGTATTAATGATTTTCAATATATAAATTATTTGTTTGTTTTGATAAATTATTATTTTGATGGTATTAATGATTTTCAATATATAAAAAAAAATGTAAATAGAGTCAAATTTTAATAATTTAATAATGTAGCTGCAAAAAAAAAAAAAATACAATTCGGGCAACTCGGGTTTAACTCGGGTCGGGCTTGGACAAGCAACCTCGGGTTACAATTCAGGCTTGGGCAGGCCTAAGCAGATCTCAACATAACTTGGGTTGGGCTGGGCTTTGACAACCTCTCAACCCGATTGAACCCGTCCGAGTTGCACCTCAGTTTTGACATTGTCCACTGGTACGGAAAACTTTGTGATTTTCAGTGATACGTCTTATAAGGGTTTGGGTTGTGTGTTAATGCAGGATGGATGGGTAATTGCTTATGCCTCCCGACAATTAAGACCCCATGAGAAGAACTACCCGACACATGACCTAGAATTAGCCGCAGTTGTATTTGCTCTAAAAATTTGGCGACATTACTTATATGCAGCGAAATGTGAAGTTTACACGGATCACAAAAGCTTAAAATACTTCTTTACGCAGAAAGAGTTAAATATGCGAGAGAGAAGATGGCTTGAATTGATAAAAGATTATGATCTTCAGATCCAGTATCACCCCGAGAAAGCCAATACAGTTGCTGATGCCTTAAGTAGGAAATCGACGGGGAATTTAACTTGCTTACTCACTGAACATAAGGAAATTTTGCTGGACTTTGAGAGAACCGAGATCGAAGTCGTGTTACATGAACAAACCGGATTGGTGGCCACCATTTCAGCCGAACCAGCAATAATTAATGAAGTCAAGCAAAGACAAAAAGAGGATGAGTTCCTCAAAAAGATAATTGATGAGTTTGAAGCAAATCTGAAATCAGAATTCAACATAGACAGTGACGTGTTGAGATTTCAAAACCAAATATGTGTCCCAAACATTCCAAAACTAAAGAAAAGAATTCTTTATGAAGCCTACAAGTCAGTATTTGCTATGCATCCAAGTAACAACAAAATGTATCGGGACTTGAAGCAAAGCTATTGGTAGCCCAAAATGAAAAGAGAAATTGCAGAGTATGTGTCCAAGTGTCTTGAATGTCAGCAAGTTAAAGCTAAACACCAAAAACCAGGCGGTCTACTTCAACCTCTCCCTATTCTAGAATGGAAGTGAGAACATGTAACCATGGATTTCATTGTTGGTCTACCTTGAACTCCTCGAGGTATGGATTCTATTTGGGTTATTGTTGATAAACTAACTAAATTTGCACATTTTCTTCCTGTTAGAACTACATTTGATGCTTATAGACTGGCTACTATATATGTTGATGAAATTGTTTGCCTACATGGGGTTCCGGTGTTTATTGTCTCAGATAGAGATCCGAAATTTGTATCTAGATTGTGAAAAAGTTTGCAAAGAGATATGGAAACAGAATTGAGATTCAATACTGCATTCCATCCACAAACAGACGGGCAATCAGAACGGACCATACAGACCTTGGAAGATATGCTCAGAATGTGTGCTTTAGATTTTCAAGGGAGTTGGGAGGATTATTTGCCACTAGCAGAATTTGCATACAATAACAGCTACCACTCCAGCCTTGGTATGGCACCATACGAAGCCTTGTATGGTAGAAAGTGTAGATCACCAATTTGTTGGACAGAAGTTGGAGATGAGGCTTTACTTGGGCCCCGAAATTGTGCAAGATACTTCTAAGAAGATCAAAATTATTCAACAAAGGCTCAAGACAGCACAAAGTCGACAAAAGAACTATGCAGATGTTTGAAGAAGACCTCTTGAGTACGAGGTTGGTGATCATGTATTTATTCGGGTGGTTCCGATGAAGGGCCAGTTGAGATTTGATAAGGGTAAATTGTCACCCCGTTACATTGGGCCATTTCAAATTCTGAAAAGACTTGGTCCAGTTGCTTATAGGATTGCTTTACTGCTGGGATTCGAACAAGTGCATAATGTGTTTCATGTATCGATGTTGAGGGGTTATCTTCGAGATCCATTTCATGTGATTGTTTACCACCGGATAGCTCTCAATGAAAATATGAATACGAAGAATGGCCAGAACGAATCATTGACCGGCAAGTGAAACAGTTAAGAAATAAGTCCACCCAATGGTGAAGGTAGAGTGGAAAAGAACACTATGGAAGGGAGCTACATGGGAAAAAGAGGATGAGAAGGGACTACGCTACCCACACTTGTTTCTGAACGGAGGTAAAATAAGTTTGGAGGACCAAACTTCCTAAAAGGGGGAAGATTGTGATAACCCTGTCTTGTGTTAAGTTAATTAATCATGATTATGTTGTGGTTATGTGATTATCTAAATTTGGGTGTTATTGCATGATTATATGTGGTTTTGGCCTTATACCTGTTTACCGTAGGTAGATCTGTTCAACATATTGTTGTAAACTGAAAATTGAAGGCCTTATCGGCCACAGAAACCGAAATTGACTACGCCATTGTGATTAGGGTAATTTTTAGAGCCTACAGTGAAATTTAATTGAAAATTGATTTAGATCAAAATAATTAGATTAAACTGATTGAATTAGGCACAATTAATTAGCCTTAATCAAGTTTAATTAGGCAAGCCTATAAATAGGCCTATATACACTTAAGTGTACTCCTTGAGCTCATTTTCTTCCAACTTGGCTGAGATTTCACTCTAGAGAGAGAGAGAGAGAGAGAGAGGGAGCACAAAATTGGAGCTTTGAACTAAAAGCTTGGGAATTTGGAAGCTAGGCTCAAGAACTAGCTAGAGATTGGAAGATTTGAGCCTCTAGATGAGAGTAATTAGACATAAATTCATGAGTTTGAGTTGTAATTATGTAAACTCAAAGTAAATTGTAATTAAGAACATGAATTGAGTTGAATTTGATGAATTGAAGTCATTATAAGCATGCATGTAAAAGTTTGCCATGAATTTGTGTATTTGAGCATGAAACATATGATTCATGTTGAATTTTGATTAAGATTCATGCCTTTGATCATCTTTGCATCACTTAAGTTGAGAATGGAAGTTATATCCACATGCAAGCACAATTCGTAGAGGTATGAGTTTTGGTTGCATGAATTTGATGTATTGGAAATAAAAGTTGGTATTATAAATTGAGTATGCATGCAATTGATTCATGGGAATTGAGCTTCATAATGTTGTAAATTTAGTAATGTCCGCCCGAGCGTGGGGAGTTATGCTCGAGCGCCCAGTCACATGTTTTGACTCTCAGCTCGAGCGTCCAAAATCACGCTCGAGTGCAAAAATGAGGCAACCAGTACTTTTGCAGACCAAAAGCGTCCGCTCGAGCGGAGAACCCTGTTTTAGAAATTTTGAAAAGTGGTTTTGTGTTTTGTTTTCCGTTCTATTTCATTTCTGAGTACTCTTAGGCATACATTAAGCATTGTAAATGGACTAAGAAGATAAGAAAGAGACCTAAGAGGAATATATAAATTAACAACAGATCGAATCACTTGTGTCCCATTATGTTTATGATATATGTAGGGTCAAGCGCAAGGGCACATCATCTGCCAGATCAGTGTGAGTAATATCTTATTAAAGATATGTTCAAGTACGTTATTTTCCAAATGTTACTTTTGTATGAGCTTTATGGATTTGTATTTTAATTATGGATAAATCAGTCTTTTGCATAAGACTAATTAAATACGAATATGGTCATGATCACGAATATGTGACACACATAAATACGAATATGAAAAATGATTGGGCCAAAGGCCGTTTGACATAAACGAATTGGGCCTTAGGCCGTTTGACATAAATAATTGGGCCAAAGGCCATTTGACATAAACAAATTGGGTCAAAGGCCGTTTGACATAAATGATTGGGCCAAAAACCATTTGACATAAATGAATTGGGCCTAAAGCCGTTTGACATGAATGATTGAGCTAGGGGCCGTTTGACGTGAATGAATGGGCCAAAGGTCGTTTGACACGAACGAATGGGCCAAAGGCCATTTGATACGTTTGGGCCTAAGGCCGTTTGATGTATTAGATAGAATCATAAATGGGCCGAAGGCTGTTTGATATGACTGCTACAAATTTCATTCATGTACTCCTTTATTTTGATATTATTCACTGGGCTATCGCTCACTCTCATTTATGTGTGTGTATGTAAGCAAAGAGATGTCCAAACCCAGCTCCAGTGAAAGACATGAGAGGAGTCAAGTTTTTGTGAAGTCAGTCCGAACGTCTCACGCATGAGACTTTGTTTTGTTTCTTTTACTTTTGATTCCCTTTTTGTTATTTTGGTGAATACATTGGATCCCCATGTACATAAACTTTTTGTTAGGCTGACTATATGTTTGAAAGGTCCTGGAAACATGAAATGTTAATTTTATCTATACGTGTGAATTATTATGAAATGTTTGTTTTACCATGTAAGCACAGCTCGTTGGATAAAATTTTTAAGTCTGCTTCCGTTTGGCCCCTATTATATGTCTGATTTTGTTTGAGGCCGTAGGTAATCTCATGATTGCTGGCCGGTTATGACCTTAATCCATAAGGGCGGATTCGGGTCTTGACACTGCTGATGAAGAAAAAAAGCCAAATGACAAAAATGATAAATCTGCAAATGCTGTTGTGAAATTAAGAGAGAACCTACAATGCTTAAACCCAGAAGCAAGAAACATGACGCAAGAGAGGCAAGAATTGGATGCATTACAGAAGAAGATTAAAGAGCACTTTGAGGTGGATCCCAAACAATCTCTCACTGTAACAAAACTGTCAGAGAAGATTAATGACCTTGTGAGTAAGGTGATTAGCCTAATGTTGGCTACATATTTTGTATAAGCCAATCACAGCTTAACACGTGGTTCATAAAGGGTAATTTGGGGAATTAATACAAGTCTCCAATCAACAACAAACATGTGGCAGTTCACATTGGTATTGATGGATTTGCGCAGCACTAGAACAATTAGGAAGTGCAAGATGACAAAGCCTAACGGTTACTTAAAAGTTCAAATTCAAAAACATGAGAGAAGCCTAACTGAAATAATGGTATAGTGGAAGCTAACTGTGTAAGGCCATGACTAGAGATCGTGGAAGTGCATTTCGACTGTTGGAAGCCCACTTTGACGACTACCATTGAAAAGTATAAATGGAAGAAAAGGCCCTAGAATAAAGGACCCAGACTCAGATCCAGAAACTAGTTTATTTGCTTCATATTTCTTTCCAGTTTTACATTTCCAGTTCTATACATTTCCAGCACTTCAATTCCCGTGCTGCACTTCATTTCCTAGGAGTAGTTCCAAGTAGTCATTCCTATAAACCTTTGCGAGGCTGAGTCATTGTAACTTCATTGTAAGTTCTCATTTGCTTAATGAAATTCAGTTTTTGAATTGTTCTGTACTTGTTATTTCTTATCAATTTCTCTCAAAACAAGCCACCAGTAAAAGTCCTCTTCATTGAGGCTGAAAGAACTTCAACACAATCATCTGAGAATTGGTTGGCAATTAAAATTCTGTAAGGACTGATTGATCTTTGCTGGAAATCTTAAATTTACACTATTAACCCTCGAAAGCCAAAAAAGCCAACACTTAGAAACTTCAATTTCTTCTCAAACAGCCCCTTATAGACAGATTGAAGACAGTAATTGATGATTTTCAAGCACAAATCCAGACCTTGGAAGATGATAAGGCAACTCTGATTGATGATACGAACACTTTGACCAACAAGTTGGGGGAGATAGAGGAAAAGTTTAACAGACTTCAACATCTAAACCAAAATGTTGAAAGCCAAAACAACAATCTCCAAACACATTTCATTGAAGCTTGTTGTAGTCTTGATCACCTATTTGAGAAACTACAGGGTGCGAAGCCTGAAGAAGAGCATGAGCACACGGATTCAGTACAACATGAACAAGAAGAAAAGTCATCTGCTGAAGTAAAAACACAAGAATTCAAATTATAAGAAAACATGCCAAGGCCTAAAGATGGTTCCATAAACTCTGGAGAATTGAAAACAGCAGTAGGAGATGACAAAAATGGACAGGTTGGATACATAGATTCTGGAGAATTGAAAGCTGCAGTGGGAGATGACAAAAGTGGGCAAGTTCTCTGTATTGCTAGAGATGCTCCCATAAACACCAAAGAATTGAAAGCAGCAGTGGGAGAAGATAAAAATGGACAGGTTCTCCGTATGTCTGTAAATAATCAAGAATAAAAAGAAGAAGAAGAAAAAGAAAAATTAGTCAGATCAAACTAGAATACCCACAATCATTGGATAAGCGTTGATAAAAAATGGTGTGTCCCTAACAGTAGATAATGTTGTCACACTGAACCACAAGAAATGGCAAATGAGAAAGATGATGAGCCAAACTGGCAAAAGATGTTCAAGAATAGGCTAGAAGATAGAGAAAAGATTCTATTGACAGAATGCACTGCAATTTTGCGAAATTACAAGGACATTAAGAAGAAGCTTGGTGATGAAGAGAACAAAAATCGGGATAGCCTCTTTGAAATGACAGTGCAGCTAAGACATATGAGGAGTGCTATTGCCAAGAGGGACAATGAGATTCATTCCTTACAACAGAAACTGAAACTTTTGCAAGAAAATTTTGATGAAAATAAGGATTTGAAAGGAAACAACCAATCAATCTCTATTATGTTGGATGGTCGAAATGCCAAACCTGAAGCAACGGAGAACAAAGTAAATGGAGCTCTAGAAGTTCCTCAGATAAAGAAGGAAGAAGAAGATGATGTCGAGTTGATTTTGAAAAATCTAAAAATCCCAGAGATATTGATTTGTGATTATGTATCAATTTTAAACAATAAATAACAATCTCAATCAAACAACCAAGACAAATCGACACAACGATTTTAACATGGAAAAACCACAATTGGAGCACCTCCAATTATGACAAAAAATCACAGGCCAAAGCCACAAAACAATCCACTAAGAAAATACAAAGGAATTACACAAGTGTACTCTCAATTACCTAACGAATCCACACCTGAATCGAACTGACCCCTATGTGCCTCTTCCAGCCTCGTCTTCACCTCGGAATTGTCTTGCCCAACGTTGAATCCACAACGCCAATGTCGAATCCACGACAATGAGCCACTCCAGAATCCACCAAAGTTTCAGGCTCAAATTTTCCTGAATCCATTGAAGAACAACTTTCTATTTTATATTGAATAAATAAAACAAACAAACCCTTTGATATAATCCACTCAATTCATGATTAAACTCTCACAGATATCAAAGAAAATAAGCAAAGAAGCTCCAGATGAAAACCCTAATACCCAAGAAGAAGATCTGGAAGTTGTACCCTAAAACCTGACTGAACCGTAGCTTTATAGAAAACAGAATCGCGATCTCCGCTCGAATGCAAGAATGGCCGCTTTAGCGGAGTGACTAAAACGCGTATGACTAAACAGGGTCTACGCTCGAGCGCAGGAATGGCCAGTCGAGTGGAAAAAAATAACTCTCAGTACTTTTGCAAGTGAGTGAAACTTCTGAAAGGTCGCGATCTCCGCTCGAGCACAGGAATGATCGCTCAAGCGAAAAAATAACTCTGACATAGTCAGCGAAGTGGTAAACATGATAGGATTAAAATCACAAACTCTTCTACATAGGCACAATTCGGGTTGGATTCGCATCTAAAAACTTATAGCCTCACTGAAATAAAAGAACGAATAAAATTATAATTGAAAGAAGTTTTGTCAAATGAGATTGCCAATAACAAAAACCTAACAGATTTTGATTTATCAACAGCGATCCATCTCACCAATTGAAGAAAAGCTTCGGACAAATATTGATGCATTACTGGATGAGAACCTAGATTTTTGGTTAAGATTCAGCACTTCATTCCATCAAATACAAAAATTTAAAACTGGGTTCCAAGATTTACAAGCTAAAATATCAAAAAATCAAGGAAAAGGAAAAGTCGAGTCAAGAGGGTAGTGTTAATGCTACAACAAATATAAAATCAGATCTCTGGCCAATATACAAGCACCTGAGAGAGATACAAACTGAGCTGACACTCTGGATAGAACAAAGCACATCGTTGAAAGACGAATTGCAGCGCAGGTTCTTATCCTTGTGCAACATTCAAGAAGAAATAACAAATGCTTTGACAAAAGGTGCGGAAGAAGAAGAAATGTTGTTCACCAGTCATGATGCTGCAGGGTTCCAAGGTGAGGTTGTGAACATGAAACAAGAGAACAACAAGGTTAGAGATGAACTGCAAACAGGTTTGGATCATGTAACCACACTCCAGCAGGAAATTGAGAAAACCCTTGCAAAGTTGGGTGAAGAATTTGACATCTCTGGATCAAAAAACAATAATCAACCACAATTGAGGCACTCAACGAGCCGGACTCAAGTTCCTCTACGGTCATTCATCTTTGGAACTAAACCAAAGAAAAAGACATCAATATTCGCCTGTATGCATCATAGAAAGTACCATGATCTAAGAGCTGGGCTTTCACTGTAAAGTATTAAATTCAGTTTGTTTTTCTCCATTTTCCTCATTCTTAGGGATGATCTTTGGGTGGATAGAAAGGTTTTCTTCTTTATTTTTGAACTGGGAGATGTATGTATGATTGTGTACACTACATACATTGTTCAAAGTTTGAAGTATCAAATCAACAAAGATTTTTCAGCCCTTCCAGATTACAATCTTTTTGTTTCATGAGAGCTTTTTTTGCAGTCCCTTTACCATTCTTTCTTGTAGGCACGTCGGTACTGGCCACATCACTACAACCAAATGCGTGTGTGCAAAGCAACATCCGTGATGTGTGTGAGCAATGAGCATACAATCTAGCGCATTTTCCACAATTCTTTATTCAAGAGAATATTCCACATGGATGTTTGTTAACTCATCTTTTTTCTCATGTTTTCGATGCAGGATAAGCCACAAAGCTTAAAAAAGCTTTCTATAAAGATTAAAATCATTTGTGGCCTCTCAATTCTATCAAAATTTGGGGGCCCAAGGCAGCCTCTTTCCTTGCCTTTCCCAAGGGCAGGCCCTGCATGTTACACACCCTATAGGGTTTCTGCATTTATAAATTAAAATGATGCTTACAGAGGTGGAATTTTGTTTAATAGGATTAGTCCAGTCCAATGGAATTTGTGGTTAATTGGAGTCCATTTTGCTCCCTTTTTTTTCATTTATTTATTTAGGCCTTTCTTGCAGTGCTCTAGCTTTCCAACTTGTTGGAAAATCCTAATGATAAGTCAACTTTCAATAATAATATGCCTTGCGAATACCTTTTAGATCATGTTTGGATTTTGAATTTTTTTTAAAAAATGAAAATTTTAAATAAAACGTAGGAATAGAATTACTTTATACATAACTAAACAAAAGTTTATATATTTTCTTTATAAATATATATATATATATATATATTTTCTTCTAATTTTTCTAATCCAACCAAAAATGTAGCAGACATAAGGACCATATCAATCACTAGAGCACAGGGCAAGTGAAAACATATAAATCACTAAAATTACATAGCTCATCTTGCTTGTGTTGAAGTAATTGTTGAGGAAAAAATAGCCTATTATTGTATTTCCCACCAAACAGATGCACATGATGTGAAAGAGGAAAAATCATGCTCATGCTCTTTCAAAAAAAGGAAATTTTCATTTTGTACCTTAAACTATCACTCAAAAATTAATTCAACCCCTATACACTTTTAATTATATCAATTTTATACTTAAATTATTCAATTTTAAATCAATTCCACTCATGTCGTTAAATGTCATCTACAATTAGATGGAATTTACTAACAAGGATCAAACTTCATTTAAAACATTATTTTACCTCCAAAACTATTACACAAATATCAATTAGACCTTTAATACATAAAATATATATATATATATATATTTTTTAAATGCTTAGTGATAATTTTTCATCTAAAAAAGTGAGAAAAATAAATATAACATTAAAAAAAAAAAGAAGAGTAAATATTGGTGCTGTTGAGTACTCTTTATAGAATAATTGCTAAACTTTTGTATTATATTGTCATTTAATCCATAATACGACTAGGTAGGTACTAATCTCGATTTTGTAAGTAGAGATATCAACATATTCATTTTCATCGTTCAATATAATTTCCCAAATATCAAAATAAATAATAAATAAATAAAGATGTTTTTCTCATAATAAGTGTAATCTAAATTTTTATCCACGCAATTTTGAAATTACTATTAATCTATCAATCCTATTCAAATTAATTTAGGAAATAAACTTGCTACACTGCACACGTTCACACATACACACAGAGTTATCAAGAAATTTTGAACTCAATTAGGTTTTCCAAAACAACTCGAGGTAATTTGAGACTTAAAGAGTCAATTCTAAATGAGAGTTTTATTCTTCTCATTTTTGAGATAAAAATTAAGGATATTAATCAATAAATCTCATTTCACAAACAAGTACTCCAATTAGTCCCAAATTTTTTCTATTGATCTGTTAAGTCTTATTAGTGAAGAATTTCTCTTCATGTGGTCTTATTTTTTTATTTTGGTAGTGTTTTGGTGGATAGTTATACCCTTTTATTAATGTGACAAATATTATGTGATATTCTAATATGGTAGGTATTAATATGATACTTCAATGATGTGACACTCCAAAAAAATTAAAAACTCCTTAGTGTACTTTTCCTAAATGTGACAACGTGACAGGTATAATATGACACTTTAAAACTTTTACTCAAAAAAAAAAAAACTCTTTAGTGTACTTTTTCTAAATGTGACAATGTGGCGGCTATGATGTGACACTTCAAAAAAAATAAAAATTCCTTAGTGTACTGTTCTTAAACGTGACAACATGACGGGTATGATGTGACACTAAAAAAAAATTTAAAAACTTCCTAGTGTACTTTTTCCAAACCTGACATTGATGCTTTAACATGGCATGTATGGTGTGACACTTCAAAAAAAATAAACTCTTTAGTATACTGCTCTCAAACGTGACAACGTGACGGGATATGATGTGACACTCTAAAAAAAATTAAAACTCCTTAGTGTACTTTTTCCAAACGTGACATGTGATACTCTAATGTGTATAAAAAAATTAAAAACTCTTTTGTACTTTTTCTAAATATAACACTCTACGTGGCAGGGTATAATGTGACACTAAAAAACTCTTTAATTTACTTTTTTCAAATGTGACACTATAATGTGACAGGCAAATGAGTCATTACACATCCAAAAGGACTAAATGGATCACAAAAAAAAATATATGGGACTATATGAAGTACAAGTTCAAAATATGAGACTTACTAGTAAATCTCCCTAAAAATTATTAATTAAATATTTAATTTTTTTTTAATATTTGGAAGTTTAATTGATTTTTGGCGTATAATTTGAGAAGGGCAAAATAAAATTCCAAATGAAATCTAATATCACGTCAACAAATTCCATTTGATTTTAAACGGCAACTGACAGCTGAGTGAAATTGATCTAAAATTGAATAATTTAGATGTAAAACTAATATAATTGAAAGCATAAGTTCGAATTGATTTTTGAGCAATAATTTGAGGGGCAAAATGAAATTTCCTCTAAAAAGAATTATTCGAAAGGAAGGGTATATATATATTATATTGTTGGTTGCAACTTGCAGCCATGAAGAAACTCTATGCGGATTACAGAGAGACACAAACCAGCATCAATAGCAATAGAGCATTGGAGTGTAAATAAAATAGCATTTGATGTGGACTTCTGAACCAACAAACACCAAACTTTATACATATTTCACAGAGGTTACATTACTTTCTCAAATCTACTTCAAAGTGATTATTGTATTAGAAAACAAGCCCAAACACATACGTAAAACTACAAATAGTTTACTGATATATTGACAATCATATGAAAGCATTTAAGAGCTTCCTCTCCAAACTTGAGAAAGTTTGAATTGCAGATTCAACAGACACCAGTTTAAGGTCATGGTTTCTTCATGCATATCAAAATGACACTTGTGACACCACCTTGGCTCCCCTTCTCTTAGCCATGTAAAGGCCTACATGATGCATCAGTTCCTGCCCCACACACACACACAAACAAAAAAAAAAAGATAAAAAGTGTAGACAAAAGTGGATAGTGGAGTGGATTTGCTGCATCCTAAATATCTAGACGTTAGCTATAGAGCTTTTGCATCTTCATTCAATGCACTAAAAAAATTTTAGTGAGAATGCCAAAAAACAGAAGGCTTCCCTTTTAAACCTAATAGCTACACAATTTTAACTTTTAATTTAATATTTACATACTTCATGATAAATATTTACATTCCAATACCTGAAGTCAGAAAGGATCAGAAGAGAATAAACACGAAGCACAAAAGAGTTGACAGAGAGAGAGAGAGAGAGAGAGAGAGAGAGAGACAGACAGACAGAATAGTTTCTATTCACTGTGTACCCAAACTGTGAGGGTTAATGTCCACGCTTGCCTTGCTCTCTAATGATTGCCCTTCCTACTAGGACTGGACTCCCTTGAGTAGTTCTTTCCTTTCCTGACTCTATTTCTTGATTTGGTTGGATTGCTTCCAACCTTTGTCTTGACAACTAAAATCATCATTATCATAATGAAACCGCCATTTGACATGGCCTTCTGCTTCTGTCAAATGCTACACAAGTCAGCACTGACCAATGGTGATGCCTCACCTCAGCTGACAGTGTCTAGCTAGATTTTTCCTCCAGTAACTTAAATCATGTGACTCCTTTTCCTTAGATAGCAATTATCATTGAAACCTTAAGTTTTAGTGAATTTCCCCATTACACTATGAGCCTACCTAAATATCTAGACATAGTTATAGAGCTTTTGCATCTTCATTCAACGCACTAAAAAAATTTGAGTGAGAATGCCAAAAAACAAAAGGCTTCCCTTTTAAACCTAATAGCTTCAGAATTTTATCTTTTGATTTAATATTTACATACTTCATGATAAATATTTACATTCCAATACCTAAAGTCAGAAAGGATCAGAAGAGAATAAGAACGAAGCACAAAAGAGTTGAGAGAGAGAGACAGACAGACAGACAGACAGACAGACTGACTGACTGAATAGTTTCTATTCACTGTGTACCCAAACCGTGAGGGTTAATGTCCACGCTTGCCTTGCTCTCTAATGATTGCTCTTCCTACTAGGAATGGACTCCCTTGAGTAGTTCTTTCCTTTCCTAACTCTATTTCTTGATTTGATTGGATTGCTTCCAACCTTTATCTTGACAACTAAAATCATCATTATCATAATGAAACCGCCATTTGACATGGCCTTCTGCTTCTGTCAAATGCTACACAAGTCAGCACTGACCAATGGTGATCCCTCACCTCAGCTGTTTGTGTCTAGCTAGATTTTTCCTCCAATAACTTAAATCATGTGACTCCTTTTCCTCAGCAATTATCATTGAAACCTTAAGTTTTAGTGAGTCTCCCCATTACACTATGAGCCTACCAAGTGACAACTAAAGCTTCTTTTTGTGAAAAATCTTTTTCAACTTATGCTAGATCTTGTGTAATTTGAGGTGAGGTGTATTAACTATAGTAGTCGAATCGAGAATTATATCGTGAATCGATATACTATTTTGCAAATCGTGAATCAATACACTAATTTGTGAATCGTGAATCGAATAGAGAATCATTAAGATTTAGTACAAACTATAATAATAATAAATAAAAAATTAAAAATATATGTTGAACAATTGTATAAATGGACCAAAAAAAATGATTTTGATACATTATAAAATAGGTCTTATATAAGGACATGATAACACCGTCTAATTGTTAAGAAATTGGATTCATAGTAAGAAATGTGGGTGTCCAAATCTCACCAACCAAAAAATTATTATAGTATAATCTATTTTAACATTCAAAAAATGGACTTAGAAAATGTATATAGGGCATAATAAGAAGAAAAAATATTAAGTAGAATCTTTTACTTTAAAATCTAAACTACTTTAAAAGGTATGCACATTGTTCAAAAAAAATGCAACCAAAGTATTCTATGTTCTGCTTACTTTTGATTCTTTGCATTTTCCAATTCATAATGTACCCATATTTGACTATTATTGATGAAAATCATACAACATGGGACCTCTGCTAACCATTCCAATTTAATTCATTTGAAGCAAATGACCCTCACGTAAAACTATTGATTGGAAGAACAGAAACCAATCCATCATTTACATCCTTGACTATCCTGATTAATGTATATAACCCATGTATAGAGATCTCAATCTAATTACTACTAACAATAGAACCATTCCTGGTTATCAACCTCAATCTAATTACATTATGAGTTTCTGGGGAAGTGGTGCAGGATGTTCCTGGTTCTTTATGTGAATTATGTAGTTTTATATTATTCATTAAGGATAGTTTGAACTGAATTATGAAACCAAGTAAGAATTTGTGCATTTTCTTATCCCATTTACCCTCAAACAGATGTATTACCAATGACCGTGTAACTCATATTGAGATTAATGAGGAATGTCACATGAGTGCTTGTTCGAGGGAGATATTTAGCAACCATAGGCTTGATGAGAACAGAGTTTGCAGGGAACAAGTAGATGAGATAGAAAGGTGGTTGAGAGATATGAGTAAGTATGTATCCTTCTCCCTAGAAGAGGGGGATGTGTCTTTTTTTGCGAATTTACTAGATACCTTAGGGTTATCTTTGGTGAGGAACAATGGAAAGAAATTCAGAAGTAAGAATAATGTATCTGCAAATAGGGGGGCAGTAGTCATAGGACTATTGGGCAAAAGAGAGGGGCAAGGGAGTTGAGGAATCTTGAAAGCGGTATTAATTATGAGGGAAGAGAGAAGGGGGTAAGGGGCAATGATGGTTGTTAATGAAGATTCCAAGCTGGAATGTTAGAGGACTAGGGTCCTATAGAAAGAGGGCAATGATTAAAGAATTCTTGAAAGTTTATCAGCTGAATATTGTGATGCTTCAAAAGACAAAGAGTGCATTGTGTGATAGGTCTTTGATTAAGAGCATTTGGGGGTGGCATTTTCGTAAGTGGGCTTTTTTACCTTCTTGTGGGAGGTCAGGGGGAATTTTGTTCATATGGGATGAAAGGGTAGTGACGGAGTGCGATATGATTCTTGGGGAATTTACATTGTCCATCAAGTTTAGGAATTATAATAATAGTGAATGGTGGTTATCGGGAGTCTATGGACCCAATAGGCTTAGTGCCCAATAGGGTTGGTGGAAGGAGCTGGTGGAGTTATTTGGGCTTTGTTCTCCAAATTGGTGTGTAGGTCGGGATTTTAATGTGATTAAAAGGATATCAGAGAAGCTTAATGGTAATAGTACTAACAGGAGCACGAGGGACTTTGAATCTTTTATTAGGGATTGTAAGTTGATTGATCTTCCACTGAGCAACGCGAGATTTACCTGGTCTAACCTTCAGGACAATTTAGTGTGCTGCAGATTGGACAAATTCCTTCACTCATTGGGATGGAAAGAGTTGTTTCCAAACACCTTTTACGTTTGAGAACGTGTGGTTGCAGCATCGGGCATTTAAGGAACACTTCAGAGAGTGGTGGATTAGTTGCAAAGTGCATGGGTGGAAGGGATTTAGATTTATCAGAAAGTTGAGGGGGATGAAGGAAAAATTGCGAGTGTGGAAACGGGAGGTTTTTGGTGATTTGTCCAAGTCTAAAGCAGAGATAGTAAGGAAAATTGAGGAGTTAGGAGTTAGATTTGAAGGAGTCCATGGAGGGCTTGGCCCGGGAGTTAAGGGAGGAAAGATGTATGATGAGAGCGAGGTTGGAAGAGTTAGGCTCTGTTTGGAACGATTCTGTAAATCGTTTTCAACATGTGAGTTTGAGCATGGTGTTTGGATGGAGCTGTGGAATTAATTTTCCACAGCTCTGCAAAACGATCTGTATGTTCTGTCGTCTGTTCTGTCAAAAACCTGGGCCTGTTTCAAAAAAAAATTTCAAAAGGGACGTCCGGCCGGTTGACGCTGATGAGCGATTTTTTTTTTTTTTTAAATGTTTGCAATTGATATATAATTCAAAAAAAATTTTCTGAAATTTTTTAAAATTTTTTATGTGCTTTAAAATAATTTTAAATTGTATGAGTTGTAAATTTTTGTATCACATATCAAAATGTCACATCAACAATTCCCTACTCAAATCAAAACTCTTTTCAAAAACAATTTTCAAAACTCTTTACCAAACAAATTTTCTACACTCAAATCATAATTCCACAACACACAAACTCAAAATACAACTCATACTCTCAAATCACATTTACAAAAACTCTACCAAACGCTACTTAGTTTTTAAGGAGCAAATAATCTTTGCACTAATGCATCTTTCATATGTTTGATCCCTAAGAAAGAGAGATCGGTGAAGATTGGGGCCTATAGACCTATTAGCTTGGTTACATCTCTCTACAAAATTCTTAGGAAGGTGCTTTCAAGAAGACTTCGAGATGTTTTGGGAGGGACGGTTTCTTTATCACAAGGAGTGTTTGTGCAAGGGAGGCAGATTTTGGACGTGGCTTTAGCAGCCAATGAAGTAGTGGAGGAATATAAGAGTTTGCACAAGGAATAATTTTATTTAAGGTGAATTTTGAAAAAGCATATGACCATATGGATTGGGGTTTTTTGAATTTTGAAAAGAAGGGCTTTGGAAAAAGATGGAGAAAATGGATTTGGGGGTGCGTGTCTTCATGCAACATGTCTGTTATTGTAAATGGTAAAGCTGGAAGGTCCTTTTCAGGCATCTAGGAGATTGAGGCAAGGGGACCCACTATCCCCCTTCCTTTTTATTTTGGTAGTGGATGTGTTAGGAAGATTGATGGACAAAGCGAAAGAAAAAGGTGAGATTGAGGGCTTTGTGGTGGGTAAGGATAAGATATACGTCACTCATCTACAATTCACGGACAATACCATGTTTTTTTTTCCGTCAAAAGATGAGAGAAAGGTTAACAATCTTCTTGCACTCTTGAGGGTTTTTGAAATAGTCTCTGGGTTAAAGTCAATCTCACTAAAAGCAGTGTAGTAGGAATCAACTTGGAGTCTAGTTATGTGCAGAATTTGGCGACCACCTTGTGATGTCCCATTGAAAATTTTCCTTTAAAATATTTGGGGTTACCATTGGGGGGAGATCCTGGGTCGGAAGCTTTTTGGGATCCTGTCCTTGTTAAGATTGGGAAGAGGTTGGAGGGATGGAAGAGAGCGTTGCTGTCTCGAGGGAGGAGATATACTTTGGTGCAGTCCATGTTGAGTTGTATCCCGGTGTACTTCTTGTCATTGTTTAAGATCCCGGTTAGAATTGCTAGAAAGATTGAGAAGTTAATGAGGGATTTATTGTGGGAAGGATGTGATGAGGGGTTTAGGTTCCATTTAGTTAGATGGGAGGTTGTCACTTTACCTAGAAATAAGGGAGGTCTTGCCATTGGGAATGTTGTAAGAAATATTGCTCTCTTAAGCAAGTGGTTATGGAGATTTCCTCTTGAAAGCGATTCATTGTGGCATTCCATTATTAAAAGCAAGTATGATGTTCAAGTCAATGGTAGAGATTCTGTTATGGTTAATAGAGGCAATTGTTGATCACCATGGAAATCTATTTCTCGCTTATTACTTATCGTGTCTCCATTCTTGTCTTTGAAAGTGGGTAATGGGGAAAGTACTCGTTTTTGGGAGTATGTGTGGATGGGGGAAGTCCTCTTTTGATAGAGTTTTTCCGCTCCTTTTATTGATTGGTTCAAGTTCAGAATGTGTCAATTGCATCGGTGGCATGTTCTAATTTGACACCAATTTCTTGGAACTTCAATTTTATTAGGAATCTCAATAATAGGGAGTCACTTGAGTTGGTTTCTTCGTTGTCTTTGCTTGAGGGGGTTTCTTTGGCTTCTCAAAGGGGGGATAGGAGGGTATAGACCATCACTTCGTCGGGAGTCTTCTCATGTAAATCTATGTTTGATCGAATTATTGATGTGCCTTCCATTCTTTTATTTTCTTACCACAAAAAAAATTTGGAAATCGGTTGTTCCTTGTAAAGTGAAATTCTTTATGTGTCCTTAGCTCATAGGAGTGTCATGACCATTGATGTGCTCCAAACGAGAAGGCCCCATCCAGTGTTTTAAAAAGCGCGCCTAGGTGTTAAACGAGGCGAGGCGTAGGGTTGGCGCTCGAAGCAGAAAAAGCGAGGCGCATTGCGAGAAGCACACGTAAGGCGCTGAGGGGCGCGCCTTTTGCCTAGGCTCAAAGCGCACGCTTCGTGCGCTTCAGCTAGGCTTGACTTGTTTTGTGTTTGTGTACTAGCCACATAGGATTAAAACTCTTACACAATACAAATCTGTTGCTGAGCTTATTCGAATCGACGAAGCCCTAAATTTGTTGCGACCAAAATTTCGAATCGACGAAACCCTAAATCTATTACGACCAAAATTTGAGCTTCGATATCGACGTTGTCTTCAGGTTCGTCTCTTTCGTTTCTTCTTCTCTCCTCCTCCTCTTCTTCTTCTTCTTCTTCTTCTCTTCTCTCTCTGTTTTTCGTTTCTTTTTCTCCCATCTCTTCTCTCTTTGTTTTTCGTTTCTTCTTCTCTCGTCTCTTCTTCTTCTTCTTCTCTGTTTTTCAATTTTTCTCCTCCTCTTCTTTCGTATGTCTTTTCTTCTCTTTGCTGGTTTCTTATTCAATTTTTTTTAATTCTTTCTTCTTCATTTTTTTATTCTTCTCTTCTCTAGTCTCTGTTTTTTTCTTGCCTTTTCTTGTCTTGTAAAAAAAATAAATTAAATAAAAAAAAAAACCATCTTGTTGAGTCAAATGTCGAGTGTTGAAAGTGGAAAGAAAGATCCAGCATGGAAGTATTCAACGATAGTAAATCCCGGAAACCTAAGTAAGTTCAAATGCAATTTTTGTGGAAAAGAGACGAATGGGAGTGTCTGTCGAGTTAAGCAACATCTTGTTAGAGGGTATAGGAATGTGAATAAATGTGTTAGATGCCCAACTGAGGTTAGAGATGAGATTTCTGAGTTTATGGCTAAAAAAAAGCAAGTTAAGGACCAAATCAACTTGATGCCCGATTTTGATGATATGGTTGATGAAGAAGATTTTGAGGATGAGGATGATCTTGTAGAACTCCCTCAACATGGAAAAAAGTCCATTCCTACTCAAAGTTCTACTCAAAGAACCAGCTCTGGTTCTGTTCAATCCAGACATAAAAGGCTTAGGAAGATAGGGCCTATGGATTGTTTCTTCACACCTGATCCAGATGTGGTGGCGCAAAAACAAAAAAGCAAGGGGAAGCAAAGTAAAATTGTTGAAAATGATCCCTATAGGAAAGAGTTAATGGAACGGACGTATGTTAGAATTGCAAGATGGATGTATGACGCTGTGATTCCTTTCAATGCAGTGAATTATGACAGTTTTGGGCCAATGATTGAAGCTATCGGGCAATTTGGTCCTAGTTTGAAACCACCAACTTACCACATGATACGAGTTCCTTACCTCAAAAAAGAAATGAATCACGTTAACAAATTGATGAAGGAGCATAGAGAGGAGCATAGAGATGATTGGGCAAAGTATGGATGTTCAATAATGTGCGATGGTTGGACAGATAAGAGAAATAGGACTTTGCTTAATTTCTTAGTGAATTGTCCGAGAAGCACCATGTTTATTGAATCCATTGATGCATTTAGTTACTCAAAGGATGGAAATAAGATGTTTAATTTGCTTGATAATTTTGTGGAGAAAATTGGAGAAGCTAATGTGATCCAAGTCGTCACGGATAGTGCGGCAGCAAATGTGTTGGCAGGTAAAAATCTTTAGAAAAACTTATTATGTTATTAGTTTGCAACATAAATCATTTTGTTTCATATCATTAATTATGTGTTTTGGTTGTTACTTCTAATAGGGAAGTTTTTTGGAGGCAAAGAGACCCCACTTGTATTGGACGCCTTGTGCAGCCCATTGTTTGGATTTGATGTTGGAAGATATCTTCAAATTACCCAATTTTAAGAAGACATTTGAAAGGGCAATTGGGATACATGGTTACATTTATAACCGACCATCTTTGTTGAATATGATGAGGCATTTTACTCAGTTGAAGGAGTTAGTTAAGCTGATGGTGAAGAAAAGCCTCCAATGGGTTACATTTATGAGGCTATAGATAGGGCTAAGGAAGCTATTGCAAATAGCTTCAATGGAAATGAAGAGAAGTATAAAGATGTGTTTCAAATCATTGACCAAAGGTGGAATGTTCAATTGCATCACCCTTTACATGCAGTTGGATTTTATTTAACTCGACAATTTTCTTACAAAGATCCAAGGGCCACAAAGGACAAAGAAATCATATCAGGCCTATATCAATGTATATCAAGGTTGATCCCAACACTAGAGGTCCAAGATAAAGTTAATGCAGACTTGAAAAAATATGAAAATGCTGAAAGACTTTTTGGAATACCTATGGCAATTAGACAAAGAACTACAAGGGTACTAGGTGATCTATGTCCATCCACAAAATTAAGTTAGTAGTCAATTCCTTATAGTTTAATTATTTGTTTAAGTGTTAACTAATAATCAATTACAACTGATTGGTGGAGTTCTAATGGTCATGATGCTCCTGAGTTGCAACAATTTGCCATCAAAGTTCTTAGTCTTACTTGTAGTTCATCTGGTTGTGAGCAGAATTGGAGTGTATTTGAACATGTGAATATCCGTAGTGAAATTTGGGGAACTCTAAAATTTTCTTCCAAATTTTTTTTAGTTATATATAAATTTAAATGTTTTTTTCATTTATTGTTGCAGCTTCACAGCAAAAAAAGAAATAGGCTAGCTCAAAAACGTCTCAATGATTTGGTGTTTGTCAAGCATAATAGAGCATTGAAACGTCGATACATTTCACGTGGCAAATTTGATCCCATCTCTTTGAAAGATATTGATGAAACCAATGAATGGCTGATTAGGAGGATGGAGAATGAGCTTGTGTTTGATGATGATGATGATGATTCTTTGGGGTGGGATGATGTTGTTGTAGCTGCTGGAGTTGAGGAAAGTAGCCAAAGAACTAGATCAACCACAACTAGGACAACTCCAATTGGTTTAAGCTCACGTCGACTTGTAGATGAGGAAGAGGAATGGGAAGATGTATATTCAGATGAGGAAGAAGAGGAGGATGTGGAGGGATATAAATCCAATGATGATGAAGGAGATGATGGAGATGACGCTTATTATTAAGTTCTTAGGACAATGCATCCATGGGACTAGTCACTAGATGTTTAGTTGTTTTCAACTTCGTGGATTATTAAGTTCTTATGTTTGTTGTTTGATGTTACTTTCATGGTTTTGAAATGTTGAATATTGTTTTGTTCATTTTGGAATTCTATAAATATTTGCTTATGTTGAAAATTGTGCTATATATTGTGCTATATTGATATTTTGCTTAACTTCTATAACTTGCGCCTCGCTTTAGTGAGGCGCGCGCCTCGGCGCTTAGGCTCCAGGTGACCTTGATGCCCCAATGCGCCTAGAGCTTTTTAAAACACTGGCCCAATCACTCTCTTGGTCATCAATGGTGTGTAATGTGTAAGAAGGATGTGGAATTAGCGGATCACCAATTTCTACATTGTCCTGTGGCCTTTGCACTGCAGCAACTCTTTGGTCTGTGTGATGTTTAGTGGGTTGCTCCGCAGGAGTGCATGCACATGATACTAGTTTTCTTTGGAGGGTTTGGGAAAAATAGGAAGGCCAAAACATTGTGATCTTGCATTGTTTGTGTGATCTTTTGGATCATTTGGTTGGAAAGAAATGACAGGATCTTTAATAAGAAGGAAGCAACGGAGGAAGCTTTGTGGGATAGGGTGCATGGCATCAGTTTGGGCTTGTGTGTCTCCTCGTTTCAAGGATATACCCTTGTTTTTGATTTCTAGGGATTGGGCTGCTGTTTGTTATGCGTAGTGCTGGTTGTGGTGTGTTGTAGCTCTTGTTTCTTTGGTCTTTATCTTTGTATCTTCTGACTTTGTACGAGGACTTCTTGTCCTCCCTTTGTTATCATCTTTGTTTCAATAAAATTGTTTTCTTGTTGTTAAAAAAAATAAAATAAAAATAAATAAATGAAAAAATAGAACCATTCCTATATTAAAGTACAATCAATGAATCACAATGACTTTTAGGTGTAGTTGTAACACCATTATGTAATTATCATTTGTCCACTTAATAGTTAAGAGACCAAACCTTGGGGATCTCATGTAAGTAACTATCAAATTATTGAAATGAGCAGCAAAAGTTACAACAGCCAATACATTTTTAAATACAAATTTTCAATGAGACAACTTGCTTTGTATGAGAATTTACAGATGACCTCAGGATTTTCTCAAAAGCCTCTACCCATGAAACATGGACAGTTCATCGTAGCCACGTCTAACATGTTAGGGGTGAGTATGGTTCCGTTTTGAAATGAAATAAGACCAAACCACCACCTACGGTTCCATAAAATTTGGAACCAAACCGAACCATGAAAACACGGTTTGGTTCGGTTTGAAACCACAATTTTCATGAATTTTGTCATCATTCACAATACAATCACAACTTGCTCAAAAATCAAGTAATATATCATCATTTTATAAACAAAATTCTTTAAATGATTGTTTAGAACTAGTTCTACTATTATACAAGTATACACTTGTAAGCAAAGAGTTAAATATTTATGAATATATATAGGATACAAATAAGATACTTGCGTGTCTACTATAAATAATAAATTATATATACCTAAACGGTCAGGTTCGATTCCAAACCAGAACCATGACTATAAAATCACAGACCAAACCATGAAGTACGGTTCACCTATTTTAAGAACCAAGACAGACCCTTGAGCAAACCAAACCAAACAGTACGGTTTGGTCTGAATCAAACTGGTTTGCGATTTTTTTGAAGCTTTCGCTTAGCCGTATAACACGTCCAACACGCCACATGGCTTGTTTATTTCACAATTTTTTCTTTATTGGACACGTTAGGAACACATCACGAACACACGTGTCCTAGCTCTAGATATGCCCTAGGATATGTTCGACTTGTGATTATTTATTTTTGATAGAGGATCTATTCATTATAAAATTAAATGCTTTTGACATGTGGAGGTTAGGATTGACAAAATAGTATTTTGTATCTTGAATGATGTTTAAATTATAGATTGAGTGATTTTTTCATGCTAAATTAATTAGTTTCCATTATTTTTTATTGTTTGTTGATAGAATATTCATAAACATAGCAAATATAAATAAACAAAATATAAATTTTTTATGTAACCCTGTTGTGTTCTGGCGCTTTGAAAATTTCCACAAGTCCGTTTTCGAGTTCGTGTTCATGTTCGTATCATATACGTACTTCTTTTTAACCCTTTACCTTCCCAAATAATTAAAATTATACATATTAAAATATAGATGATGACGACGGAAAGGAAGAAAGAGAGAGGGAAAGAACACAAGTGCCCCAACCCCAATCACACAAGACCACAACTTTTAAACTCCCAATTCTATAAATCAATCTGTATAACACCATACTGACCATTCTTCTTTATCAGCTAATAACCCTAAAAACATAACAAATTTGTTGTGCGCATGCATATGAATATTGAACTCTATATTCTGCATCATTCTCCCCAATGGAGAAAAATAATTCAACCTCGAGTTCCTTTTTAAATTTTGAACTCATCCATATCAACAAATCAAATACTTAGCATATCCTATCTGTTTTTTTCTCTTCCGAATCCTACTAATCTCGGTTCCTAAGCAGTTGACCAGGCCCACAAACATAGATTGAACACGCACAGAAAATCTCCAACACCAATAAAATCAATCATGTCTACCTTTATCAATGGATCAGTCGATGTGGGGTCAATAAAAAGCTCTTCTTTGATAAAATCATGATATGTGTGGGATGTACTTGTCTTTCAATTATCACTTCTTGGACTTCAATACCTTCCGAATTTTCCATCAAGTCCACATCACCATTCATGTGCTTTGGACCTCTTAATCAACAGTTTTGGTTTGATCCTCACCACAATCCCTTTGAGGAACTCTTGAAAAGTGAGCCAATAATTTGATTCATTTGTTATGACAATCGACAAGACATTTCCTTATCTCTAGTTGGTCTTCAAAAATGGCTTCAAACTTTGAATGAAACTCTGAATTGGTTACCATAATGAAGAAAAAAAATATGGAAAAGACGTTTTGTAAAGAACTAAGCTGAAATTGGGTCACTGGTTCCTAGATTAAATTATAGAAATTTGAGATTGTTTCATGTTAAAATTAATGGGCTTAAGGAAGCTATATTGGGTAAGGTTATATGGTTGTTTGGGCTTAAAAATGAGTTAGATTGTGTGGCTTAAATAGGCTAAGTCAGTTAAATTGGATAGAGGCCGAATTGGGTCATGGGTCATGGCATGGGTTTATTATTGGATAAAGTTGGTTGGGTCTAGGGCTATATGTTTTGGTTGGATTTTTGGGTCAACCTTGGTGGACCGGGCTAAGGGTTAACATAACCCTTTAAGACAGTGTCGCCTTCAATCTTCACAATGACAGTCACTGCATGTCTTCCGCAGGGAGCAACTTTGGCAAAGTTAAACAAACAAGGAACAACAATAGTTGTTTGTGACTTTGCTGAAAGCAAAAGCGATAGAGAGTGCTTGATTTTGGCAGCAATGGGGCTGGTTTCAGTGCGATGGCGACAATGGCACATAACAGCGTCAGCGTAGAAATTATTACGGTCACACTATTCAATGGTGAGGAACTTTGGTACGATGATAGCGATGTAGACGGCTCAGAAAGGCAGAAAGTGAACAAGTGGGTTGATCGATATTAGGCTTTGATACCAAATTGATGCAGGACAGAGAGGGAGAAAGGGGAGATGAAAAACACAATGGCCACACACAACGTAATCACACAAAGCCACAACCTTTAAACTCCCAATTTTATTAATCAACTTTGCATAATAATACCATGCCAAGCATAGACTCGTAATAGTTTTATTCACCTTTTATGTTTCAAGGAAAGGAACCAACATAAAGTCTCTTCAAATGGAATGCAGGTTTAGTCTGCCTATGATGAGGTTTCTCCTACATTCACCACAGAAGGACAAACATTCACTTGATATATAAATGAGTCTAAGGTTGGGAGTGCCTAAGAGAGTGTTTATGTATTTTATATATAAATACATTGTAAAAAAAATTTGTTGCTTGGTTGTAACATATAATGTCCACATTACACTATCACTTAAACTATTAAAATATAAGAACAGTCAGTTCTCAATAAAGTAACAATTAATCACCAATAGAACACATCTTCAACTGAAAGATCTATCAAAAAATTACATTTCTTTAATTCTATATAGGAAATTCAAAATCTATGATAAATATTTGTTATCTAGTAGGAAGCATGATTCTATCTCGACTGAACAAGATTCTTGCTCTGAACCGCAATGCTGTTCTCGAACGAAAATGTCACCCTATTAGCTATTCCTACAACTAAGCATCCAACATGAATCAAGTGAGGCATTCAAGGAAGGCTCAAATGAACAAAACATCTTTGACAAGACTAATTACTCATTTGAACCTTGCCATTTCTTTTTTGTTTTATTATCTCATGCCTAGTTCAATTTGTTAAATTCTGCACATCCTAACTTTCCAAAATCCTCGATATGAGACTCTTATGCTTCCTGCCAAAACCATCCCATTATGATTCTGTCATTTAACTTAACTCCCAGTTTTAACATCCCAACAAGATCAGCGACAACAAAAAAATATATGTTCCAACATTTTATCTAAGTTTACCTGTGGATGAGCAATGCCTTTGATGTTTCTGGCAACATGAGCTGGAAGATCAAAAGTAGCACAGGCATGGGAATACACAATCACATCCTCCAGAGGGGTGAGAAAACCACGATTCCTCGCAGAGAGAGCAGAACAGACAAAATCTAGGACGCAGATGTCCGTGCATATCCCTACAACCAATATCTTCAGAAAGAAAATATGGGTCAAATTACACATACATTCTCACCATCATGTAAAGCAGCAGAACTCAAATTAATTCCCACGGTGATGTCAATTTAACAATGAAACATTATAAATGAATGGTCACTTTGTGGGAAATAGAAATACTTACAATTTTGATCTGGTTGGTTTTCACCCAATCTACGAACACATTAGAACCATCTTTCTCAATAGAACCGAGAAACCCATCAATGCAATCCTTGCATCTAAGAGTTACATTTGGTTCATTTTCCAACCACTGCAGAGCTAAACATAATACAAAGAAATCAAGAAAGGAAAGCAAATTATTCACGCTTCTCAAGTCACTGGTAGTAATTCAGTGCTAAATTAATATATATATAGTAACTAAGTAGAGAGCAATCCGGATAGAGGAGATGAAAATACCAGGAACCAATTTTGATTCATCTGTTCCTGCAATACAGTGAGGAGGATAGGGATGCTCAGGGATATCAGGGTGATGAGAATCTAGAAAAGCAAAATAGGCCATTTATTATCACAAAACAGTGGCAAGCCTCAATGTCTCATCGACCATTCCAGAAATTTGTTTGTCAGGCATCGTTGGAGCCTGCAGAGAAAACAATTCAACACAAATAAACTGGTCAGCACCACTATTTCCATATATAAAACATTTTAAACATTTTTAGTGGAGAGAATCTTAACAATTCAATGGCCATGTAAAAACAACAAAAAGAGGGGGGGGAAAAAAACAAAAATAATATGTTACTAAAACGATTAATACTCAAACCCCATGTAAAAACAACAAAAAGAGGGGAAAGCAACACAATAATAATATGTTACTAAAACGATTAATACTCAAGCCAAAATTAGAATATGCAGCATATAATATATATTAACAGGTAAAGGAGATGATTTAGAGCACAAAATAAAGTCTGATTAACTGCTTTTAAATCTATGTTTCAAATTTCAGTCTTTTCGGATCTCAAGTTGTAGAAATTCTAGAATTTCGGTTTTGCACCACACACACACACACACACACACACACACACACACAAAACTCGAGTCAATAAACTGTTGGGCTAGTTCATATCGATGTTTTCATCATTGAAAAAAAAAAGAAAGATAAGAAGTAAGTATACGTTACTTTTATAAATCTTCCTTGGTTTTCTCAGCAAACAAACAGAGGGTAAATCAGAAAACAAATGAGAAAGAGAAAGTACCAAATTGCCAGCTCCGACGGTACAGAAGCCGTTGACGACGTCGACGATAACCAGACCGGTCTTGACGTCTCCGGACACAACCAGAGATTCCTGCTCCACGGGAAGCTCTTCCTTCAACAGATCAATCGTCTCCGACGACATCATTCTTCTTCTTCTTCTTCTTCTTCTTCTGATTATACAGACAGAGATACAAGACTATGGATGGACTCCTTAATAATTTGTACGTTAAGAAATATATTAATGCGTATGACTTGACTATTAGCTCTCTCTCTCTATCCACCATCCAAAAAAAAAAAAATCTATCAAGATTCTGTAGATTTGCGGGATCTCCACTCAAAAAACACAGGAAAGAGCCAAGAGTAAAGGAGAGAGAGACAACCTGGGGAGGCACGTGCTGTGAGCCGGCGTAATCTAAATTGTTTATATTATAAAATTTATTATATATATTATTTACTAAAAAATTAAATAGTATATATAATTCAAATATGAAATCAGTTTGGATATAATCAAAGAAAATGGATTTGAAATCAAATATGAAACAAATTAAAACATAGAGAATAGAATAATCTGCACACAAAATATTTATAATAACATTAATTTAAAATAATATTAATTAAAATCAGAAACTAACTTACAATTGCAATTTGTAGCCAACTGTAAGGATTTTAATTGGGGATTACAAACAGGGTAATTATGCAGAGCTCTCAGTTTTTTCGTTTTCTGAAAAAATGAGAGGTGTCAAATGAATACAATTTGATTACATTATATAGAAAATAAAGTAGCATGTGACTGATGAAGGCAATTGGCAACGCATGAAGTAAAGCAGATGCTGTCGGTTGCTTTCGGTGGAGTGATTGCACGGATAAGTAGCTTTAGTAACAATTGATTGAGTGAATAGTGACAGTGAATAGTAAAAGTGAACAGTAACTTTTACTATTCATCACTTTCGGTAGAACGTGTGAATATAGGAATCAATATAGATACAAATTAGCAGCTTTTCTCAGAAGAGTATTGATTGAAGCTAATTTGTATTTATAAGGAATCCTATGTTGATCAGGCATATGGGTCCTGAGCATCTTGGAACTCAGATCTTCCATATGAGATGGGTTGAGTAGTTGAACCTTTAGAAGATTGTGACTGTTTTGAACTGTCTTCTGAATTTTCTGAACTGGTTGACTGGGCTTCACCTTGATCCATAATTTTGCAGACTAACTGGAGCACTTCATCTTTGGATAATTTGGACTTGCCTTTGGATTTTGATTTTGGCTGAGCAGAGGTGACTGGGCTTTGACTGAGCCTTGGATTTGGATTTTTGATTTGGACTTTGATTGAGTCTTGGACTGAGCCGGCACGCAGGAGCTTTGGACTTAGCCTTGGACTTTGATTTATCAGTATGGGCTGAATCTGAATCTTTGATTGGATTACTTGGGCTACTTCCTTGCTATTGCAGCATTGGGTTATGCTGGCTTTAAACCATTGTAGGAGTAGAAGCACATTGATCAGTTAGGAATTCTTTTGAACAATTTCAAATATACGGGGCAAATTGTACTTACCCACCATTTGATGAGTGATGTCGGATGATTATGTTACCATCATCCATAATGGCCATTTACATATCCAGAATTTTATATTGGATATAAAAATTAACATGGAAATGATTTCTGATGAGCAGTGAATGGGTAAACAGTAGCAAAATAGCTGATTCAATTCAAGCAGATCATTAGGAAGAATATCTGAAATGGCGCCATAATGAGTCCACCATCGCAGAAACCAGGAAAGTAATTTTTTGACTTGAATTTTTGATCAAAGAAAATGAACTAGGATGACTGAAAGTTTCATTTTGGTACAAGAAGATCTTGAACCAGGCATCAATGTAATCATGGGTATTATATTGAATAGAAATGACCAGGTAAATCACGAAGCTGATAAGAAAGACCCATTCAGCTAAGGAAACAATGTTTGTGAATGTAATAGAAATGCTACAAAACCTTGCTAGCATAGGTTCGATCATAAATGGGTTTGATTAAAACTGATTGGTGATGAATCAGGATATCCTTTGTAATATGTGAGTGTTTTCTCTGGATGAAAGAATGAAATGGCATCCAGAGTCAAAATAGGATTGAGCAATTTTATGAATAGTTTGACTCTTGGGTGACTAGGTCCTTTGAAAGAAGATTTGGTGGTATGTGATTTAACATAATCAGATCGAGAGAGACTTGATTGGATTAGCAGGGAATGGAGTAGCTGAAACTGTCTGGCTTGAAGAAGCAAAAGGATAGAGGCCAAGCAGAAGAGTAATGGGTCTGGGGATGTTACCAAGAGCTTGGTAACGGTTGACCATTTCAATTGGGTGGTACTGGGTACTAACTCCAAAGAGGAGGAATAATTGGTTGATTAGGTTTATTGATGGAACCAAAGCCTTGGAAGGAGCCTTGGCGAGACATCTGTAGAAGGGAAACAGTAATTAGTAGCGAGATTAACAACCAAATAAATATCAAGACAATTTGATGATTATGTAAGCAATTGTAATTGTGGGCAAGTAAATTGCGACGAGCTTGAAGCTGATGGTAAATGATGTTATTGGGCTCGTTGTAGTTAGTTGGTCGGGCTAATTTGAGGCGGTGAATACGGTAGGTCAATGGTTTGATTAGGGATTTGAAATGGTAATTCGGGATTTATGGTAAGAAATATGAATGTAGCATGTGCAGTCATCCTTTACCTCCCTGTAAAAATTCTCGGTAAGAAATCAGGCAGGGAATTTTGACTACCAGGTATGTAATCAATATCAAAATAAAAAATACTTAAAATAGATTGTCAACGAGCAAAAATTTGCTTACTAGTAAGATTTTGAACATCTTTTTGTAAAACATATTTAGCAGATTTGCAATCAACACGAAGTAAAAATTTTGATTTAAAATATCATCTTGAAATTTACTAATACATAAAACAATAGATAAAATTTCTTTTTTAATAGTACTATAATTTAATTGTGCTTTATTCCAGACACCAGAATGATAGCGAACAATTGTTCAGATGAATGAGGAGTGACTTTCTGAAAAGAATGCCACCATACCAATATCAGAAGCATCAGTTTGAATAATTTTAAAGGAGTTTCTCAGTAGGAAATACCAAGACAAGGAAGAGTTTTAACATAGGACTTGACTTGTTGAACAATAGCAGTATGAACAGAAGACCAAGAGGAAGATTATCTTTTAACCTATCAAAGAGAGGTTGACAGACTTTTCCTAAGGTCTTTGTAGAACTCAGCAATATAATTAAGGATCCTAGAAACCGTTGTAATTGGGTTTTATCAAGAATTTCATCAGGAAATTTAGACGCAAATTCGATAAAGCGACTAATTGGAGAATAGTATTATGGTGGATGTCGTATCCCAAAAATCTAACTTTAGTTTGAAATAATTTAATTTTAGGGGCAAATATGACTAAACCATGACTTTTGATTGTATAAAAGAATGTAGTTAAACGTTTCCAATGTGCACTAATTGACTTTGAGAAAATTAATATGTCATCAATATAAACGATAGAGAAATGACTAAATGGGTTTAATATGTCATTCATGATATTCTAAAATTCACTAGAATATTTTTAATCAATGGCATAACATTTCCATTCATATTGACCAAAAGGTGTATTAAAAGCAGTTTTATATCTATCGTTTGGGTGAATTTGAATTTGCCAAAAAACCACTTTTTAAATCAAATTTACTAAAATAACAGCTTGACTAAATTTTTTAATTAATTTTTTTTAGGAATAGGATATTGAATCCATACTAAAACAGCATTTATGGTTTGTAATTATATAACTAAGCGAGGGACACCTCGTTCTAGTTCAGCATTTTATTAACATAAAAAGCAGGGCAGCCATGGATGGATGTTGTGATTTTTAGGACTAATAATACAATTCTTTAATAATTCGTTAATTTCTTTTTTCACATTTCAAGTAATTCATGATTCATTTGAATAGGTTAGATTTAGTAGGTATTTTGTCTTTCATTAAAATTTTTGATATATGGCAAAGTATACATGCTTTTTCCTATGCCAAATGCAGTAGGTAAAGATGAACAAACAGTTGATTCAAGTTTTAATTTAAAATCATTGATTTGAGAAATGATAACAGGATCAGTTAATTGTTGATCATTCTTTTATAATTAATTTCTTCTTTAAGAAAATTGATTTGTCGAGTTAATCTATTAATAGTATGAGAAATAGAACAATCTTTTAATTGATTAATTCTAACATTTCAGTGGAGATAAAATTTAAATGTAACAAGTTGGCCTAAAACATGAGTAGTAATGCCTGTACTAGATGTAGTAAATGGGTAGAGTAATAATATAAAATGGGGTACCTAAAATGATTTTATCAGTCATATTTTTCACTAAAACAAATGAGGTTTTAAAACATATATTATCTTGACAATATCTACTTTAGGTATTTATATTTAATATGCATTTGACTCATTAGTAGAAGTTATATTTCTCATGGCATTTTTCATAATATTTAGTAGGGAGCAAACCTTTTGTACACAGTTTAAATCAACACCAGTATTAATTAGAGCAATTAATTCTAATTCAAAATGTAACAACCCAGATTTTTAATTATGCTATAGAATTTATACTAATATTATTTAATCTCAGTTAAGAAAATATATGATTAAAAGTTTAGGGATCAAAATATAAATAATAATAATATAGATATATTAATAATAATTTATTTTCTGTTATATATGATAAAATATAATTTAATTAGAAATTAAAATTATTTATATAATTATATTAAAATATTGAGTCAAAGGTAATTATCTTAAATATCTATTAAGGATAAGAATGAATCTATATAATTATATTAAATCTTATCGAAGTGACCTGGCCACGTGCTGGGCCGTGGATGGCCTCACCTCCCTATATAAGGGAGGTGATTCGGCTGACCAAGAAATGAAAGAAGAAACAGAAAGAGAGAAAGAAAAGAAAGAAGAAGAGAAAGAGAGAGAAAGAAAGAGAAGAAGAGGGAAAGAATAGTGGAAGCTAGAAGAGTTTTTGATAATAGAAAGGAAGAGTAAGGTATTGAAGTTAAGGTGAGTTATATTATACCTTGAGTCACCAAAATGTATTTTACGTATGTTTTGACTTACCAAAATCTATTTTATATAAGTTATATTTTATTAGTACATTTATAAAAGTTATGTTTTATAAAGGTTTCAATTACGTGGTTTAATTTCTGAACCCTATTTACTTAAAAAGAAACTCATGATATGTCTGTTTATATTTTAAAGAATATTTGACTATGACCTTATAAACAATTATGTTTTGTAAGTACCACCACGGGAGTCCCATGCCTTGGGGGACTTAAATAACCATTGGCCTCTGTGTTGACCACTTTGTGATCCTCTGTTTGTCATGGATCATTGACCTCTGTTTTGTGCGGACCAAAGTGCTGTGGCGGAACTAAGTGCTACACTATTGTGGGAGCCACCTCTAGAATCCGTACGAGCCACCTCTGGAATCCGTACCTCTGTTCTGATTGTCACTCTGTGACCTCTGTTCTGTACCGTGGTTGTGGTTACATAACTTATGTATTTCATTCTGCTACTTAAATGATTTCTGCTACTCAAATGATCTGTTTATATAAATGTTTTGGCCTAACTAACGATCCATGGTTATTTCGTGTCCCTTATACTCTTGTATAATATTTCTCACTCTGCCATGTACTTATAGTTTTTTACCAATTTTCAGGAAATAGCTTTTGGAAAGTCTTAGATGCGGGGCTTGCGGAATAAACACTCACACGCATTTTTTGATATTTCTCTATGTAAATAACGACCCTTTTTTGTCAATAAATTTGGTTAATAAAATAGAAGCTCCAGTGATTATTTTTGTGTGGTACCCTTACTTAAATATTTCTTCCGCTCGCGTTTATTTATCCGTTTTTGATTTGGCCGGAGGTAACTTCAGTTACTGGCCATCACGATGCTTAACCTTTGGGTACGGGGAGCGGGTCGTGACAAATGGTATCAGAGCAATGGTTTATTTCAAAAAAAAAAAATCATCATTGGAGCATAGGACACACGCACATTTAAGAAGTGGGATAGCGGGTAATTAGTACCGAATTATTATATTTTGTTTGTCGATTTAATTATATTATAATTTTATATGATTATATATATATATAGAATAAATTTTTTTTTTAGTATGCCTAATTTGTGAAGGATATTAGATATAATTTATATTTATTATAGTAAAAGAAGGACAAGAAAAGAAGGATGTCGGGTTTAAACACCTACCAAAATTATAATATAATTAAATCCATATAATTTTCAGTTCAGTATTGAAAAAAAAAAATTTATTTTGATTTTTTTTAAGAAGTGGGTTCAAATTTTAAAGATATTAATTTTGAAACTATTCCCCATCAATGAAAAGTTCATCTCAAATTTTTTAATTTTTGCATATAATTCTGTCATTATGTTCTCATTTTTATTTATTTGTATCGTAACAAAACAAGTGAAAAGTTTTTAAAGTCGCTTCTTATTTCTTATTTTGGACCAAACTAATTTTTGACAACTAGACAGTGAGTTATTTTTGGTAAAAATTTTTTTTGAGGTCCTATTTTTCTATCAGATTAATCATCTAATATATATTTATCAGAGTGCGCAGCGGATAGCTTACACATGGCAAATTTCGAGGACAAAATTTTAAAAGGAGGAAAGATTGTAACAACCCAGATTTTTAATTATGCTATAGAATTTATACTAATATTATTTAATCTCAGTTAAGAAAATATATGATTAAAAGTTTAGGGGTCAAAATATAAATAATAATATAGATAATATTAATAATAATTTATTTTCTGTTAATATATGATAAAATATAATTAATTAGAAATTAAATTATTTATATAATTATATTAAAATATTGGGTCAAAAGGTAATTATCTTAAAAATCTATTAAGGATAAGAATGAATCTATATAATTATATATTAAATCTTATCGAAAGTGACCTGGCCACGTGTTGGGCCGTGATGGCCTCACCTCCCTATATAAGGGAGGTGATTCGGCTGACCAAGAAATGAAAGAAGAAACAGAAAGAGAGAAAGAAAAGAAAGAAGAAAAGAAAAGAAAGAAAAAGAGAAAGAGAGAGAAAGAAAGAGAAGAAGAAGGAAAGAATAGTAGAAGTTAAAAGAGTTTTTGATAATAGAAAGGAAGTGTAAGGTATTGAAGTTAAGGTGAGTTATATTATACCTTGAGTCACCAAAATATATTTTACGTATGTTTTAACTTACCAAAATCTATTTTATATAAGTTATATTTTATTAGTATATTTATAAAAGTTATGTTTTATAAAGGTTTCAATTACGTGGTTTAATTTCTGAACCCTATTTACTTAAAAGAAACTCATGATATGTCTGTTTATATTTTAAAGAATATTTGACTATGACCTTATAAACAATTATGTTTTGTAAGTACCACCATGGGAGTCTCATGCCTTGGGGGACTTAAATAACCATTGGCCTCTGTTTGACCACTTTGTGGTCCTCTGTTTGTCATGGATCCATTGACCTCTGTTTTGTGCGGACCAAAGTGCTGTGCGGAACTAAGTGCTACACTATTGTGGGAGCCACCTCTAGAATCCGTACGAGCCACCTCTGGAATCCGTACCTCTGTTCTGATTGTCACCTCTGTGACCTCTGTTCTGTACCGTGGTTGTGGTTACATAACTTATGTATTTCAGTTCTGCTACTTAAATGATTTCTGCTACTCAAATGATCTGTTTATATAAATGTTTTGGCCTAACTAACGATCCATGGTTATTTCGTGTCCCTTATACTCTTGGTATAATATTTCTCACTCTGCCATGTACTTATAGTTTTTTACCAATTTTCAGGAAATAGCTTTTGAAAAGTCTTAGATGCGGGGCTGCGGAATAAACACTCACACGGCATTTTTATGATATTTCTCTATGTAAATAACGACCATTTTTTGTCAATAAATTTGGTTAATAAAAATAGAAGCTCCAGTGATTATTTTGGTACCCCTTACTTAAATATTTCTTCCACTCGCGTTTATTTATCCGTTTTTGATTTGGCCGGAGGTAACTTCAGTTACTGGCCATCACGATACTTAACCCTTGGGTACGGGGAGCGGGTCGTGACACAAAATCATCAATGACGAGTTTAATTTGTGAATACCATTTTTGCATATAAATTTTATTAATTAGATTGATTCTCTTATTATCAAGGTTATCAGTTTGAGAGCGATTATCAAATACTAGATTGTCAGGATTAGTTGGATCAGAATCATGATCAGAATTATGTGCAGATTCATGGGGAGATTCTTTATTAGTTTGGAAATTGTCTAAGCTTTTATTAAGTTTTAGGGTAATGATTTCATCTTCTAATTTGCGATCTTTATTTTGTAATTCTTTAATAGTTTGTTTAATGTGATGGATTTCGTGTTGTAAATCTTGAAGAGTAATTTCTTTGTGTTTATACTTAAATCGATCTAGAGTTTTGGATAGACTAATGATAGGTTTATCAATTTTAGGTTGGGTGTCAGAATAAAGTAATAAAGATTTTAATTTATCAATATATTTTTGTTTTAATGCTGGATCATCTAATTTACTAATTAACTCAATAAGAGCAGATTCTTCTTGGCTTGGTTTAGTAAGAACAGAGATTTGTTTAACTGGTTTACAATAAACATCATTACATCCTAATTTAATATTACTATCAGAATCATTACTGGGGGAGGGAACATCAGAGGAAGAAGTTGGATGATCAGAAGAGGAATCACTAATAGATTGATTTAATTGAAAATTTTCATATAATTGATTTTTAAAGTTATTGTCAATTTGAAGTTGGTCGATTCGATCTTTTAATTTTTGTTTTTCTTTACATTTATTAGAATAATGTCCTTTTTTGCCACAATTATAGCAGGTAATATCTTTATTAGATTTAGATTTTGGATGTGATTTAGATTTGTAATGTTTCTTTTGGGGTTTAGTATAAAATTTATCATTTGATTTAGAGGGTGAATAATCTTTGCGATATTTAGTAAAATACTTGGATTTATGTTTATGTTTGGAATATTTGTGGGATTTCCTTTGAGAGGGTGCAACAGGAGGTAAACCATATTGTTCACAAAAATTTCTTAATTCATATTTAGCTTTATGTTTATCTTTAGTAGCTTTTTGACTAAGTTTAAGATCAATACACATTTTTAATCCTTCTTTTTGAATAGTGCTAATTATATCACCATATGTTAAATTATCATATTCAATAACACCAGTAGGTTGACTAAGAACATATCGAATTTTATGGGCAAATAAACTAGGTAAGCCATTAATAAATTTTTCTTTCCAAAATGATTTTGTACAGTCTTCTCTTAACATAACTCTAGAGGTAAAAACGTCTTTATACCATCTAAAATCACTTAAGGTTGGACAAGTAAGATTACTAAGTTGATCATGTATGCGAGAATAAATATTAGTAGGTGTTCCTATGAAATGTCTAACAATTGTATAGATTAATGTATTAATACCATCAGGATGACAACATCCAATAGTTTCATCAAAAATAGGTAGATCATTTTCATCAACTTGGTTAGCATAAATAATAGAGTCCCGTTGATCATTAGTAAGATATTTTTCCCACCAAGATTTGAGCATACCAGTAAAACCAGAAGTAATAAGAGTAACAATTTCAGGTTGTGAATATTGGGGATAATTCGAAAGATAACTATTGGAGACCATAGATAGATGATTTAATTTTTGGAGAATTTGGTCCTCACTGAGACCATCAATATTCCACTCATATAATCGTTTAGCAGAAACAGTGAATTGATTACTAATATTAGTTTCTTCAAATTGGAGATCGGGTGGAGTAGGTTTTGTATACCAATTTTTGGTAGTTTGAGGATTAACTTTGGGATAATGGATTTTATTAAGATTAGAGGATTGAAACTGTTGAACTAATTGATTTATTTCGTTATCAGTATTATCAGTGTCAGATTGAGAAGAAGTAGTATCAGTAGGAGTTTGTTGATTTAAAACAGTAAGACCTTTATCCTTAGAAGGGGAAGCTGTATCAACAGTAGATAATTTACTGAAGAGTTGTTCAATAGCTTTGACAGTAGTTTGATCATTGGTGACTAGACTAGTTCTTTTAGTACGATTACTAGGGAGATTAAGCAAAGGTTGATCTAAAGGTTGCTTAGTAGATGTAATAGTAGTGAAATCTAAAGTTGTTTCTATTTTATCTAATTGTTTACCAATTGTCTTTAAGAATTGATTAGTGTAATTATTTTATTCAATGACTTTTTTAATTTTAGGGTCAGAGCTAGGTAATTTAAAGGGAGAGGCTGGAATGTCAGATCCTTGATGTTCAATAATTATATTTTCTAATGGAGAATGATTAGAGCTAACTGAAGTTGTAGCGGAAGTTTTCCATTTATGTTTTGTGATTGTATTTACTCTTTTGTAATGTTTTTCAACATATTCAAATAGAGGTAATTTAAAACCATATTCAATAATAAAATTATACCATTGTCTGGTGATTTTGGATTGTTGAATTGCATCATATTTGGCACGGTAAGCTTGGCGTAACGTTTTATTTTCTTTAGATCGAAAATCAATTAATAATTTATCTAAATCAGGAGTAAATGCTTTTTTGATTGTCATAAGTTGAGGATTGATTGGATGTGTAACTTCGAAATCAGTTTGAGTAGGAGAATTTTGAGATTCTGTATCATCATCTGGTAAATGTGTGTGAGTTGAATAAACAGGTTTACTAATTTGGGAAGTTGTAGAATTATCAATTCCTTTTAATTTGCTTTGAGTGGTCGGACCAAGATGTAGTTGACTATTTTTCCGAAATAGAGGAGTATCAAATATTTCATCTTCAGTTTCAATTTCAGTAGGGACACTAGATGTACTATGTCTAGAGGATTGACTACGATTGAATTTAATACGAACAGAACCATCATTGTATTGTTGAATATCTTGGATATCTTGGATTGAAGATTGTTGTTGATTATGTTTGTAATTTTCGTTAACAGTAATCCATTCAATCATTTGGGGAATATTGATATGTGTATCAGTACTACTACTTTGAATTAACAGTGTTTTATCTTTGGGACTTTTATGTAAAGCCTGAACATTTAAATTGGTTTTCATACATTTATAATGAACACGATAAATTAAAGCAATATTATGAACTTTTTCTTTCTTATTAGTAAATGAACCATTTAATTGGATATTTAGAGTTACTGCATCTAAAATATGTGGATCACGTAAACTTAAAGTAAAATTAGGAAAACAATTAAAATGTACTGGACCTTTATAAAGACCAGTTTCCATCATGCCCATTAAGCTATCATTGTAATTAAGAAAACGAGCATCACGTAAACATAGTAAAACAGAAGTATTTTTTCCTACCATAGTCAAAGGATTAATACCAACTTGAATTAAACCAATATGAATAAAATTGTAACCATTTTTAAAATGTCTTTTGATTAAATTACCATCACATAATTGGCAAGTTTCTCTAGGTTTTTCTAAAGCATAAACTTGTTCAATTGTTTTAACATGCAAGGTAACTTTGAAAGTATTCTGTATAAAAGTTGTTTTATAAATTTCTTTAATTGGCAATTTTGGTATATTCCATCCTGGATTAATCTTATCATTTTGTATTTCAACATCTTCTTCATTGATTACTAATCCTTGGTTAGGTATTGAGGGCAAAATTGTTGACCTAGAACTGACTGATGAGTTACTTCTAAATAATCGATTCATTGTTCTGTTTAATTAATCAGTTTTATAGATATCTTAATTCATACCCTATTCTTGCCAGTTTTATCACATACCTAGTATACATACATACCCTATCTAGGACCCCAAAGTCTGTAACTGCCTAATCCGAAGGATTTACTCGAGACTGGGAAGAAGTGGGTGACTTAAACTAGGTGGATAAAGACAGACTGATCTTGTGGGTGATTAAGATGAACTAAAAACTAGATTAAGAAAATAAACAATGGAATTGATTAAGTAGAAGAAACTGAGCAGTTAGAAACAGGATACAACAGAACTTGGCTCTGATACCATTAACGCGGAAGCAGCAACTATCATGAAGAAAATGGATTATGAAATCAAATATGGAAGAAAATGGATTATGAAATCAAATATGAAACAAATTAAAACACAGAGAACGGAATAATCTGCACACAAAATACTTAAAATAACATTAATTTAAAATAACATTAATTAAAAATCAGAAACTAACTTACAATTTTAAAATAACATAATTTAAAATAACATTAATTAAAATCAGAAACTAACTTACAATTGCAATTTGTAGCCAACTGTAAGGATCTTAATTGGGGGTTACAAACAGGGTAATTATGCAGAGCTCTCATTTTTTCAGAAAACGAAAAGCAGTTTTATATCTATCGTTTGGGTCAATATGAATGGAATGTTATGTCATTTGGATTAAAAAATGCTCCTAGTGAATTTCAGAATATCATGAATGACATATTCAACCCATTTAGTCATTTCTCTATCGTTTATATTAATGACATATTAATTTCTCAAAGTCAATTAGTGCACATTGGAAACATTTAACTGCATTCTTTTATACAATCGAAAGTCATGATTTAGTCATATCTGCCCCTAAAATTAAATTATTTCAAACTAAAGTTAGATTTTTGGGATACGACATCCACCATAATACTATTCTCCCAATTAGTCGCTCTATCGAATTTGCGTCTAAATTTCCTGATGAAATTCTTGATAAAACCCAATTACAACGGTTTCTAGGATCCCTTAATTATATTACTGAGTTCTACAAAGGCCTTAGGAAAGTCTGTCAATCTCTCTTTGATAGGTTAAAAGATAATCCTCCTCCTTGGTCTTCTGTTCATACTGCTATTGTTCAACAAGTCAAGTCCTATGTTAAAACTCTTCCTTGTCTTTGGTATTCCTACTGAGAACTCCTTCAAAATTATTCAAATTGATGCTTCTGATATTGGTTATGGTAGCATTCTTCTTCAGAAAGTCACTCCTCATTCATCTGAACAAATTGTTCGCTATCATTCTGGTGTCTGGAATAAGCACAATTAAATTATAGTACTATTAAAAAATAAATTTTATTCTACTGTTTTATGTATTAGTAAATTTCAGATGATATTTTAAATCAAAAATTTTACTTCGTGTGATTGCAAATCTGCTAAATATGTTTACAAAAAAATGTTCAAAAATCTTGCTAGTAAGCAAATTTTTGCTCGTTGGCAATCTATTTTAAGTATTTTTTATTTCGATATTGATTACACACCTGGTAGTCAAAATTCCTTGCCTGATTTTCTTACCCTGAGAATTTTTACAAGGAGTAGGATGACTGCACATGTTACACCATTTATTTCTTACCATACATCCCGAATTACCCATTTCAAATCCCTAATCAAACATTGACCTACCGTATTTCACCGCCTTCAAATTAGCCCGACCAACTACTAAACGAGCCCAGTATATCATTTACCATCAGCTTCAAGCTCGTCGCAATTTACTTGCCACAATTAAATCAAATCAGGTCTTCTCGATCTGATTATGTTAAATCACATACCACAATCTGTTCTTCAAAGAACCCAGTCACCCTAAGAGTCAAACTATTCATGAAATTGCTCAACCTATTTTGGCTCTGGATGCCATTTCATTCTTTCACATCCAGAGAAACACTAAAAAAATTTATAATTATATATATTATTACTAAAAAAATTAAATATATATAATTCATAATAAGATTTATTTATGTTTAAAAAAATATATAATTCATAATAAGATTTATTTATGTTTAAAAAATAAAACTTTTAGTATAATTTTAATTTAATCATAAAACTATGTGTATTTAATTAATTTTAATTTTTATATAAATGATATAAAATCTTATATTATAAACAATAATTCGAAACACCACTATAAAAGCAAAATTAATTTTTTTTTATCAGAAAAAAAAAAAGAAAAAGATGTAGATCTAAATTCTAAGATAATCAATTACTGACATAGGAGTATCTTAAAAAGTTAATTAAAAATGGGGATTTTTTTTTAAGGTCCCTGGTATTAAGATTTTATAGTATAAAGGACACCAAATATTTTCATAATGTCTAAGGTCCCTCAATTTGATCCAGAGAAATTTCATCAGAATTTTCTCTGCACCTTTGAATGTGAACGTGATAAGAATGCAAGCATCAAACAACACTGATTTGCTTCTATTTCCCCTAACAGCAACAGGTTTAACTATTGTATCAACATCAAGGATACTTCTGCAGGCATGTTTGTGCACTTCATCCCATCATGTTTTCTCTTTTCAACATCATTTCTTATAGCAAAGTATATCCATGCATGATTTGTAGCTGGAAAAACATTTTTCAATAGGGAACATTGATATTGTTTTGTGGAAGTTTGAGACCACCAAATACTACTGCATTGTCATTGATGCTCCTGGCCATCGTGATTTCATCAACTCCACCACTGGTAGTTTTAAAGCCGGTATTTCCAAGGATGGTCAGACGCCTGAGCAGTATGCTTTACTTGCCTTCACTCTTGGTGTCAAGCAAATTATGGGAATTTCTCTGGCCTTTTCCAGAGAAATTTTCATCCAGAGAACTGGATGAGAATTTCTCTGGAGAGAATAAGAGATGAAATTGAACTGCTTGAAGATTAGTGAGATGGCGTAGAAATCAAGTAGCGAGAGAGAGAGAGATAGAGAGAGATGAACTTGAGCTATGAGGAACTCATATTCATCTTCTCTGTATATTGGATGAGTCACATTATCTAAAACCCAATCTCCTTTGAAGAGGGGTTCAAAGTAGAGAAAATTACACATGACAGAAAAAATTAAACATGGCAGAGAATTTCTCTCCAAAGAAATTCTAGGAAGGTCAGAGAAATTTTGGATTCTAATCTAGAGATTTTCTCTGGATTTTCAGAGAATTTCTCTGGATTTTCTCCGAATTTTCTTTGGATTTCAGTGAATTATAAAGCATAAAGTTTGTTTGGTTGCCAAGAAAAATAAGTGAAAAATAATTTCCATCCACAGAATACTATGCTAATTGATGATAAGTACCAAGTTAAACCACATCTTTTTCCCCTTTTCAAGCACAGTATATATCTTCATCATCTCAGAGAAATTCCCGAAAAACATTTCCAGATGATTCTCTCACTCAGAGAATTTCTCTGGACTCCACAGCCTAGAGAAAATTCCAAGACAAATATTTCCAGAGAAATTCTCTCAACCCAAAGAATTTCTTTGGACTCCACAGCCCAGAGAAAATCCCAGGACAAACCTTTTCATATTGCCAGCACTTGTATTTGAACCCATAGTTGGAAGGCCATGGAAAAAAATCAAGAGGATTTGCATTGCGTATCCACTGGAAGGCACTGTTGGTTATAAGAAAAGCAAAACCCTTCACACTTCGCTAAGCCTGATCCATCTTACTGATCACCACCTCATCTTCACATTCATCATATACACAATTATATATATATATATATATATATATATATATTCTTGTAATTCATCAATCTCAAAGACCATTTTTGTGAAATTGATTCAATTTTCAGTGTTATGCTCCAACTTTGCTTCAAAATTTTCGCGAATTTCGTCTAAGTGAGAGACAATTTCTATACTTATACATACACATAGGTATATATGTTGAAAGGTCGGCGAAGACGGTGTTGATTGACGAGCTGGTATGGTGTTGGTGTGAGCCAACAGCGACTTGGGTCGCGGGTCGGTGTGTTCGGAGTTACTGCGATGGGCGGTGTGCAAACGATGGTGATCCTTGGCAGCGGTGAGAGATAGACGAAGCACTGGTTTGATGTAGGAAAGAGAGAGAGAGAGAGAAAGAGAGCAAAGAGTGAGAAGAGACAAAGAGTCAAATTTCTCTGATATATGTTTAGGGACCTTAGACATCAAAAAATAATTTTGTGGATCTCTTCCATTACTAAAAATGGGAGAGGGACCTTAGACTAATTTTCCCATTAAAAATTATTTTTTTTTACTTTTCTGATTATTTTATTTTTTTATAAACAATATATATAAAAAGTGATATGATTCAAAATGTATTGAAAATTAAAAGTTAACTTTTTAACTGAACGGGTCAAGACAACCCTTAGGAGTTGTTTGAGATGATCTAAATAAGTATATTTTTTGACTTTTATGAAATATGGGTTGGGTTTGAAGTGATGTGTTAGAGAAGTTATGTGACTTAAATAAGATGATGTGACTTAAATAGGATAGCAACTTTTTGACTTTTTGATTTTTTTTTAAATATGCCAAACCAGCCATTAATTTGACAAGTGATCAGAACGTCATAGTAGGATCGTGTCAGAGCACCTTTCTTATCCTAGGTAGATGTGACAACCCTCACCTCTGATTGCTGCTAAACTGTGACTTAACATGATAAGTAACTGATCTGACTGAGATTCTGAACTGGTTGATTGAGTGTATTAGTTTAAATGCAAGTCTATCTGTTTGACTGCTAAATGATCTGTTCATGCTTTAAGTTTGAACTGCAAATTGAAGGCCTTATCGGCGCCGAATCCGAAATTGATTAGTATTTTGTGTTAATTAGAATTTATGTGATTTTATGATAGATAATTTAAATTTGATTTGGTATGATTAAATTAGATTAAAAAAGTTAAAATGCATCAACTTGAATTAATTGTATTTGCCACTTAGTGGCCACTTTGTTAAACCTTGCTTGGAGCTTATTTCTACCTCATTTGCTCATCTTTGAGAGACCAAACCGTGGGAGAGAGTAGGAGATGGGAAAAACTTAGTTTCAACAAGAGTTTGTTTGGAAATTGAAAGAAATTGTAGAAGAATTGCATAATTGAGCCTCCTACTTGGAATTGAAGACCTAAGTAGGAGAATCATCTTCTTGAACTTGAATTCTAGCTGTATCTTGCATGGTCCATGAGCCTTAGTGATCTAAGTCTAGAATTGGTTCTAAATTGTTGAATTGAAGCTTGAATCATGCATGCATGTTTATATTGTTGAGTTTTGAGGTTAATTTCATGGAAATCCTCACATGCATGTCTATATTCTAGCTATGGTCCATGAATTTATCATGTTTTTGAATGAATTGACTCATTTGATCTAGTATTTGAAGCTTTGATTTCAATTGAACACTTGCATGTTACATATACATTATGTTCTTGAAGTTTTGTTTGGATTTGTGTTTAATTGAACTACCTTTGGGCTTTGATTTTGCAAATTGATCTTTGAAACATGTCATATTATGGGTTTTAATGTATTTTCCAGAAAATTGACCCAAAAGGATCGAATTTGAAGCTTTAAAGATTGAGTTTTGTGTTTGGAGACAAATCTAGAAATTCCAGATTTTGGATCCACGCTCAAGCGTACACTCTGAGTACATGCATCTCGCTCGAGCGAGAAAAGTAACTCTCGAGCGTGAAATGTGTGTATCTAGTACTTTTCATGTGTTTACAGTCCGCTCGAGCGAGGGAATGCACGCTCGAGCGAGGACTTGTGTCTCACGCTCGAACGGAGGTCGAGCGCCCATCGAGCGTGAATTGTATGCATCCAGTACTTTTGCTTGAGTTTACAGTCTGCTCGAGCGAAGGAAGTCACGCTCGAGCGGAGCTCATTTGTCTGCATGTCCGCTCGAGCGTAGAAAGCCACGCTCGAGCGAGACCCCTATTTTCTAAAAATTTTGAAAAGTGCTTTAAAGTACATCTTTGCATCCTCTTTCCATCCTAGGCATTCCTAGGCCATGTTTAAGGCATCTTAATGAGGATATTGATGTAGAACCACACCGAGTCAAGATAGGATTAAGTCATTGATTCCCAAGTGTGTAACTTAGTGTGTTTCGTTCTGTAACTGTGTAGGGTTGGCATCCGAGGACGCTCATTAGCTGCTTATAGCCCAGTGCTCTGTGAGTAACAATGTTGTAAAGATATGTTCAATTGTGAATATTTTCTGAATGATCAACTGTTCTGTTTACTGAAACGTTATTGTTTAATGAATGAATGTTTGTCCTGTTTGTAAACTGTATTCGTGGCATCCATAGCAATTTACTATTACTGTACTGTTACTGCTACTGTCACAGAGATCTCTGTCGGTTCCCATATTTGGAACCACTACTGTTTACTGTTATGATGGCCATCAACTGACTGTTCGGTCTGTTAAGACCTACTGTACTGTTTTGCTATTGGATGTATCACATATAACTGCTATGGTTTCTAAATGACTGATATGACTGTTTAATGACTGAAAGGACATTCATTCTTAACCCCTTTACACAACTGTTATTCACTGGGCTTTAGCTCACTGTTTATATTTATATGTAGGTGTTCAGGCACCGGATCGATGCTAGGAGCGTCGGGTTAACTCCCTTTTTGTCAAGCCACCCATCACGCCTCACTTCGAGGTTCCAAGTCTGACCGAGCTAAGGCTGTTTTAGGGTGTCTCAGTTTCACCCTTCTGTTTCTGTTTTGTAATACTATAGAAGACTTGTACTGTACTGTGGTAATTAGGGATTGGTCCTTAACCTGAATGTTGTACATATGGTGTATGTATCTATTGTTATGGTTTTCAATGTGAATATGTGCAGAAAAGTCTTTTTGCATTCAGACTGTCACAGCTCATTTGACATCTTTTATTACTGTTTTGGCTTTCGCTAGCCCCTGTACTCTGTATTACTGTCTTTACTGTTAAGCAGGCCTTCGGTAATCACGGATTACTGGCCGGTTACTGCTAAACCATAGGGGCGGGTTTGGGTCGTGACAGAGTGGTATCAGAGCGATACTAACCACGAGTTATACCACACACACGTGTCCAAATGAGCTATAAGATGTCTTAGAAAAGTAATTAGGGCATTGGATGAGCATGAAAGTGTGTGTGGCCATGACATGAATATATGTGCTAATGTGCTAAGGTGTTTAAGTAAACAATTCCTATGTTTATTATTACTGTATTACGTATAGTGAAATGGACAATGCAAGGAATGATGATGAAACAGAATCATCTGATGCCAGAATGGCAAGATTAGAAAGAACAGTTGAACTATTGACTGAGGCCTTGAGGCTACAATAGAACCAACAGCCCCCCTCCTCCAGTTCAACCGGAACAGAATGTTAGTGATGATATAATTGCTCTGACACAGAAGTTCAGTAAGATGAAACCACCATCCTTTCAGGGAGGCCTTGAACCATTAAAGGCCGAAGCATGGGTGCTAGAAACAGAGAAATTCTTCGAGGTATTTCCGTGTTCTGAAGCACATAAAGTGCTATTGGCTACCTTTACTTTATAAGAAGAGGCCAGACGGTGGTGGATGCTTGTCCGTGACACCGACACTGTTATGACTTGGGCTCAGTTTAAGGGAGCTTTCTTTGAGAAATACTTTCCTCAGTGTGTCAGGGATCGTAAAGTAATTGAATTCGAACAGTTAAAGCAGGGTACCATGTCAGTAGCAGAGTATGAATCAAAGTTTACTGAACTCGCCAGATATGCACCACACATGGTGGACACTGATTACAAAAAGGCCAGAAAGTTTGAAGGCGGCCTTAATGTTGAAATACTTGACAGAATCAATGTTCTGAAACTACTGAAATATGTAGATGTTCTTGACCGAACAATAATAGCCGAGTCAAATATCGAAGCATTAAAATAGACTGAAACACCAGCGTCTGAATGGCGTGGTAAGAGACGGGGTTTTAAATTCAAGAAAGGCCAAAATAACTCACTGAACAAAAAGCAAAATACAGGGTCAACGACCAGTTCTAGCCAGGGAAGTGGCTCCATACCGCCCAGTTCAGAATGTGGTAAGAGACATAAAGGAGTTTGTTATAAAATTTCTGGTGTTCGTTACAGGTGTGGCAAGGTGGGCCACATGGTCAAAGATTGCCCTTCTGCTCCTCAGGGCAATAGTAAAGCTGCAGCTAGTGCCGCAGCATCAACTGCTCCACCAAAACCTAACCCCAAAGCTACTGGAAAAGAGCCTATGAGGCAAGGCCGGGTATTTGCACTTATACCAAGAGATGTGCAGAATACCAAGACCGTTGTGTCAGGTATACTCTCAATTTGTGCTCAAAATGCTTATGTTCTGATTGATTCGGGGTCTACACATTCATATGTCTCGCATGCTTTTTCACGGAAATTGAATAGACCATTAGAACCCATGAACTATTTGTTAGCTGTATCTTCACCCGTTGAGGGATCCATGACTTGTGCTTATATGTACCCTACATGTGAGATTATTGTTGGAGATGCGCATTTGTATATTGATTTACTACCATTGAACATTGACCATTTTGATGTAATATTGGGAATGGACTGGTTAACAAAATATCATGCTACCATAGACTGTGTAACGAAACAAGTTGTTTTCCATCCACCTAGATTGCCTGAATTTGTGTTTAACGGAGTTGGAGTAGTATCTCCCCCATATTATTTCGTTTATGAAAGCTTTTAAACTGATTAAGAAGGGATGTAAGGGGTATCTATGTTGTATATTGATTGTACCTATTGATGCTAAAGCTAATGTGGACAGTATTCCTATAGTCAGAGAATTCCTAGATGTTTTTCCAGATGATTTGCCAAGGGATTTGATTGACAGGGACATTGAGTTCACCATTGATGTGATTTCGAGTACACAGCCAATTTCCAAAGCTCCTTACAGAATGACACCTACTGACTTGAAAGAACTGAAAGTTCAGTTACAGGAACTATTAGATAAAAAGTTCATCAAGCCCAGTACTTCACCGTGGGGCGCACCAGTTTTGTTTGTGAAAAAGAAAGACGGTTCATTGAGACTCTGCATTGACTACCGTGAACTGAATAAGGTAACAGTGAAAAACAAATATCCATTGCCTCGAATTGATGATTTGTTTGACCAGTTATAGGGTGCCCAAGTTTTTTCTAAAATTGACCTTAGATCTAGATACCACCAGTTGAAAGTCAAACCAGAGGACATTGAAAAGACTTCCTGTCGAACGAGGTATGGACATTACGAATTCCTTGTTATGCCTTTCGGAGTTACTAATGCACCTGCTGCATTTATGGACCTTATGAACAGAATTTTTAAACCGTTCCTCGACGAATTTGTAGTTGTATTCATAGATGACATTTTGATTTATTCCAAAAGCAAGGAAGAACATGAACGTCATTTGAACATTGCCTTACAGACCTTAAGAGAACAGAAACTCTATGCAAAACTGACTAAATGTGAATTTTGGCTTGATAATGTTATGTTTTTGGGATATGTAATCAGTAAGGATGGAATTTCAGTTGATCCGCAGAAAATTGAAGCAGTGGTAAGTTGGCCTGGACCGACAAATGTTACAGAAGTCCGAAGTTTCTTAGGCTTAGCCGGATACTACAGAAGATTTGTGAAGGACTTCTCCAAAATTGCCCTACCGTTGACTTAGTTGACTTAAAAAAGGATATCATTTGACTGGACTGACCAGAGAGAATCAGCTTTTCAAGAGTTAAAGACTCGACTTGTGACTGCACCGATTCTCACCTTACCCTCAGGTACGGATGGATTTACCATATTTAGTGATGCTTCTTATAAGGGTTTGGGATGTGTTTTGATGTAGAACGGTAAAGTTATTGCATATGCTTCCCGACAACTGAGACCGCATGAAAAGAACTACCCGACCCATGATTTAGAACTTGTCGCAGTGGTATTTGCATTGAAAATCTGGCGTCACTACCTATATGGGGCAACATGTGAGGTGTACACAGACCACAAGAGTTTGAAATATTTCTTCACACAGAAAGAATTGAACATGAGGCAGCAGAGATGGTTAGAACTGATAAAAGATTATGACTTGTAAATTTTGTACCATCCGGGGAAAGCTAACACCAGTGCTGATGCACTGAGTCGGAAATCAGTTGGAAATTTAGCCTGTTTACTCACCGGGCAGAAATAGTTACTATGTGACCTTGAAAAATTTGAAGTTGAGATTGTTTTGCGTGAACAAGGTGGAACCTTAGCCGCTATTTCTGCTCAACCGGCACTTATTGAGGAAATTAAAGAGAAACAATAACAGGATGACTTCTTGAAGAAGATCATCGATGAACGAGAATCTAAACCGAGGCCGGATTTCAAATTTGAGAACAATGTGTTGAAATTCCAGGGAAGGTTGTGTGTACCGAATAATTCTGAACTGAAAAAAAGAATTCTGCAAGAGGGCCACAATTCGAAACTGTCTATCCATCCAGGAAATACGAAAATGTACCAAGTCTTGAAACTGAATTTCTGGTGGCCGGGAATGAAGAAAGAGATTGCTGACTTTGTATCGAAATGTCTTCATTGCTAACAAGTTAAAGCTGAACATCAACGACCCGCAAGCTTACTGCAGCCCTTACTAACCGGAGTGGAAATGGGAACATATCACTATGAATTTCATTGTTGGTTTACCTCGCTCCAGTAAAGGTATGGACTCAATTTGGGTTATTGTTGATAGACTGACTAAATCTGCTCACTTCTTACCTGTCAAAACAATTTACAATGCGGACAAATTGGCTATAATTTATATTGATGAGATTGTTAGATTGCACGGAGTGCCTGTGTCCATTGTTTCTGATAGGGACTCGAAGTTTACATCAAGATTTTGGCAAAGTCTGCAAACTGCATTGGGTACTGAACTGAGACTGAGTAGTACATACCATCCTCAGACGGATGGCCAGACAGAAAGAACCATCTAGACTCTAGAAGATTTACTGCGGATGTGTGTTCTTTATTTCCAAGGAAATTGGGAAAACCATTTACCTGTAGCTGAGTTTGCCTACAACAATAGCTTTCACTCGAGCATTGGTATGGCGCCTTTCGAGGCTTTGTATGGTAGAAAATGCCGATCTCCTATCTGCTAGGCAGAAGTTGGAGATGGGTCTTTGCTTGGGCCCAAAATTGTATATGAGACTACCGAAAAAGTGAAACTGATTCAACAGAAATTGAAAACCGCACAAAGCCGACAGAAAAGTTATGCGGATGTCCGAAGGTGAAACAAGGAATATGAAGTAGGTGATCATGTTTTTGTTAAAGTGACGCCAATGAAATGGCAGACTCGTTTTGGAGTCAAGGGTAAGCTAGCGCCGAGATATGTCGGCCGTATGAGATTATTGAAAAGATTAATCCGGTGGCGTATCAAGTAGCGCTTCCTCCTGAAATGAAGTATATGTATAATGTCTTCCATATTTCAATGTTGAGGGATTACCTTCGGGATCCCTTCTATGTGATTGAGCCTACCCGTGTAATGCTAAGTGATGACTACACTTATGAAGAACAGCCTATTCAAGTTGTAAACCGACGAATCAAGAAGTTGAGAAATAAAGAAATCCCATTGGTAAAAGTTGATTGGCAAAACCATAGTGGCATTTATGCCACTTGGGAAAGGGAAGACGACATGTTGAAGAGATATCCTGAACTGTTCCCACTGGATCCAGTATTCTACCAGAATGAAGGTAATTCGAGTTTAGAGGACCAAACTCTTTGTAAGGAGGGGAGACTGTGACAACCTTCACCTCTGATTACTGCTAAACTGTGACTGAACATGATAAGTAACTGATCTGACTGAGATTCTGAACTGGTTGATTGAGTGTATTAGTTTAAATGCAAATCTATCTGTTTGACTGCTAAATGATCTGTTCAGGCTTTAAGTTTTGATCGCAAATTGAAGGCCTTATCGGCGGCCGAATCCAAAATTGATGGTATTTGGTGTTAATTAGAATTTATGTGATTTATAATAGATTTAATTAAATTTGATTTGGTATGATTAAATTAGATTAAATAAAGTTTAAAATGCATCAACTTGAATTAATTGCATTTTTGCCACTTAGTGGGCCACTTTGTTAAACCTTGCTTGGAGCTATTTCTACCTCATTTGTTCATCTTTGAGAGACCAAACCGTGGGAGAGAGTAGGAGATAGGGAAAAACTTAGTTCAACAAGAGTTTGTTTGGAAATTGGAAGAATTGTAAAAGAATTGCATAATTGAGCCTCCATACTTGAATTGAAGACCTAAGGTAGGAGAATCATCTTCTGAACTTGAATTTTAGTTGTATCTTGCATGGTCCATGAGCCATTAGTGATCTAAGTCTAGAATTGGTTCTAAATTTTGAATTGAAGCTTGAATCATGCATGCATGTTTACATTGTTGAGTTTTGAGGTTGATTCATGGAAATCCTCACATGCATGTCTATATTCTAGCTATGGTCCATGAATTCATCATGTTTTTGAATGAATTGACTCATTTGATCAAGTATTTTGTAGTGACCATCATCCTCGTCTTAGTCACGATTCATATGCATCCGCATGTTTTGTTTTGTTAAACTTGCACTTGTAGTTTTGACTTGTTTTGCCTAAAGTAAGGTTCTCGTCTGTTTTGTACCTATGTGTTTTGGCTGAGTATTGTTTGTATGATTTGTCCCTTGCTTGGTGTGTGAAGCCGAGGTCATCTTGAGCCTAGGTCACGTCTTTGGGCCTTTTACACCTTGAACCATCTTGGAACCACTTTGGTTGACCTCCACCTTCACCCTGGCATATTGGCCGAGATGTCATTATCTAGGCCGAGGTGCTCATCACCAAGGCCGAGATGTGTACTATCTAGGCCGAGATGTTATCCTTGCACCTAAGTGATCTTGTTCCTGGACTGGTATGACTTAGGCCGAGGTGTGGCACAGCTAGGTCTAGTGTTATCCTTCCTAGCCAAGATCACTGAGGCCCCTTTTGCCGGAGCCGATGTTAAAACCTGAGATCCTCGCCTTACCAGAGTGCCCTTGTCACCTTGCTTGTTGTATACACTTTGTCATGCTCTTGTCTTGTCAGTCAGTCACCTTTTTGAAGAGAGCCAACCAGTCGTTGCCACGTGCCCCAACAGAGGGTTAAGTCAGCCGGCAGTGGGAGAAACATATCTTTGTGTGTCATATTTTGCATGTTAGAGAGAAGCTCTAAGAAGAAGAAGTTCTTAGGGTGAGAACTAGATTTCCAAGCTTGATCTTCGCACCTTGAACCGTTAGATCCGTGTCTTGAGGTTAGATTCTTGGTCTACTCTTGTTATTCTTTATGTTGAACCGATCACATTGCATGATCTAGCATGATTCATGAGCCATGCATTGATTTAAAGCTTGTTTTAGAAAGAGAAAATGATGTTCTTGTGTTCTTGAAATAAAACCATGTTTTGATCCGAAAGTTTGTATCAAGATCTATGTTTTTGTGTTTGTTTTCATAAGATCTTCAAGTATGGGTACCCAGGTCCATGTTTTCGAACTCACCTCATGAAATCTCAGATTTTGAATAAAGAAGTTATAATTTTAACATTCATGTTCTCCATGTTCATATTCTTTATGTTCTTCAAAGGAAAACCCAGATCTTTCCCAGACTTCATTTCCCTGAATGTGGTTGTCGGAACCACACCTCGGCCAAGAGGTGTGGGACCTCGGCCAAGACCTGGTTGGTGCCCAGCATGTTTTCCGAGATGAAAAATAGTATTTGACTCCCAGCACATGACTGCTTCGTTTTAACTTAGGTTTGAAAGAAGTAACGAGATCATTTGCACACATGTAAAGCTTGTCTTAGGGATGCATTTCATATCCATCTTTGAGCATCTCTTCTTGACTTCTTGAAGTGCATTCAATGGGATTTATTATGTGCTTGTAGGTCTTGGATCCTTTGCCTTAATCCCACCCGAAGAGCTAAGTGAGTGGTATTTTTAATAAAGCTATGTTATAAAGTTTTGATAAAGCTTTGCTTCGTTTTGTAAAAGTATTATCAAGCATGAATGATTATCCCTAGCTCTGTATCGTATATTATCTTGTTTCGATGACATTCTGGGAAAGTCCTTAGTGCCAGGGGACTATAATGCAACTGCACCCTTGTTTTGAAAGTCCTTAGTGCCAAGGGACTATAATGCAACTGCACCCTTGTTTTGAAAGTCCTTAGTGCCAGGGGACTATAATGCAACTGCACCCTTGTTTTGCCACTGACGGTTTTCCGCGTGGGTTTGTTTGTCCGGAATGTCATCCTTTTGTGTATTGTAGATGTTATTAACATCCAAGAAGCTTTGAAAGATTTGATAGATGAACTTGGTTCTCCCTTTGTTTTGTAAAGTTATGATATGTATTGTTTTGGAAAGATCTTGGATATCATTCATTTAACCCTTTATTACTAATATCATTCACTGAGTATCCAAGCTCACCCTCTCTATATATATATGTAGGTGACGAGCAGGAAGGCGGTGACGCCTAGATGTGTTTTGCTTGATGTTTGGATTCATACTTTTGTAGCATCTTGAAGATTATGCTTCTTGGCTTTGTATTTCACTCTTTTGTATATGTCGGCTTGAGAAGCCTTTTGATCAAGATGTATCTGTACTTTATTTATTTGTATTCAAGTTGTAAAATCCGTTATGTATGTCATTTCATTTGATCTATGCACAGCTCTTGTGGACTATTTAGATTTAAATTTATTGCTTCCGCACATGTAAGCCCATATGTATACTCTGATTGTGTGTGAATCTTGTAAGTTGGCCTTTGGTAATCTCGGATTATTGGCCATCATGACACCATTCTACTAGGGGCGGAATGGGGTCGTGATAGATTGGTATTAGAGCACCGGTTCCTTATAGTACGCATTTCACACACACTTTGAGTCCTAAAGAGCATAGGATTTCCCTTAGAATGATCTTAGTATTTGCATCATATTGCTTGCTACTTGACAAGATGTGCATCATCTCAGCATAATTATTTGTTACTTGCATACATGTTTATTTGCTCATCTTGTTTTAAAGTCATATTTTGCATACTCCTAGCATCATGAGAAGGGATAGACCACCGGTTGGCCGAGATCATCCTGAAGACAGATTAGACAGACTAGAAAGTTTGGTCGAAGGTTTGGTCCGTGAGTTGAGACAGCCCAGGCCACAGGACGCTAGTACTACCTCCACCCAGGCCGAGCAGACAAACGGTCGACATGCAGTTCCGCCTCCACCTCCTCTAGTGCCGTAAGTGCCTCCACAGCAAGCTTTATATGAGGACGGCGCGACAACCTTGATCAAAGAGTTCAAGAAGATGAACCCGCCGAGATTCCAAGGGGGTATAGAGCCGATGAAAGCCAAAGCATGGGTTTTGAAAATGGAGAAGTTGTTCGAGATATTTCCCAGCACCGACGCTCAGAAGGTGTCATTAGCAGCATTCACGTTAGACGGCAACGCTCGAAGATGGTGGATGATGATTCGGGAAGGTAACCCAGGGTTGACTTGGGCTAGATTTTTGGAGTTGTTTTACAACAAGCATTTTCCCCTCAGTGTCCGAGATCGCAAGACCACAGAGTTCCAGACTCTGACACAAGGCAACAAGACAGTGGCAGAATACGACCGTGCTTTTACCGAGTTGGCGAGATACGGGCCTCATATGGTCGATGATGAATATAGAAAGGCTAGGAAGTTTGAAAGTGGACTGCGTGGACCGATACAGGATCGAGTTAATATGCTCAACATGCCGACTTACGCCGGAGTGTTAGACAAGGCCATCCTGGCAGAAGCTAACTTGAACCGATACCAGAGTTCAGGAGAGAGCCAGAGGAAGAAACAGAACTATGAGAATCGCCGAGTACCGTTTAATGCCAAGAGGAAGGCGAACACGGGCAGTTCCAGCAACTCAAATCAGGAAGGTGATGCTAAGCTGACGTGTGCGTTGTGGGAAACCACATTTCGGGGTTTGTCGTTGGGCGTCAGGGGCTTGCTTTGAATGTGGCGAGATAGGCCATCGTGTGAAGGACTGTCCGAAGACAAAGGCTGACAATGGTAAGAAGAATGGAAACACCTCGGGTTCGGCACAGAAAGGCAACGTCAGGAAAGGACAGATGAGACAGGGTAGAGTTTTTGCATTGGTGCAAGGAGACACTCAGAGTGTCGAGACAGTAGTGTCAGGTATACTTCCCATTTGCTCTCAAGATGCATATATATTGATTGATTCGGGTTCTACACATTCATTTGTTCTACTAAGTTTGCCGAAAAGTTGAATAGGGAATTAAACCCCTTGATTATGTGCAATCTATGTCTACTCCATCTAGAAGACTAATACTGTTACATCTTATCCATTTATAGAGCATGTGTTGTTTATGATTGAAAATGTTGAATTATTAATTGATTTGATGCCGTTGGACATGACTTATTTTGATGTTATATTGGGAATGGATTGGTTAGTAGAAAACCACGCATCCATTAATTGTGTTTCCAAAAGTGTCGTATTGAAACCCCCAAACCAAGCCGAGGTTACATTTCGGGGTAAGGGAGTAGTACCCCCACCTTACTTGGTCTCATCCATGAAGGCTTATAAGTTAATCCAAAAGGGGTGTCAAGATTATCTGTGTAGTGTACTAAGTAATCTGAATGGAAACGTTGAAATTGCCGACATCCCCGTTGTTAATGAATTCCCTGACGTCTTTCCAAACGATTTGCCTGGCCACTTAATCGATAGAGAAGTAGAATTTACTGTTGACGTCATGTCGGAAACCCATCCCATCTCCAAAACACCCTATAGAATGGCCCCAGCCGAGCTTAAGGAATTGAAGCTGCAGTTACAAGAATTGTTAGACAAGGGCTTCATTAGGTCGAGCACTTCACCTTGGGGAGCACCAGTTCTATTTGTTAAGAAAAAGGATGGTACACTTCGTCTTTATATTGATTACCGAGAACTGAACAAGGTGACCATTAAGAACAAGTATCCATTGCCGAGGATTGATGATCTGCTTGACCAATTACAAGGAGCACGAGTCTTTTCAAAAATTGATCTCAGGTTGGGCTACTACCAGCTCAAGGTTAAAGCCGAGGATGTTAAGAAGACTGCTTTTCGGACAAGGTATGGCCACTACGAATTTTTGGTGATGCCTTTTGGAGTGACTAATGCTCCTGCAGCATTCATGGACTTGATGAACAGAGTTTTTAAGCCTTGCCTGGACGAGTTTGTGGTTGTTTTCATCGACGATATATTGATCTATTCCAAGAGTGAAGTTGAACATGAGAAGCATCTGAGACTTACTTTACAGATTTTGAGGAACAGGAAGTTGTATGCCAAGCTTAGCAAATGTGAGTTTTGGCTTTCCAGCATTTCATTTTTGGGACATATGATTAATGAAGAAGGTATTTCAGTTGATCCTAACAAGGTTGAAGCCGTTGTGAATTGGCCGAGGCCGACGAATGTGTCCGAGGTTCGTAGTTTTCTAGGTTTTGTAGGTTATTATAGGAAGTTTGTGAAGGACTTCTCGAAGATTGCAGTATCATTGACGCAATTGACTCAAAAGGGAGTGACATACGAATGGACCGAGGATAGAGAAGCAGCTTTCCAAGAACTCAAGACGAGGTTAGTTACTGCACCAGTTCTTGTACTACTGTCAGGTAATGAGGAATTTCAAATTTATAGTGATGCATCACATAAGGGTTTGGGTTGTGTATTAATGCTAAGGGGTAAAGTCATAGCATATGCATCTCGTCAATTGAAACCCCATGAAAGGAACTATCCCACCCATGATCTAGAATTAGCAGCCGTAGTATTTGCCTTGAAGATTTGGCGTCATTACTTCTATGGAGCTTCTTGCCAAGTTTTCACAGATCACAAGAGTTTGAAGTACTTATTCACTCAAAAGGAGTTAAATATGAGGCAGACAAGATGGCTTGAACTATTGAAAGACTACGATATGCAGATTCAGTACCATCCGGGTAAAGCAAACTCGGTGGCCGACGCTTTAAGTAGGAAATTAGTTGGGAGTTTGGCATGCTTAGCAATGATTTCAGCGGAGCCGACTATTATTGAAGAAGTGAAGACCAAGCAGATAGAGGATGAATTCTTCAAAAGGGTAATTGATGAATTTGTCACAAAGCCGAGGTCAGGGTGCACTGTTGAGAATCAAGTACTTAAGTTTGAAGGAAGATTGTGTGTGGCCGACGTTCCCGAGTTGAAAAGAAGGATTTTACAGGAAGCTCATGGTTCCAGATTTGCCATGCACCCAGGAAATACCAAGATGTACCAAGATGTGAAGCAAACTTTTTGGTGGCCGAATATGAAAAGAGAGATAGCCGAGTTCGTGTCTCAGTGTCTATATTGCCAACAAGTGAAAACAAAGCATCAGAGGCCAGCAGGACTTCTTCAACCTTTGTCAATTCTAGAATGGAAATGGGAACACATCTCCATGGATTTTGTAGTTGGTTTGCCGAGGTCACAGAAGGGTATGGATTCAATTTGGGTTGTAGTTGATAGATTAACTAAGTCAGCACACTTCTTGCCTGTTAAGACTACCTTTAATGCCGATCAACTCGCTTTGTTGTATATGAATGAGATCATTAGACTTCATGGAGTGCCGACATCCATTGTGTTAGACCGAGATCCGAAGTTTGTTTCTAGATTTTGGCAGAGTCTACAAGGAGCTTTGGGAACCGAGTTGAGGTTTAGCACAGCTTTTCATCCCCAGACCGATGGGCAAACAGAAAGAGCGATTCAGACACTTGAAGATATGCTCAGACTGTGTGTATTGGATTTCAAGGGAAGTTGGGAAGTGCATTTGCCATTAGTAGAATTCGCCTAAAATAACAGTTATCAAGCTAGCATTGGCATGGCGCCGTATGAAGCTTTGTATGGAAGGAAGTGCAGATCACCGATATGTTGGGCCGAGATAGGAGATAAAGCTTTGATTGGTCTCGAATTAGTTCAAGTTACAACTGAGAAGATTAAGCTCATTCGACAAAGGATCAAAACTGCTCAGAGTCGACAGAAGAATTATGCCGACCAGAGAAGAAGGGAGTTAGAATTTGAAGTTAAGGATCATGTATTCCTGAAGGTTTCGTTGATGAAAGGAGTTTCCAGATTCGGGAGGAAAGGTAAGTTAGCACCTCGTTACATTGGGCCGTTTGAAATTCTTGAAAGAGTTAACCCAGTTGCCTATACACTTGCTTTGCCGCCAGAATTAAGCCAAGTCCATGCTGTGTTTCATATTTCAATGTTAAGGAAGTATATTCGAGATCCACTACACGTGATTGATTATTTCGGGTTTGTGGTTAATGAAGACTTAGACTACGAGGAGAAGCCGATGAGAATTATTGATAGACAAGTGAAACAGTTGAGGAACAAGTCGATACCGATGGTGAAAATTGAATGGAAAGAGCATTATGGCAAGGATGCTACATGGGAAATGGAAGAAGAAATGAAAATTCTTTATCCGGAGCTGTTTTCAGAGCAAGGTAACTTAAGTTTGGGGACCAAACTTCTTTAAGAAGGTAGACTGTAGTGACCCTCATCCTCGTCTTAGTCATGATTCATATGCATCCGCATGTTTTGTTTTGTTAAGCTTGCACTTGTAGTTTTGACTTGTTTTGCCTAAAGTAAGGTTCCCGTCTTGTTTTGTACCTATGTGTTTTGGCTTGAGTATTGTTTGTATGATTTGTCCCTTGCTTGGTGTGTGAAGCCAAGGTCATCTTGAGCCTAGGTCACGCCTTTGGGCCTTTTACACCTTGAACCATCTTGGAACCACTTTGGTTGACCTCCACCTTCACCCTGGCATATTGGCCGAGATGTCATTATCTAGGCCGAGGTGTTCATCACCAAGGCCAAGATGTGTACTATCTAGGCCGAGATGTTATCCTTGCACCTAAGTGATCTTGTTCCTGGACTGGTATGACCTAGGCCGAGGTGTGGTACATCTAGGCCAAGGTGTGGCACAGCTAGGTCCAGTGTTATCCTTCCTAGCCGAGATCACTGAGGCCCCTTTTGCCGGAGCCGATGTTAAAACCTGAGATCCTCACCTTACCAGAGTGCCCTTGTCACCTTGCTTGTTGTATACATTTTGTCATGCTCTTGTCTTGTCAGTCAGTCACCTTTTTTAGGAGAGCCAACCAGTCGTTGCCACGTGCCCCAACAGAGGGTTAAGTCAGCCGGCAGTGGGAGAAACATATCTTTGTGTGTCATATTTTGCATGTTAGAGAGAGAAGCTCTAAGAAGAAAAAGAAGTTCTTAGGGTGAGAACTAGATTTCCAAGCTTGATCTTCGCACCTTGAACCGTTAGATCCGTGTCTTGAGGTTAGATTCTTGGTCTACTCTTGTTATTCTTTATGTTGAACCGATCACATTGCATGATCTAGCATGATTCATGAGCCATGTATTGATTTAAAGCTTGTTTTAGAAAGAGAAAATGATGTTCTTGCGTTCTTGAAATAAAACCATGTTTTGATCCGAAAGTTTGTATCAAGATCTATGTTTTTGTGTTTGTTTTCATAAGATCTTCAAGTATGGGTACCCAGGTCCATGTTTTCGAACTCAACTCATGAAATCTCAGATTTTGAATAAAGAAGTTATGATTTTAACATTCATGTTCTCCATGTTCATTTTTTTATGTTCTTCAAAGGAAAACCCAGATCTTTCCCAGACTTCATTTCCCTGAATGTGGTCGTCGGAACCACACCTCGGCCAAGAGGTGTGGAACCTCGGCCAAGACCTGGTTGGTGCCCAGCATGTTTTCCGAGATGAAAAACAGTATTTGACTCCCAGCACATGACTGCTTTGTTTTGACTTAGTTTTGAAAGAAGTGCCGAGATCATTTACACACATGTAAAGCTTGTCTTAGGGATGCATTTCATATCCATCTTTGAGCATCTCTTCTTGACTTCTTGAAATGCATTCAATGGGATTTATTATGTGCTTGTAGGTCTTGGATCCTTTGCCTTAATCCCTACACCCGAAGAGCTAAGTGAGTGGTATTTTTAATAAAGCTATGTTATAAAGTTTTGATAAAGCTTTGCTTCGTTTTGTAAAAGTACTTGATCAAGCATGAATGATTATCCCTAGCTTTGTATCGTGTATTATCTTGTTTCGATGACATTCTGGGAAAGTCCTTAATGCCAGGGGACTATAATGCAACTGCACCCTTGTTTTGAAAGTCCTTAGTGCCAAGGAACTATAATGCAACTGCACCCTTGTTTTGAAAGTCCTTAGTGTCAGGGGACTATAATGCAACTGCACCCTTGTTTTGAAAGGCCTTAGTGCCAGGGGATTATAATGCAACTGCACCTTTGTTTTGCCACTGATGGTTTTCTGCGTGGGTTTGTTTGTCCGGAATGTCATCCTTTTGTGTATTGTAGATGTTATTAACATCCAAGAAGCTTTGAAAGATTTAATAGCTGAACTTGGTATTTCCCTTTTGTTTTGTAAAGTTATGATATGTATTGTTTTGGAAAGGATTTCGGATATCATTCATTTAACCCTTTATTAGTAATATCATTCACTGAGTATCTAAGCTCATCCTCTCTATATATATATGTAGGTGACGAGCAGGAAGGCGGTGACGCCTAGATGTGTTTTGCTTGATGTTTGGATTCATACTTTTGTTAGCATCTTGAAGATTATGCTTCTTGGCTTTGTATTTCACCTCTTTTGTATATGTCGGCTCGAGAAGCCTTTTGATCAAGATGTATCTCGTACCTTATTTCATTTGTATTCAAGTTGTAAAATCACGTTATGTATGGCATTTCATTTGATCTATGCACAGCTCTTGTGGACTATTTAGATTTAAATTATTGCTTCCGCACATGTAAGCCCCATATGTATACTCTGATTGTGTGTGACTTCGTAAGATTGGCCTTCGGTAACCTCGGATTACTGGCCATCATGACACCATTCTACTAGGGGCAGAATGGGGTCGTGACATATTTGAAGCTTTGATTTCAATTGAACACTTGCATGTTACATATACATTATGTTCTTGAAGTTTTGTTTGGATTTGTGTTTAATTGAACTACCTTTGGGCTTTGATTTTGCAAATTGATCTTTGAAACATGTCATATTATGGGTTTTAATGTATTTTCTAGAAAATTGGCCCAAAATGATCGAATTTGAAGCTTTAAAGATTGAGTTTTGTGCTTGGAGACAAATCTGGAAATTCCAGATTTTGGACCCACGCTCAAGTGGGGAACTCTACGTCGAGCGTACACTCTGAGTACATGCATCTTGCTCGAGCGGGAAAAGTAATGCTCGAGCGTGAAATGCGTGTATCCAGTACTTTTCATGTGTTTACAGTCCGCTCGAGCGAGGGAATGCACGCTCGAGCGAGGACTTGTGTCTCACGCTCGAGCGGAGGTCGAGCGCCCATCGAGCATGAATTGCATGCATCCAGTACTTTTGCTTGAGTTTACAGTCCGCTCGAGCGAAGACAGTCACGCTCGAGCGAAGCTCATTTGTCTGCATGTCCGCTCGAGCGTAAAAAGCTACGCTCGAGCGAGACCCCTATTTTCTAAAAATTTTGAAAAGTGCTTTAAAGTACATATTTGCATCCTCTTTCCATCCTAGGCATTCCTAGGCCATGTTTAAGGCATCTTAATGAGGATATTGATGTAGAACCACACCGAGTCAAGATAGGGATTAAGTCATTGATTCCCAAGTGTGTAACTTAGTATTTATTCGTTCTGTAACTGTGTAGGGTTGGCATCCGAGGACGCTCATTAGCTGCTTATAGCCGAGTGCTCTATGAGTAACAATGTTGTAAAGATATGTTCAATTGTGAATATTTTCTGAATGATCAACTGTTCTGTTTACTGAAACGTTATTGTTTAATGAATGAATGTTTGTCCTATTTGTAAACTGTATTCGTGGCATCCATAGTAATTTACTGTTACTGTACTGTTACTGCTACTGTCATAGAGATCTCTGTCGGTTCCCATGTTTGGAACCACTACTGTTTACTGTTATGATGGCCATCAACCAACTATTCGGTCTGTTAAGACCTACTGTACTGTTTTGCTATTGGATGTACCACATATAACTGCTATGGTTTCTAGATGACTGATATGACTGTTTAATGACTGAAAGGGCATTCATTCTTAACCCCTTTACATAACTGTTATTCACTGGGCTTTAGCTCACTGTTTATATTTATATGTAGGTGTTCAGGCATCGGATCGATGCTAGGAGCGTCGGGTTAACTCCCTTTTTGTCAAGCCACCCATAGCGCCTCACTTCGAGGTTCCAAGTCTAACCGAGCTAAGGCTATTTTAGGGTGTCTCAGTTTCACCATTCCGTCTCTCTTTTGTAATACTGTAGAAGACTTGTACTGTACTGTGGTAATTAGGGATTGGTCCCTAACCTGAATGTTGTACATATGGTGTATGTATCTACTGTTATGGTTTTCAATGTGAATATGTGCATAAAAGTCTTTTTGCATTCAGACTGTCACAGCTCATTAGACATCTTTTATTACTGTTTTGGCTTCCGTCAGCCCCTGTACTCTGTATTACTGTCTTTACTGTTGAGCAGGCCTTCGGTAATCACAGATTACTGGCCGGTTACGGTGCTAAACCCATAGGGGCGGGTTTGGGTCGTGACAGTAGATGTGAATGAATGAATTTTGATAAATAAAAATCACTCTCTACACCGCTTGTTGCTAAGGGCATGTTTGATAACACTTACATTTTCAGTTTATATTTACAAAATTTTTTTAACTGGTTTTTGTTTATTTTAGAAAAACATAAACTGCAAATGCGTTTGGTTTGGACAAAATGTTTGAAAATTTTAAAAAATATAAACTAAAATAGTGAGAAATGGCGAGTGGTGGCGTGGCGGGTGGTGGGTGGTGACGAGTGGTGGCGGATGGTGGCAGCGGAAGACAGTGGTGGCGGGTGGGTGGCGACGGAAGACGGTAGTGGTAGGTGGTAGCGAGTGGTGGTAACGGAAGACGATAATGGCGGGTGGCGGGTGATGGGTAATACCGGCAGGTGGTGGGTGGTGGCGGCGGCAGAAGACAGTGATAGAGAGTGGTGGCGGAAGACGGTGGTGGAAAGTGGTGGCAGGTGGTGGTGGCGAGTGGTAACGGCGGAAGACGGTGGTGGAAAGTGGTGGCAGGTAGCGGGTGGTGGTGGCGAAAGACGGTGGTGGAAAGTGGTGGCAGGTGGCAGGTGGTGGCGGCGGAAGATGGTGGTGGAAAGTGGTGGCGGATGGTAGTGGCAGAAGATGGTGGTGGCGGGTGGTAGCAACGGAAGACGGTGGTGGAAAGTGGTAGCAGGTGACGGGTGGCGGCGGCGGCGGAAGATGGTGGTGGAAAGTGGTGGCGTGTAGTAGTGGTGGAAGATGGTGGTGGTGGGTGGTGGCGGCGGAAGACGGTGGTGGAAAGTGGTGGCAGGTGGCGAGTGGTGGCGGGGAAAGGCGGTGGTGGAAAGTGGTAGCAAGTGGTAGCGGCAGAAGATGGTGGTGGAAAGTGGTGGCGGGTGGTAGTAGCGGAAGATGGTGGTGGCAAGTGGTGGCGGCGGAAGACGGTGGTGGAAAGTGGTGGCAGGTGGTGGCGACGAAAGACGGTGGTAGAAAGTGGTGGCAGGTGGTGGCGGCGGAAGATGGTGGTGGAAAATGGTGGCGAGTGGTAGTAGCGGAAGATGGTGGTGGCGAGTGGTGGCGGCAAAAGACGGTAGTGGAATGTGGTGGCAGGTGGCGGGTGGTGGCGGCGGAAGATGGTGGTGGTGGAAAGTGGCGGCGGAAAACAGTGGTGGGTGGTGGCGACAGAAGACGGTGGTGGTGGGTGGTGGTGGCGGAAGACGGTGGTGGAAAATGATGGCAGATGGTGGCGAGTGATGGGTGGTCAAAAAAAAAAAAACTGAAAATGTAAACTCATTTTTTGAGTTTACAAATTTTGGCCAAATTTATAAACTGAGACCACTGGTTTATAAACCAAAATATTTACCAAACAAGTTTTTATGACAGTGTTTAAAATTTTTGTAAATATAAACTAAAAACGTAAGTGTTACCAAACGCCACCTAAGTAAATCCACTTTTTATGTGATATTTTGCCTTCAGATTAGACAGATAGATAGAGGAAGAGAGAGACTGTAGATGGTGGTGATGATGATGAAATCACCGATATGTTGGCTGGCTTTGATAAATGACTGACACGCATGAAAAAAATTAAAATAAATTATAAATTATAAACATAGTTCATAAAATTTATTTAAAATACAGTATAAATTTTGACAGAATTTATTTAAAATTTATCCCTCCTAATAGTTTCTTATTCGGTGTCCCTTCGCAGTAAGATACCAGGAAATAGAGGTGTTCGTGGATCGGTTTTGTGCAGTTTGCGGTTCGATTTTGACCCGCCCACATGTATGCGGTTTGGGGAAAAGTCAAACCGCAACCGCCCGCAATGCGGTTTGCGGTTTGTGCGGATAGGGTTTGCGGATGTGCGGGCGGTTTGCGGTTTGTATTTTTTCCTTTAAAAATTAATTTTTGAGTTTTTTTTTCCCATTTTATAAATATTTATTTTGGATCATTTTCTTCTAATTTTCCAAAATGCTCCAACATTAACAATTCAGATTCAATTTCATTCAGATTCAATTCAGACTAGAAAAAAAATTCAGATACAATTTCAAAAAAAAAAATCATATTTAATTTCAACTCAGATTCAATATCACCCACCTAGATTCAATATCAATTTCAATTCAGATTCAATTCACAGATTCAAATTCAATTCAAACTCAGATTAAACAGATTCAAAAGTAAACAGATTCCAAATTCAATTCAGATTCAAATTAAACAGATTCAGATTCAAAATAAAACAGATTACCAAGATTCAAATTAAATAGATTCAAAAGTAACAGAGTAAGTAAATTAAACAAAAATGAGAGAGTGAGACAAATCTAAACAGATTCACATTACAATGATCATATTACAAAGATAAAATTATAAAAATCATATTACGAAGATCAGATCAGATTAACCCACCTAACCGATTCAGATTACAAAGATCGAACTCCCCAAAAAAATTAAACAAAATAAAAAACACAGATAAATCTAAAAATGAGAGAGAGATGAGAAGATAAAGGTCGATCGTCACGTGCAAGCTGCGCAGATGAAAAACGAAAGAGAGATGAGAAGATGAAGGTCAATCGATGCGCGCTGTGGAGATAAAAAACGAGAGAGGGTGAGACAGATCTGATTGCCCAAAAAAAAACACAGATCGAAGAGAGAGAGAGAGCGAGACAGAGACAGAGATACAAATCAAATCACAGATCGATGAGAGAAAGCGAGACAGAGAGAACCTTACCTCAGAGATACAAATCACAGATCGAAGGTCGATCGTCTCGTGCGATCTGCGCAAATGAAAAATGGGAGAGAGATGAGAAGATGAAGAGAGCTCTCTCTCAGTCTCAGTGAGTCGAGGTAAGAGAATGAGTTGAGATTAGGGTTTTGATCTCAATTGGTTTTGTTTGGGTTAGGGCAAAAAATATCATCTACGGATGGGAATAAAATAGATGAACGGTTCAGTCTTTTTCTCAAAAAAAAAGAAAAAAAGAAAAGTGCGGGCGGTTTTGGCGGGTGCGGGTCAAACCCACAACCCGCCCGCAACCCAAAAAATTGAAATATTTCAAACCGCACTCTACCCTATTATATTTGCGAAACCGCCCATACATGTGCGGGTAGAGTCGGGTAGGCGCGGGTTGTGCGGGTCGGATAACCCTATGCCTAGCCCTACCAGGAAAGGGTTGTCTTTGGCCATGAACGCATGAGTGAATTAAAAAGTTGATTAAAAATTTTATTTTTTATTTTTTATTTTTTTATGGATAATAAATATGATCTGATTAAAAATATATTAAAAGTTAAAAGTTAATTTTTAATTAATTTGCCAAAAAACCCCACGTTATCTTTTAAGAATTTCAATTGGGTTGTGTACTTTTCTAATTTTATTAGTTGCTTTGTGTAATATATCAGAGAAAAAATAAATAAATAATAAGTATATAACTAATATAATTATAAGAATATACTACGTAGGATATATAAAATACAGTATATAACTAATATAATTATAAGAATATACTCTTTGGGAAGTGGATTGACTTTTTGGCTTTTTTGGCTATTTTAGTCTGGGCTAAAAAGCTTGGTTTGAGAAGAGTTTTTTGACTTTTTTGACTTTTTTTGTGAGAGAAGAGTGTAATGATTATGGGTTGGATGTGATGTTTTGTTTGTTGCGGCTAAAATAACCTATTTTGTCTTTTATGACTAAAATAGTCAAAAAAGCCCATAAATCATCTTCCCAAATGGAGCTGTAATAATTTTTCAAAAAATCTATATATATTTTATACCCTACTATTTTAGAATTCATTTTTGTTTTCTGCTTATTACTATCTGTGGTGGTGTTAGGGAAATAAAGGAGTGGACTAGATGTAATTAAGAGAATAATGGAGAAATTTGGTCATAAGTCCCTCTTATCTTCATTTTTTTATTAAAAGGACAAAAATAAAAATTATACTTTCAAAACTCCTTTATAATTATAAAATCTTATATAAAGGACAAAAATATTCAGATTTATATTTTGTGTGACCAATTTACCCCTTCACACACAAACTATCTATCTTTCTCCTCTATCTCTTTCTAAGAGCTCTCTCCACCACCACCACCACCACCACCATCGCCATCTCTACTACCACGACTACCATGACTACCATCGTTTCCACCACCTCTGTCGTCTCTACCAACATCGTCTCAACCATCGATGCTATTCGTCACCACCACCGCCACCACTACCACCGTTTCATTACTAGCATCTCAAGCACCAGCGCCATTCGATGCCACCATCGTCATCCTTAGCGGCCAAGACTTCAGATCTAAGATTGATGACTGCAGATTTGAGATCTATCATCTCATATCCATATTCTCTCCTTCTTTTTCTCTTTGTCTCCTCATCATGCTCTGTTTTTCAAACCGTAAAATTTTACTCTGATTTGAACTAAATCTAAGACAATATATGTGCTCTCTCTATCTCTCTATTTCTCTATTTTTTTTCTCTGGTATGTCCTATGATTTTGTTTAACAGAATGAGAGTAAAATTTTACTCTGGTATGTGCTTTGTTTTTGCTTGACAGAATGAGAGTAAAATTTTACTCTAGTATGTGCTTTGTTTTTGTTTGATAAAATAAGAGTAAAATTTTATCTCGAATGCAATATATGTACTTAACGATGTAAAATTTTACTTTGAATTTACTCTGATTCAAAGTAAAATTTTACTCTAAATTAGAGTAAAGTTTACTAGGATTCAAAGTAAAATTTTACTCTGAAATATATTGTGAGGATGACTTTACAGGAGAGTTGATATATATATATATATATATGGGTAGTATAGTAAAATAAATAAGTTTTAAAATATTAGGAGGTTTTGAAAGGATGTATATAATTCTTATCATTTTGAAAGACAAATTAAACAGTGAGAGATCTATCACCAAATTCCCGAGAATAATTGATGCGGATATTGTCGCAATACAAGTCTCCCATTAAGTGCTTTTTTTATTTTTTATTTTTTTTTGGGTATGTTAGAACTGTGGGCATCTTTTAGGTGTTACTTGCTTTGCTTGTGAAGACGCATAAAGGTAAAGCTAAGGTTAACTCATTTTGAGAATTTCCAGTCATTGAATAGAAGAATTGAAAAATCAAAATGAAAACTTGCCATTAGAACTTATAAGGTCTCAATTAAGAAAAAGTAGTTTGTAATGGATGGAATCAGATTTCAATTTTCTGTCTATTTTTATTTTATTTTTTGAGATTTCTTTTTGTCGTTGGTATTTGCTTGGTTTAAACAAATTGCAGTTGTGTTTCAACTGATACATAATATGCTTTCCTTCTAGTATATATATTAAATTTAATTTGAATTAAATTGTTTGGACAAAAACAATAGATAAAAGATTGAAGTTTATGTAAATTAAATTCACAACTAACCATACAACAATAACACCATTTGTTGACTATAAAATTGAGAAGCAAATCTTAATTTTGTCTTCATCAAAGCATACCACAATGGCAACCACGAAGAAAGTGACACGAAACATTATTAGAATAACTGAAATTTGTGAGCTACCTCCTTTTGGGCCTAAACTTGGGCTTTGTTAACCATTCTAAGTTCTTACAATACTTGGGTTGTTTATTACTTAAAATGAGTCTGATTTGGTTGGGCCGAGATGTTTAAGCCATGTGAGTATGCCAACTAAATTTAATGCACTAATTGGTTTACTAGAACGAAATGTTCTTTCATTAATCTCTTTCTAATCGAAAATTTTATTACATTTTGTGATTCAGAAATGAAATTATGTTTTTTTGTGTAATGTTACATAGATTGTGATATTATTACACATTTTGTTATTATAAAAAGTTTAGACAAAAAATATGTAATATTATCAAAAAAACGCGTAACACTATCATAAAATACATAATTTCATTACTAAATTAACTTAGAATCTCTCTTAAAATTAACTTATTTGGCCTTCAATCTGGAGAACACTTCGATACATACCATTTAAAATTTCCTCAAAATTAACTTATTTGTATGAGGCTCTTTTTCACTTTTTTCGAAGAAATATAATTTTTAGGTTGTTTTGAAAAGTAGTTATTTTAATTAAAAAAAAATTACGAAAAGATGTATAAAAAAATAGAGCGAAAAATTATTTTTTTTATAGTGACATTTTAACTTTTGAATAATTTTATGGACTTGCCAAAAGAGGGTTAGTAGGTTAATATTATGAAAATTGTTATTCACATTTTTGTAATAAATACATTGCAAAAAAATTTTATTGTGTAGTATTAAAAATTGGGAGACTTGCGTGTAGATACTATGAGCATCTTCAACGTTTAATATTTTTTTCATCAAATTTGAATGAAAGTTTCATCTAATATTGTGCATTCAAACGGAGCAATATGAAATTTTATCAATCCACCGGTCGATCGGGGAATGTCCAACCGATTGACCGGCCAGTATAATTTTTTCACAAATTTTTTAAAGGAGTTGGTCGTCTGAGGGGACAATCAGTCGGACACCCGATCGGTCGTTCGATGGTGAAAACGAATTGTAGCTCCAAAGGCTATGAATAATGAATCGATGAAAGCTTCCAGCCATCCTCAATTTGGCAAAAGATTTAACATATTCTCGATTTGATACTTGTTTGGTGAAACGATTGGAGCAGTAAAAGACGTTTTTTTCATCAAATTTAAATTTGATAAAAGAATAGGTGCAACATTTGAGATAATCTAATAGATGAACTTATTGTTTAATATAGGTCTTGTCAGAATTAATGATGTTTTTCATCGAACACTATTAAATAACGTCACTAATTATTAATTTTCAGTTATAGTTTAAAAATTTTATTACAAAAAAATATCTCTAATTATAAGTTTTAGTAACAATTTTAAAAAAATGTCACAAAAAAAATTTAACTAATTTTTAAATTTTAGCAACTCTTTGAAAATTTTATCACAGAAAAACGTCACTAATTATAAATTTCAACGATAATTTATAAAAAATCGTCACAACAAATTATTTTTAGGAACGATTTTATTATAATTTATTTTCAATAAAATTTAATAAGAATTAAATCAAACTATTAAAAATTATTAGTAATTTAATTTTAAAAATAACTTTTTACACTAAAAACAAAAGTTAGAATAAATTGAAAAAGAAAAAGGAATGGAAATAATATTTCTTTAATGGTAATTGAAAATTTTAATAATGTATTTATGTCGGGTAACAAAGGACTGCACGTGCATCTCCCGGAATAATCGAGACGTTTGAGTCAAAAGATGCAGCGCACGTGCCCCTGGTCAATGGTCAAAAGCAGTGATTACATTACATTACTCGAGTCTTGGTGCCGCAAAAAAACACTTTTATAAAAGGAAATTTATAAAAAAAAAAAAAAAAATCAAATAACAAAAAAGCACAAGAGTAGCTTAGGATAACAACTCCTCTAGCAAGGGATATGCGCTAATTATAGCATGGGGAGATTTTACTGTACACACTTTTAATTATGTTTTTTTTTTTTTATTAGTTATAAAGAATATTTTTTAGATATGATATTATTTTGAGATCTTAAATTATATTTTATGTAATTTTTTATTATAATTTTTTATTTAATTATAACTCAAAAAATATAAAATTATGTCATTTTTTTTTTAATTAGTAAGCGCATATAGTCTTTCTTTCAAAATATATATCCATATAATAAAGTAAGTAGATTTTTGAAAATGTTTTATGTGGTGTTTTGAGAAATTGATAAAAAGTTACAGTATTTTTTTGTCTTTTTTAACCTATTTTATGAATAAAAAATATAAGAAATGATGTGATTCAAAATGAATAAAAAATTAAAAATTGATTTTTTTTTTCTTTACAGAAAACCCTTATGTGTCATTGTGAATGGTGAATTCAATCTAATAGTTGGAATTGTTCCACTTGGCATAATTAGGTTCATGGGTTGAGATTAGTCCAAATCAAAATATGATGATTGTAATTATTTAACAGATAGGTTGAGATTTTTTGTTTGATATTTTTTTTTTTTTTTTTTTTTTTTTTTTTTCCTTTCCGTGTAAGCATTTGTAGGAGAAAGATTAGACACACTACCAACTTTTAAAGTTAGACTGTTGGTCCTTATGAAACTTACTCTAACTTGATTTTGATGATTTAAATTATTTATTTTATTTAATTTTATATTTTGATTCTGTGCATAAAAAAATAGATTGATCTAATAATCAAAATTATATAGTTTTATTGTATTTATCTTAAAAAAATAAACGATATTTGTAATTTAAAAAATAGACCATTTATTTTTTAAAAATAAATTTAATAAAATTATATAATTATAATTATTAAATCATCATAATTTTTTGTATGAATAATTTAACATAAAACTTGATAAAATTGAAGATTTAAATTCTCGAAACGAGTCCTATCACGGGTTGTGGATTTGAGACAAACCACTCCCTAATTTTCATTGCATATTTTACACCTTATTTATAATGTGTGTGGGGGTCTAAAGTCATTGTGGGTGAAATATAGAATATGTGATAAATATACTGTAGCCACACTCTTTTGCATAATTTTGTAGAAAAAAATAAAATAAAATAATGTGTCAAATTAAACAATTATTACTGTAAAATTTTAAAAATATCATTTTCAAATATTTTGTACAAGTTTCATGCACATAAATTTTTTATATATTAATTTTTTAGGGCGAATTATACTAACAGTCTCTGTAGTTTAAGACTTATGTCATTTGGGTCTTTGACTTTTCAATTGTAATATATTTAATCATGAATTTTGAATCTTGTTCCAAATAAGGATAATCAAAAATATTTAACAGTCCATTTCAAAGGGTAAAGTCGTCGTACAACTTATTTTGTATTTGTTGACTTGTATATTGTTTGAAATGTAATGGCCCTTTTTTTTAAATGAATAATGGTGGAACTTTTATAGTAATAAAATTCTGTTTGGTTTGCTTTTCATAAACTATTTTCAAAAAAAATTTCTAAGAAACTAAAAACTAAATTGGTAAAAAAAATTAAAAACATATCATTTTTATATAATTTTATCTTTTGGGAGGGTAGAAATAATTTTTTTATATTTATTATTGTTAAATTAGTTTCTATTTTTACAAAAATTAAATATGACGACAACTTTAATGTCATTGTTAAACCAATTCATTAAATCAAAAAATTCAAAACTAAAAATATTTCATATATTAAACATATCAATTGCACATTCAAAACTTGATAACCATCCATTACATGATAATTATCCAAAAATATTTGTTAACAACAAATACAACCATCTATTATATGATAATCATCCAAAAATATCAATAATAACAACCATCCATTACATGATCATCAACCAAACACATATTAAAAATTAATTTAGTAAAAAAATAAAAATGTAAAAGATTTATCATTTTTATATAATTTAATCTTTAATGGGTAGAAAGGACTTTTTGATATTTATTTTTGTTAAATTAGATTATATTTTATCAAATTGACGAGTTTGCCCTTGAAATGGAGTAAGAGTGTCTTTAATTGTCCTTATTTGGAACAAAGATTCAAAATTCAGGGTAAAATATATCATAATTGAAAAGTCAGAAACTAAAGTGATACAAACTTCAAATTACAAGAGCCATTAATATAGTGCCATTTTGGGAAGATTTGTAAAAAGCAACGTTTTGATGCAAAGGGAAAAAAGCTGGCAGCTAAAAATGCAACAAAATTCATTTAAGGAGAGATAAAAACGCAACTGTTGAAATTACATAATTACCCTTCATGTTAACAAATTGGGGCCTGTGACAAAAAAGTAAAAAAGTAAATTTCCTATGTTGAGTAAGGGTATTTTGGTCATTTTAATTTGATTTGACACCATAAAAAATATTAAATCAAAAAGTCAAAAGCCAGCTTTTTACTAACTTCTCAAATCACTTTCCAAAAAAGTTAAAAAGCTTGGTAAAAAGCCAAAAATTAACTTTTTACTAACTTCCTAAAATACCCCATAATTGGCCCTAACTTGGCCCTAACTTTTTTGTTATATTTGGCATACCACTTAAAAATTTTATTCTCTACTATGTGACATGAAATTTAGAAATGAATAAAGCTTGGGAGCTCGAATTTCCTTCCCCCGAATCCCCGTCGTTTTGGGCATTAGTTTTTTATTTTTTATTTTTTATTTTTTCTCTTTTTGTCTGAACCAGGGGAGAAAGAGAGGAGGAGAAGAGAAACAGCGGGAGAAAGAGAGGAGAAGAGGAGAGCCGATCGCCGAGCCCGGTCGTCGTCCAGCTCAGCTCCGTCGTCGCCCAGCCCGGTCGTCGTCTAGCCCAGCTCCGTCGCAGCCCAGCCCCGCCGCCTTCGCCTCCCACCCCTTCCTCTGCCCCCTGCCTCTGCAGTCCAGCCCCTTCGCCTCCGCCTCCCACCCCTTTCCTCTGCCCCTTGCCTCTGCCTCTAGCCATTGAATAATTTGCCCCCTCCAGTCCACTCCTTCTCTTCTCCTCCTTCTTCCTTCTTTCTTCTTCTTTCCAAATTCGGGGGATTCGGAGCGGGGGGCTTTCGAGCTCCCAATCACAGCCCTTTAGAAATATAGAGCATTAAGCATTTTTCATTTTTGTTTCTTCATCTTTGAACAATTTATCTTACTTTTTATTCATATAGATTGCATAGTTGCCAATGACTATTGAGGGTTGGTTTGGGAAGTGGGTTAGCTTTTTGGCTTTTTGATTTTTTAGCTATTTTAGCTTGGGTTAAAAAGTCTGCTTTAGGAAGGACATTTTGACTTTTTTAACTTTTTTTTGTAAGAGAATAGTGTAATGATTATAGGTTTGATGTGATGTTTTGTTTTTTTGTGGCTAAAATAGCCAAATTAGCCCTTCCCAAACGGACCTGAGTGTCTCCCAATCTATTTACTTTTATTTTCATGATTAATTTATGCTGTTTGGCCAACTTTCCCATTTATAAAAGGTTACCTCGTGTTACAAAAGATTACCTCATGTGTCACTGTTTCTTAATAATTTCTACTCATGCAACATTTATAAAATAATAAATGATGAATTATTAATTTTTAGTTTTGTGGTCTAATAATGTAGAATTGGATTTTTTATTTTTTAATATTTTTTTAATTTTTATTTAAGTTTCAATGTGATGTATTAATTTTTGTTTTATTCTTTAGAAAGTATGAAATTCTTTTAAAGTTTCATCCAATCCATCTTTATATAGAAATTTTAATATAATTTTAATGTAATGAGTTATGTTTTTTAACCTGGCAATGCATCAAATACCTTTAGATACGAATTGGGATCCTCTAGAGTGATTTTTTCCTAAAGTTTCCTAGAGTGCTACATTGTGTGGTTGAGATTTACTGGCAAGTCACATCAATTTTTCTGATGTGACTTGCCAGTAAATCTCAACCACACAATGTAGTACTCTAGGAAACTTTAGGAAAATTTCACTCTAGAGGATCCTTGCTCTTTAGATACGGGTCACTAGCTTACCAAATTCAGCAACACATTTTTTTTAATAATTAAAACACTAGTTGAAGAAAAACTCAACCCAAATATAAACAAACAATGCTAGGAACACCTAAAAATTTACACACTGAACTACTCAACCCTTACATGGGGAGCAGGAAGTTTATTTGAGACTCATGAGGAAGAATTTAATTTGAGACTTTTTATAATTTTTATGTTTTGTTATTTATTTATTTATTTTTGGATAAAATAAAATAAAATTTACTTCAAATTTAATATTGTCATTATAAATAATTCAAAATGACAAAATGGTCTTTTGAGAAGTTATCATTCTTCATATTTTTTAACCAAACATGATATTCATTGGGATAGTCATTTTCATATATATAATCCCATAATAAAATAAAACAGATCATTTATAATTAAATAATACAAAGACTATTTATCCGATAACTAACCGTCATTGCATTACAATCCACATCGTCCAGTTTATCCAAATAAATTTGTCCTCAAATTAATAGTAATAATAAATTATACTGACATTTCATGAGGTTTGGAGAAAATATAGTAAGATCCACAAGTTTGGCAAAATTATACTAAACTTTTTTTTTAAAATTTAATTTATATAACAGTTGACTCCAATTTCATTAGAAATTCGTTAATCGTATAAATAAAAAAATGATATTGTCATATATTTTATATTAAAATATATATTTTACATTATATATTTTTATATTTTCATACTATCTGTATTAGTTTTGATTTTTTAACCTTATAAAAAAATTAATATAATTATATCAAAATTATAAAACTTATTATATTTTTTTTAAAACTCAAGAGTGAGATCAGAGTAATTTACTCCAAGCAGGGGTGCTCAGCAGATATTCTGATCTGTCCAAACTGACCAAATCGAACCGAACCAAACCGATCATCCACATTTGGGTCGGATGCGTGATTATGAGCAGACAGTTGCGGATTGATTTTTTTCAATCAATCTAATTTTGAACGAATGGCAGATTTGAGATTCCTTTGACTACAACCGAACCGCCAAACCTCGAGCATCCTTAGTAATTTGTAAGACTTTGTATTTTCAATTTATTTAGATATTCTGTTTGTGTTTACAACTGAAAAAAAGTTTAGATATTCTGTTGTATTTTCGATTTGGAAATCTTTTTATCAAATGACAAGTGCTGATATTTGGTATTTTTGTGTAGAAAATATAAGGTTAAATTTTGTCATTTAAAAAAAAAAAAATCAAATTAGATAGCTTTTGAATAAAAAAAATAATGAAATAGTTTTGATAATGCATGGTTTTCTTATGTAACGCCCCCAAAATTATTCAATAAATACAACCCATAAGCGGAAAGATAATAGAAATAATATGCTTTTATTCATCAAAGTTCGTATACAAAAGATAACACATGCAATACATTCACATTTTGTTCATCCTGAATCTACAATATGTGTTACAATGATAAGATGATTGAAAACTAAACAGGTAATCATATGCCCTATAGGTTTATATTTTTCCAAATCATTGCTTGGTTACAACAAAATGAGCTTAACTCAATACATTAAACCCTTGACTATACAAAAGAATACACAAAGAAAGAAACTCTTGCTCCCAAATGTCCCTCCAAACTATTGCCTTGGCAGAGGCATATCACCAACACCTGAAAATGATTTTTCCCAAATAGAATGAGCCAAAACCCTGTACGAATAATCTAACACACTATATGAGATTTAACAAAAATATAAGTACAATGTGCATATAAAATGTCTGTGACAAAACATTCACATTTTTATATAATCATAAAGTACCAAGTTCATATCTTATTTTATTTTCCTTCAATTCATTTCAATTCATGAGTCAATTTCATTATCTTTCAACAACTCAACTGAAACTACAACTCAGTGGTTATCTAATCAATACAATTACCACACAAATACTTCAATCTACCATTTTACGAAAATTTCGTCCGCGGGATCGTCACCCATGTATACGCGCGGTTTCGGGACTTTCACCCATGATACTCCAGCCAACTTAAGTTCAATGGAGTCCATCCACTATCTCCTCCCAAACATGGAGTACATCCATTTTCTCCTCTCAAACATCATACATATACAATGTATTTAAAACATAGTGACAACCAACAATAGATTAGTTTTAATTCACCTAATCCTCATGCAATTTCTACAACAATTATAGTTATCCTCCACCGATAGCCCAATATAGTTATTTCTAAACAAATATTCAATCTCAAGACAGTTTATTTATTCAAAATTTCCAAAGGCATGAGGTAATACATATCCAACTCCACCATCTATTTCAATATTCGTCCAATTTTATATTTACAACACTAATTTCATTTATTTATACAGATAAATATTTGAATCATATTAGGGCAGACTCCCTTTTTCCAAATATCAACTCAAGGCCAAAATCAAATATTTTGTAACCATACCACCTTATATTTAACTTCATAACCATTTCCACAACATACACTTAGAAACCCCTTTTTTTATTTTACAACCCAAACCCTAGGTTTGTCCATAATACACCAAAAACCCACCATTGTTACACAATCATCAAATAACTAAGTTAATAACCATATGAAAGTGTAGAAAATTCCTATCTCAAGCTTCGAAGACCAAAGCAACAAAGGAGAAATTTCAAAGACGTCGAAACCAACTTCTACTCAGATCAAAACAGAGCTCTGAAGACGCTCTACCTTTTCTTAAAGGTACTAGGGTGAAGATCCCAATGGATCTAGATGAAATAGTAGAGAGTAGATGAGTTTTAGAGAGAGAAACTCAAGATCTAAGTTTTTGGAAAGTTTTAGAGAGAGAAAGGAATAGAAAAGTGATGTAAAATGACATTTTCGCGATTTGTTATATACACAGTCCGCTTGAGCGTGAGAAGTGACACTCGAGCGTTAGACACATTGTTCCGCTTGAGCGCAAAATACACACTTTTAGAAGTTTTGCAGACGAAGGACACCGCTCGAGCTCAAGATTGGCAGCTCAAGCGTCTACCCGCTCAAGCGTAGGAAACGCCGCTCGAGCGTAGAATACACTCATCTAGTATTTGCAGGTCTACAAAAATGCTACGAGTTTGCAAAGCCTGCTCAAGCGAAGGAGCAAAAATTGCAAAACGCGCTCGAGTACAAGAATGGCCGCTCGAGTGGAGGAGTAAAAATCTAAGCAATAAAGATTTGGAAAAACAAGCAACTAACCTATTCCAAACACACAACTACAATCCAATAATCAAATTTAAGAGGGATTAAGGGGAAAAACGACAATGAACAACATTCAGAAATTATAAGTCCAAGTCCGGAAGGCAACAAGAGTCGGGTCAAAACCGGAATCACTATATCTTATATGTATTTATTATTAGTATTTAACAATTTACTTGATAATCTTTTGATTATGTTGAGTTGGATTGTTATTAAAAAAAAGAATGTTGACAAGTTATTATATTATATTGAAAATTTATAAAAGTTTAAACTGCTAAACCGATTCACATTCACCAGCCAATTCGTCAATCCGACGGACGTATGCAGATTGATTTTTTTCAATTCACCAATCTGGCGGAGGGATGGTGGATTGGAAGTTCCTCGGCTGCAACCGAACCACGAGCACCTCTAACTCCGAGAGAGCATTTGAGAATAATTTTTTTTAGCAATTTTTTTAATGTTTTAGCTAAAATAAAAAATAAAAAATAATATATTTGAAATAATTTTTAAAAATTTTGCTAAAAGATATACAAAATATAGGGTGAATGAAAATAAATATTTAATTTTTAGGTATTTTTTAATTTTTTAAATAGTGTTTTTTTGGATTGCCAAACAACTCATAAAGGCCCACGTCGCATTGCGAAATGAAAAGGGACCCAGACGATTCTCTAAGATTAAGAAAGAAACAAAAACAAACGAAACAAACAAACAAACAGCACCCACTTTCTGGCGTAAACCAGTGAACCGCCGAATGCCCAGCAAATCAACTATGTTGACGTGTAATGTATTATAATTATATATCTCATCATTAACAGATCATCAAAGTATGTATCTATTTCTGCTCCGTATGATCGTATTTTCCCATTCCAAACACTCTACTATTTAGGACTGGTTTGAAATATCTAAAAAAAATTTATAAAGTTAAAAAATTATTAAAAAAATTTAAAAGTTATCACTATTTACTAAAAAAAATTAATTTTATACACAAAATTACAACTCAGTCTGAACGGTTCAAATTCTGTTATTTCATTTTTTTGAAAAAATTACACAGGCGGGGTGCAATTTTAACACAATGTTGTTTGGCCCATGGGGGCTCATAATGGGTCTCTTTTTGATAATCTGAACCGTTGAATACGTAGAACTCATTGAGTACTATATATTTATAAAAATCACATTGATTGGATATCGCTAACTACATGATCAAATCAACTTTGTATAAAAAAATAGATGGTGTTATAGTTAACGGTTGAAAAAAAACTAATCCGATTAAATAGTTATCGATATCCGATTAACGTAATTTTTTACAGGCATATAGTACTCGACGAGTTCTATACATTAAACAGTTCAAATTATCAATACGAGACTTGTGATGGCCCCCACGGACCGAACAACACTGTCCAATGCAATGCTCGAAAAGTAGCAAACCATTCTTATCATCAATTCACTCCCCAGATGGTACAACCATACTGCCAATTGTCCTTATCTTCTCCTACACACTAATTTATACAATTTTTTAATACACATTTTTTCGTAAAAAGTCAAAAAGTTAATCCAAACAACCATTTTTTTCTCAACATTTTAGTCCAAAAAGTCAAAAATTGTATTTATTTAGGACACCCCAAACAACCCCTTATTTATTCAATTATTTTTTTATATTATATTCATCTTGTGGATGAGAAAATGCCAAGTCTACGTTTGGCAATATGTTATATCAGATGAGGAAATTTTTTTTTTGAAATGAGAATTATAATCTGTAACTTGGATATTAAAAAAAGAAAAAAAAAACCTTTAACACACATAAATAGCCCAATAATAAAGAGTCCTCGAAATTTATGACTTGCTACTAGTATTCCAAATTTAATCTGTAAGATTAAATCTAAACTCTAAGAAGAGAAGAGAAGAGAAGTTCTTTGTTTAATAAACAAAATGCACACCTGAAAAACTTTGACTTGAGTCAGTTGCAATTCTGTGACCATATTTTACCTCTTTGGGTTAAGAGGTTAAATTAGCTTATTACCTGTACTATGCACGGAATAATTATAAATATTTATTTTTATTTTAGATTTTTTTAATATATAAATTATATTTTTTAAAATTTTTTATAAAAATAATTTAACAATCTTATCACTAACCATAGTGTATGAGAGAAGTTGAAAAGGATACTGCAGTAACTATACACAGATTGTATCTATAATTATTTGTATGAGGAGATTTTAAATGCTGATCAGGAAATTTTGACCAAATCAATAAATGTAGGCATGTGGAAAGACATGTGAATTGAAAAAAGTTAATAAATGCTGATCAAGAGATTTTGACCAAATCAATAAATGTTGAGTTTTTTTTTTTTTTTTAATAAAAAATTTAGAAAATTCATATTGGGATATTGAAACTCCCACAGGCCTTGGGGTTAAAAATGCCCTTTTGCTTAATATATAGTATAGATATAGATAGATGTATTGAACTTTTCAAGAATTTTTTTTATACTTGTTCTTAATGCATTAAAGTGTTATTATGAGGGATAATAATCATATGTGTTGGGACTTTTCAAGGAATTCATATGTGTTGGATTTCAAAGAATTTTTTTTACGCTTGTTTTTAATGTATTAAAGTGTTATTATGAGGGTAAGACTGGAGAGTTGGACGAAGTTAATAAATGTTAAGATTTTTTTTTTTTAAAATCAAAAATTTAGGAAATTTAGATTGGAGCTCCCACAAAGCTTAGGGTTAAAAACCCCCTTTTGCTTAATATATAGTATAGATTAGCCTATCACCCGTGCTATGCACGGGATAATTATAGATATTTATATTTGTTTTAAATTTTTTTTAATATATAAATTATGTTTTTTAAGATTTTTTTCTTATCACTAACCATAGTATATGGGGGAAGTTGAAAAGGGTACTGCAGTAACTATACACGAATTGTATCTATAATTATTTGTATAAGAGGATTTTAAATGCTGATCAGGAGATTTTGACCAAATCAATAATGCTGAGTTTTTTTTTTTTTTTTTTAAATAAAAAATTTAAAAAATTCAGATTGGGATATTGAACCTTCCATAGGCCTTGGGGGTTAAAAACCCCATTTTGCTTAATATATAGTATAGATATAGATAGATAGATAGATATATCTTTTTCTTTTTTTTTATTTTTGTGTGGTTTCTATTCGGGTTTTTTTTTTCAATTTATTTAAGATGGAGTTGTGGGTATCTTTTTTTTTTTTTAAATTTAATTTATCTGTGGTTTCCATTTGTTTTTAATTATTATTTAGGTAAGTTATGAGTGAGGTTAGATATGTGATAGACATGTGAGTTTTATTAATTTAAAGTTTATTTAGAAAACTTTAAAGATTTTTTTTAGTTTTTTAGTTTTTTTTGTTATGTTATAAATATAATATATAAAATATAGGTAGATATCTACAACTTTAATAGAAAATATTATCTGATTTTTTGGGGAAGAGAAAATGAATTCAAGTTTAATTTTTTTTTTGAAAATTTGTGAGAGAGAGATTAGGAGAGAGATTATGAAATATTTTTGTTATTAAATAAATAAATCAATCAATAGTTTTTTTTAATCTATTTTGTAAATTAAAAATCAACAATTTTGGAAAAATGATTAATTTATTCCATTAAGTAATTTAAAATTTTGATAGATATACATAAAAAAAATACATAATTATATTATTAAATCACAATTCAAATTTAGATGTTATATCTTTTTGAGATCTATAGCTAAATTCTTATCTTTTTTTTTTTTAATTTTTGTGTGTAGCCATAGTGTATGGGAGAATTTGAAAAGGGTGTTGCAATAATTATGAGAGAAGTCAAAAGGGATTGTGGGTTGGGAAAAGTCAATAAATGCTGAGGTTGGGTTGGGAGAAGTCAATAAATGCTGAGGTTTTTTTTTTTTAAATCAAAAAATTAGAAAATTAGGATTAGGAGATTGAAGCTCCTATCTAATTTTTTGGAGAAGAGAAAATGAATGCAAGTTTTATATATATTTTTTGAAAATTTGTGAGAGAGATTATGAAATATTTTTGTTATTAAATAAATAAATCAGTCAATAGTTTTTTTAATCTATTTTGTAATTAAAATCAATAATTTTGAAAAATTGATTAATTTGTCCCATTAAGTGATTTAAAATTTTGATAGATATACATAAAAAAAAAAATACATAATTATATTATTAAATCATAATTCAAATTTAGATGTTATCTTTTTGAGATGTATAACAAATTCTTACATTTTTTATTTTTTATTTTGTGTGTAACCATAGTTTATGAGAGAAATGAAAAGGATGTTGCAATAAATATGAGAGAAGTCAAAAGGATTGTGGGTTGGGAAAAGTCAATAAATGCTGAGTTGGGTTGGGAGAGAAGTCAAAAAATGTTGTTTTTTTTTTTTTAAATCAAAAAATTAGAAAATTAGGATTAGGAGATTGGAGCTCCCACAGGCCTTGGGGTTAAAAAACCCCATTTTGCTTAATATATAGTACTAGCCTATCACCCGTGCTATGTACGGGATAATTATAGATATTTATATTTGTTTTTAATTTTTTTAATATATAAATTATATTTTTAAGATTTTTTATAAAAATAATTTAACAATCTTATCACTAACCATAGTGTACAGAAGAAATTAAAAAAAGCTACTGCAATAACTATGCCGAGCTATATCTATAATTATTTGTAGAGGGATTTAAATACTAATCAGGGATTTTGACCAAATCAATAAATACAGGCATGTGGATTGAAAAAGTTAATAAATGCTGATTAGAGGATTTTGACCAAATCAATAAATGCTAAGGTTTTTTTTTTTAATTAAAAATTTAGAAAATTAAGATTGAGAGATTGAAGCTCCCACAAGGCTTGAGGTTTAGAAACCCCATTTTTCTTAATATATTTACAATTATCTATATATGTGAATTACGATTTTTAAATGTCTTTTTTTTTTTTTTTTTTAAATGTTTTTTTTTTTCCTTTTTTATATTATATTAAAGTTTAATATTTTGATATAATCATATATGTTGGATTTTTCAAGGAATTAAATGTCTTTTTTTTATTATATTATATTAAAGTTTAATATTTGATAATAATCATATGTGTTGGACTTTTCAAAAAAAATTTTTTATACTTGTTCTTAATGTATTAAAGTGTTATTATGAGTGTAAGACTTGGGGATTGGGAGAAGTAAATGTTAAGGTTTTTTTTTTTTAAAAATTAAAAAATCAGGAAATTTAGATTCGGAGATTGGAGCTCCCACAAGACATGGGGGTTAAAAACCCCATTTTGCTTAATATATAGTATAGATATCTATAGATAGATGTGTTGGACTTTTCAAGAAATTTTTTTTATACTTGTTCTTAATGCATTAAAGTGTTATTATGAGGGATAATAATCATATGTGTTGAGACTTTTGAAGGAATTCATATGTGTTGGATTTCAAAGAAATTTTTTTATGTTTGTTCTTAATGCATTAAAGTGTTATTATGAGGGTAAGACTTGGGAGAAGTTAATAAATCCTAAGATTTTTTTTTTGTTTAAATCAAAAATCAAGAAATTTAGATTGGGAGATTGGAGTTCCCACAAGACTTGTGGTTAAAAACCCATTTGCTTAATATATAGTATAGATAGATAGATTACACCAATGGTTTTTTTTTTTTTTTTTTTTTTTTTTTAAGTAGTGCTTGTTTCATTGAAATAAATTGAATAATCATTTTCTAAAAATATTTATTTATATATTTGATTGGCTAAAAAAATAATAATAAATATATTACAAATGAAATTATTATTTATCATAGTAAAGGAATGATAATTTCACAACTAATCTAGTTGGTTAATTTTTTTGAAATATATTAATGGGTGATTAATGGATGAAGGAGAATTTGGTTATATACATAGAATGATGGTATTATAAAGATGTTATCATCTGAGAGGGTAATTTATATTTAAATTAGGCCGAGCTGAATGAAATGGGCCGAGCTGGGCCACCAAGTAATGGGCCGGTTTGGGCCGCACTACGAAGGGCCGAGTAGAATGACCATATAAGTTACTCCGATCTGGAGAAGTAGTGTTGGAGTTAGACCGGTCTCAGAGCCGAGATAATTAGCACGGTTGCGTAAGGCCTTATTTGTACTTCGGTTGAGTATTGTGTTGAGTGAAGTTCGGTCTTCAGTGGTAAGTTCGGTCAAGGCGCATGAAAACCGAGGTGTGCCGAGCCCTTGAGAGGACTTGGTTCTAAAGATAGTTCGGCTTAACTCTCTTACGGTAAGTTCGGTCTTAGTATGGGAAACCGAGGTAAGAGAAAGAGAAGTAAGTGCCTAATTAACGTGTACTTCGGTCGTAAGGTAGTTCGGCCGTGGTAAAACCATCTCACTTGGTTTAAGCAGTGAGGGGGGTGTTGGAGGATTAAGGCATTTATCTTTCCAGGAGTATGAATCCTAGGAGGACTCTACATGGAGGAGTAAGAGTACCACCAAGATTGTGCCACGCGAAACCATATAAGCTCACCAATATCACCTGTGGAAAGGTAACGCAATTTTGTTTTCTGAATACACAGAGCTTTTGCCTATCTGACAATCTTTCTGACTTAGGCATCGGAGAGGTTTCCGGCACCCACCCGCCGGCTAGCTCACGTTTGTGTTTTCAGGTGATAAAGCGACGTCGTACGAAGGAACGTAGACTTGGTCAACAGGATTATACGAGAAGGTATATTTCTTTCCCGTAAGTATTCAAAAAAGAAGAAAATTTATCGGGATTAATGGTAAAAGTTCAGATATAAAACTTTTGCAATGAATATATATGTTTTAATGGATTAGATTATCTTCAGTTAGATATATTTTAATTGGAAGGTCCAATCTAATCCATTGTGGGGCTTTTTTAAGTTTGTCCAGATAATTTAAATCATTAATTTTGTCAGATTTCTTAAGAAGATCATGTATGTCAAAAATTAAGTTAATCGAGCATCAAACGTTACTCAATTGAATCACATTTGTTTGAAAAATAACTAACAGACTAGTTTAAAAAGTATGATTATTGTTAATTATTTTTTAGACAAATATCATATGATCAAATGACTCTCAATGTTCGATCCAGTTGATTTTTGGCATCAACAATGATTCATCCCACTAAAAATACCACCACTAATAGCACTAATGCATTAAAAAAATAGAAAAAAAAAAAAAATACAACTCCAAGACCAAAACATCACATCATTTTTGACGGGACCCACTGCCACCTAATTAGTAGGAGCACTAATTAGTGCTCCAAAGCATTTTTCTTTTGGCATACATGATCTTCTTAGACCATCTCCAACACTTTAGCAAATCTGATATCAAATTTGAATTTTGATGAAAATGGCACTATTCATGGCTCCAACGCTTCACCAAACCTGATACCAAAATGAGATTTCACCAAAATTTTCATCAGATCGACGACGAAGTAATGAATTCACCAAAACACTGTTGCGGACCGTTGGAGAGGAGGACCCGGTCGACCAACCGGTTGCCCGGCCGGTTGACCAACCGGTCAACCAGTAAAAGGTTCAAACAGTTCAGCAAAAAATTCAAAAAATTCAAAAAAAAAAAAAAAAAAAAAAATTTTGCCTAACCGGTCGACCGGCCGGTCGACCACCCGGTCGTCCCGAAAAAAGTTCAAAAAGTTCAAAAAAAAAGTTCAAAAATTCCAAAAAAAATAAAATAAAATTTGGGCAAACCGGTCAACCGGCCGGTCGACCGGCCAGTCGACCACCCGGTTGTCCCGGGACAAATTTGATGAATGGTGAACCGTTGGAGCATCTGTTATCAAATTTGATGAAATGGATGCTTTTTGACTCAGATTTGGTGAAAAATTTGAGTAAGCGTTGGAGATGCTTTAGAGAGTCCTAAAAAATGACAATTTTAATTATCAAGATAGGTTCGAAATAGGCCTATAGTGGGCTAGACTGGACCATTGATGAGAGAGAATCTAGTCCTAAATTTTAATGCTTAATATTAGTTTAAAAATATTATTATCTTATTATTATTATTATTATTATTTTATTTTATAGATTTGATCTTATTATTATTTTATTATGAGAAAAATTATAATTATAATTAATAAATTTCCAAAATCAATTTCTTAACTCTGCCATTGAATGAATTGTAGCCAATCCAATTAAAAAGATTGAGGTGTAGATAATTGAAGAATTCAAGTAGTTAATTAATATTCTGTTTGGTTTGGAGTTATTAAAAATATTTTTTTTGAGTTGTCAATTTATATTTTACTTTTATTTTTAGTGAATCAATTTTTTAATTTTTATATTCACTTAAAAAGTATGAAATCAGTGTAAAAATCTTTCAAAAATTGATTAAATATAAAAATATAAAATTTCAATATATTTTTATATTTTATTTTATTGTATTCAATATTTTTTTTATATATAGATTTTTGTACAAATTATATATTTTTTAAGTATATATAGGTTAAGTACATTGAAAAAATAAAATAAAAAATTAATTAAAATATTTACAAAAATCATTTAAAATAAAAATATAAATTCAAAATTCAAAAAATTATTTTTTAAAATTCCAAACTGTTAGCAAAAATTATGTAGAAATTAGGCCTATTTTAGAAAGTAAGTGAAAAATCAATTTTTTGAATTTTTTTTTTAAAAGTGTAAAAAAAATAAAAAATTGATGTAACCTCAAAAAGTTGAAAAAAATAACTTTTAACTCAAACGACAAAATAGCCCTTAGGTCTCATTTGGAAATAGAATATTTTAGCAATTTTTTAATTTTTTGGTTAAAATATGAGGGTATGTTTATAATGACTTTTTGATTTTTATAAAAATATGTGCAAAAAATAGAGAGAAAAAGAAATTTTAAATTTTTTAATATAAGTTATAGGCATTTTAATTTTTTTACTTTTTAAATTAAAAATATTGCATGTCAAACGAGATCTTAAGGCTTCGTTTGAGAAGTGGGTTGACTTTTTGATTTTTTTGGCTATTTTAGCCTGAGCTAAAAAGATTGGTTTAGGAAGAGCTTTTTGACTTTTTGACTTTTTTGACTTTTTTGACTTTTTTTGTGAGAGAAGAGTGTAATGATTATGAATTAGATGTGATATTTTATTTGTTACGACTATAATTGTAAAAAAAACTCCCAAACCATCTGCCCAAACGGTGCCTAAGACATGTTTGTTTCGCAAACTATGAGTAGGATTGGACTACCAGTGAGCTGTATCCATGAAAAGCATGTTTGGATGGCAAATAATAGGCGGAATTGATAGTGTAGAAGGATTCATAATCCAGCACAATAGTCGGATTAACATAGTTGTAGGCGGTATGGGATTCAAGGATTAGTCCACGGATTGTTGGTGGGGAGGGTATGAAATTACATAAAAGTCCCTCTTAATCCTTCGTCAGATCATTATCAGCATGAAATAGTGAAAAAAAAAAATCAAAAAAAACAAAAAAACAAAAAGTACGAGGGCATTTATGTAAGGGGCAAGACACCGCACGTGGATTGTCTCCCATATTTAATTTTTTATTATTATATATATATTGTAACTATTCTCACCTTGGTTAGTGTGAGGGTATTCATGTAATTTTATATATTAATTTTATATCATAATATTGGAAAATTTTATTTCCACACACTTAATTATCTCAGTGCACATTTTCTCTCAGTACACGCACTTATTAATTTGATTATTAATTAATTTTCTCAATCCACACACTAAAAATTACAATTATACTCTTCACTCATAATCATTATACATACACCCCTCAACCTTCCTTTTTTTTTTTATAATATTTTTTTGGTTTGGAGATTTCGGCACTGGTTTTCCGAAATTATATATTTAATTCGAAACTTAACTTCCGATTAAAAGTGATTAGTTCAACAAATTTGTTTCAAAAAAAAAAAAAAACTTTCTGCAGTTGATGTCCGAATATAATGAAATAATTCGACAGTTGATGTAATGAAATAATTTGGCACTAGTTGTCCGACTGAAAACCGCAAAAAAAAAAAAAAAAAAAAGTTCTGCATGAAAAAAATAACATTTTCATCACTAATAGAGTATAAATCTAGAGATTAAAATAATATAAGAGTTGTTATGAGAGTATTGATTTGCAAGTAATAGAGGAATATAGAGTGTGTAGCAAGCAAAGTGACAATAATAGAAAAATTAATATTCAATTTTTTTTACTCAAAATGTATAAATTGAGTGTTTTTTTTTTTTCTAAAAGATGTGTACAAAGAATATTTTCATATAATATTATAGGTGCTAGTGGATGTTTATTATGATCATTTTAATTTAGGATATAATTACTATTAAAATAATATTTTATTAAGTGTATATATTAAGATAATTAAATGTGTAAAAATAAAATTTTTCCATAATATTACTTTCAAACAAACGCTCTTTATTTTTTATTTTTAAATTAATACCACTACATTACTAATCTTCTCATTTACTCCACCATACTCACAATTCTATCTAATTTAATTCTTCTCATTTACTCCACCGTACTTATAATTCAATCTAATTTAATTCACGAAAGAAACGTGGGGTCAGTGTCAAGATAAATCAAACTAGTCGGTTAGATCGGGGTACGTAGAATCTACCAAATTACAGGGTAGGTAGGTATTGCCTGTCTCGATGTGGCAACCTAAGCATTTTACATGTAACATGTACAGAGAGAGAGAGAGAGAGAGAGAGAGAGAGTGTGTGTGTTGTTGGCAACCTGCATGTACAACCTTAAATCCGGAGAAATGAAAGGAAAGGCACAGCCCAGAAACGGAGCCCTGATGATCCCCCCTCGGGCGGCTTATTGCTTCCTTTGTTTCCTGTTTTCTCGGCCACTGGTCTGGTCTGCCACTCACACTTTGCTAGTCCCTCTAATAACAACTCATTACAGCAATAATAATAATTACAATAATTTTACATCTATCTAATTTATTATTTCTAAATAATTTATAATTATGTGGTACTAAAATTAAATCTCATATAATAAAATGTTTGATAAATTAAAATTTAATACTTATCAAATATATCATTGAAGATAATTTTTAAAAATAATAAATTAAGTATTTCAAATATTTTTAATAATTATTATTATTAATTATGCTTTTCTACCGTTTTTCCTTTCTTTTGGTAGTTACAATGGGTTGTTTGTTGCACCTCAAAGAAGTTGACAGGAATAACTTTTAACTTCTACTTTCATGAGGTTAAATTGTTCAGTACAGTTTCGGATATATAAATAGTTTAAATAAGTTTAAAAAATTAATTATTTAGAAGATGAATAAGGAAATATTTTTAACTTTTATTTCTTGATTATCAACTTTTAACTTATAATAAACTTGTACAAAATAACTCTAATAATAACTACTCATGGATCTGTTTGTTTTCAAAGTTGGATTTAGTGAAATTATGAGTACAGTAAGATTAAATAAGTAGATTATTAATGTAATTGTATTACTAGTTTAGAAAAGTAAAATAAATTGTGTTTGTTTATATATTATAGTATGATGATATTAATTAGTTGAGATTAACTTCTGAATTTATATAAAAAAATTTAATGTATAAAAAATAACTTTATTATTTTTGTGAAGTTGAGATATAATTCTATTTTTACATCTTGTTAGGTTTTTATTCTTGGCAATTCGTTTGACAAAACTCCTTTCAATTGTACTTGTTTTCACACTTTTTTATTTCAGTAAAGTTATGAGTTATTAGTTGCAAATCCAACCCGAATTGTGTCGTGTAGAGAAGTTTGTGATGTTAATTCTTTCAAGATTGCCATTTCGCTGACTATGCCGGGGATCGAGCTGCTCGGTTAGCTCGCGGAGGTCTAGGGGGCAGCGCCCCTTGGCAGGTCCGGAGCAGCTCCCCAGGCGGTAGGGCTGTTCAAAAATCCGTTCAACGGTAATCCGGACCGAACCAGACCGAATTGTACGGTTTGGTCGGTTCTATTAAGAATTGGTTCGGTTTTCGGATTAAGAAATATGAGAAACCGTAAAAACGGTTCGGTTAATGAATTTTATGAAAAAACCGCGGTTCGAACCGAACCGAACCGAATTTTAAAAGATATATATATATATATATAATAGCAAGTTTATTTTTATTAATTGGTTTTTTATAATTTAATGATATTAGGATGGTATAGATATGATATTAAGTAATGCCTTATATTATTAGTTTTATCATGAGTTAAATGTAATTAGTTGAGTATTATTTTTGCTAATATTAACAATTTATTCTTGTAAATAGAAATTTTTGGAACCGTAAACCAAACCGAAACCGAAATGAACTGTTTTTTTTCGGTTTGGTTCTGGTCCGGTTTTACAAATGTAAGGTCTGGTCTGGTTCTCAAAATCACAGATACCGTTAAGATCGTTCGGTTCTTGGATTTCTCAGAACCGAACCAATCCGAACCGTGTGTACACCCCTACCAGGCGGGGTTGAGTGGCAGCGCCCTCGAATTAAAATGTAAAATTGCATTCGAAATTGCTTGTCCGCCTTTGCTCGCTCGAGCGAAGGAATTCACGCTCGAGCGAAGGCTGCGTCTGTAAAAAACCTAAGAATGATGATTTTACGCTCGAGCACAGGTTGTTTGGCTCGAGCGAAGCCACTTATAGAAAACATGCGTTTTTGGTTTCTCGCTCAAGCGAGAAAGTCTTCGCTCGAGCGAGCTTCGCAGTCCCAGATTTCTATAAGTACGTGTTTCTGTCAGATTTTAGGATTACTTCTTCAGATCTTCTTTTTGGATATTAAAGTTTATATCTTGGAATATTTTGCTAGTTTTCTTTGATGTTTAATTGAGTATTTAACTCACGGGTTAAGAAGAATACATCAAATGTTTGTTTGTTCATTCTATACAAAAGAGAGAGTTGTTCTTCGGTGGATTCTGAAGAATTTGAGCTTGAAACTTTGGTGGATTCTGGAGTGGCTCATCGTCAAGACAATTCTGAGGTGAAGACGGGGCTGGAAGAGGCACATAGAGGTTGGTTCAATTTGGGCGTGGATTCGCTAGGTAATTGAGAGTATATCTGTGTAATTCATTTATATCTTCTTAGTGAACTGTTTTGTAGCTGTTGCTCGTGGTTTTTTATCACAGTTGGAGGTGCTCAAATTGTGATTTTTCCACGTTAAAATTATTGTGTCGATTTGTCTTGATTGTTTGATTGTAATTGTTTTATTACTTTAAATTGATATACAATCACAAATCAATATCTAACGGATTTCTAAATTTTTCACTTCCAATCATAGATTCCTTTGAAGAGGATTTTGATAATTCCATGAGATTATTACTGCAAAATAAACATAATTTATGTAGGACTATTGAATTGTTAAATCAATTCCATCACCATTCAATTAAAACAAATAAGGACCCAAGTATTAACCCTTTTTACCCGTTACATTTTTTTTTTCTTTCACACAAGAAGAAACAAATAAATTAGTTTTGTTTTGCAAACTTTACATCGCCTACATTATAGTGGGTTACTTTGGTACTGTTTAAAAAGTAGAATCTACCTATGTCGTGTGTCTTAATTAGTGTTCGTTAATAATTAGTATTCCTAACACTACAGGTGATATATAATGTAGTAATTACAATTGAATGTTTAATTGATGTAAGTTTCATGATTTTTATAAATTTTACTATAAATATAGAAAGGGGAAAAAAAAGTCCCGATATAAAAAGAGAAATCGGTTAGTAAGACTGCAAACGAGTCAAGTCGAGTCGAGTTTTAGTATGTTTGAGTTTGTTTATTACTATTTTAATTTATTCAAGTTCGAGCTCGAGCTGAATAAAAATTTAACGAACTGAGCTCGAGCCGAGTTGGCTTAGGCTCGACTCCAGCTTGAGCTTGTTCACGAGTTTTAACGAGCCAAGAAATTTAAAAATTTATACTTGCATGTGAGACTAAAGTTACAATTAAAACTTTGATTATACAATTATATATACAATATAAACAAATACTAAAAAAAATTCATATTTTTTAAAATAATAATATCTACTACCACTATTATATAAATGTACTATTTATAGTTAACGATTATTTAACATTTATATTTTTTAAATATATAAATAGCATATTTCTCTTATTTATTTACACATATTTTTTATTTATTTAATATATAAATAATAAATATTAAATGAGCTAGCTAACGAGCCGAGCTTTGGAATATTTGGGCTTGTTTATTAAAAATTTAATGAGCTCGAGCTTGAGCTGGAACGCAAAAAAAAATTAACGACCGAGTTTGAACGAGCTTTTACTAAACCGAGTTCGGGTCTGTTCACGAACGGTTCTGTTCATTTGCAGCCCTACCGATTAGGGTAGTTTTTGCCTCTTCTTTATTAATGATTTGAAATAATAATAAAAAATTCAGAGCAGTTTAAACAACTAGAGTAATAGTATAAATTTTGGCAATTCATTTGAAGAGTATGAATTGTCAATATTTATGTCACTCTATGGTAGGGGTGGGCGTGGGTCGATTGCAGTCACGGAACTTTCAATACATCATTTGTCCGCCAGTTTGACAGATTGAAAAAAATAAATCCGCATCCGTCCGTCAATCCGGCAGATGTGGATTGAGCAGATTGACAGATTAGCGGATGGATGTGAATCGGTTTAGTAGTTTAAAATTTTATAAATTTTCAGCATAATTAAACTTGTGTACTTCCTCAAAAAAAAAAAAAGAAGTTATTACAGCCAATGACTTAAAAAAGTATTACAATCATTACATGCCTCATCCACATATTACAATCACAGCATGCTTCATCCATATAAAATATTACAATCTGTGGTTCTTAAAATATAAAAACAATTCAAACCACCAAAATCATGAACAGAGCAGTAGTAAAGATTGTATGCCTTTATATTATTATATCTATATTTATTTTTGAAAACAAAATCAACCAGCATATTTCATTTTATTTATTTATTATTTTTAGAGTTAGATTTAAAAATAAAAAAATATAGATAAATAATACATTTATTTTTTTCAATTCAAAAAATATATTCAAGTTGAAAATTATTTTTCAACAAAATATATTCAACAGAATATTTAAACTCTTTTTCAATTAAAAACATAAATAAAATATCTAAACAAATTGAAAACACAAAGTCTTACAAATTACTAGGAGTATTTGCGGTTTGACGGTTCGGTTGTGACTAAAAAAACCTCAAATTTGTCATCCGTTCAAAACTAGGCGGATTGAAAAAAATAATCCGCAATCGTCTGCTCGTCATCACTCATCCGTTCAAAATGCGACGAATCAGTTCGGTTTGGTTGATTTGAACGAATCGATATATTTACTGCCCATCCCTAATACACATGGTTTGAAGGGGTTTGTAGGGAAGTTATGTGGTTTAGTATTACTTATATAATATTCTCAGTAATGAGAAATTGCAAAATATATCAAACGTATCATTTTATCTCACAATTAGCTAACGAAATGTGTTGCTTGTGAATTTTTTTTGCTTTATTATTACTTAGGAGGAGTATCACGTGAATAATAACACGTAAATTTTTAATCTTGACGAACAACAAAAAATAATCAAGACATCCACACGTGAAAATAGTTTGATCCACAAGCTTCTTTAATTTTGGTCCCATGCCCACGCAATTACGAATTGTTTATTGTGTATTTAATTGTACTCTAAATAAAGAGCTTTACAATGTTAATCACTACGAAAATCTTATGGTAAAAGAAAACAACTAATTTGTAATTTGCAAAAAATGGAAAAAACAATAAGGAGCGTTTGGTAATGTTGCTAATTTCCTTTTTTTAATTTCTATACAAAAAATATAAAATATGTTTGTTCTCTTTGTTTTTTTATAGGAAAAAAATGATACACATATTTTCAAAACATATAAATATAAAATAACAAAACAAGTTTGGTGAGTTGTTGTAAGAGCTGGGGGATAGAGGAGGAAATGAAAACTTGCTTTGAAAATAAATAAATTTTTTTTTCCTCAAATTTTGAAAAATATATAAATAATATTAGGTTTAATAAAAGAAATATTAAGAAAAGTTTTACGAAGATTAACAAATTTCACAAATTATTTTTTACTAGTAGCGAATATGATATGCAATGATGAAATTACTACACTTTACTAGTAAATATGCAATAATGAAAACTTTACCTATCATATATATTTTAATAAAAAATATAATATATAAATTGTCATATCATTTTCTCTATTTTTCTGTTAATCTTTTCGTAAAAAATCAAAAAATTATTAAAATAACTTGTTCCCAAACGAGTGAGTCTTGCTAACAAGTGCTCCTACTATACAAAAAAGACAAAAATTTAAGAAAAATGCTAGGGATATTAACCATCTTACTAAAACACTCACAAGTTGATGTAGGTTTCATACCAAGTGATGGTTGATCTTATCAAAACTTGTGATTGTGTTAGTAAGATTGTTAGTAAATGTGTAAATATCCCTATCGTTGTTGAAAATTTAAATAACACAGGACATTATTCACTAAATTCAATGCACTTTTACTCAAATACAATTTTTAATAATTTTACATATTTTCAACACAATTCATACACACTTTCCAATATTAAAAAAATGAGTTGTGTTAGTGAGAGGGTAATTTATATTCATAAATTGGGCCGGGCTAGGTGTTGGGCCGAGGTAAGCTCAAGAATGATACCCAGTAGGAAAGGAGAAGTAGGGGTAGTTCGGTTGCCGAATGGGCATCCGTAGCTCGGTTGTGGCAAGTATCGAGATAGTCCGGTCCAGGGTAGTAGACCGGACGTAGAGTCATACCGGTTCTTGTATACTAAGTCGGTCGTATATTGACACCGGTTCGGACTCATTAGTCCGGCTTGGTCACGCCCTGTTTCGGTTTGACCTTTCTTATGTTTAGTTCGGTCATGGCATGGGAAACCGAGGTAAGAGAGGTAAAAGAAAGGTTTGGTTGCCCCTTTAGTTCGGTTCAAATTCTCTTATGGATAGCTCGGTCATAGCATGGGGAGACCGAGGTAAGAAAAGTGAAGGTAAAGTCCGGACTATGGGCTACTCCGGTTGCGAAGGAGCTCGGCCATATTAAAGCCATCTCACTTGGCTTATGCAGTGAGGAGGGTGTTGGAGGATAAGCATTATCTTCCACGAGTATGAATCCTAGGAGGACTCTGCGCAAGGAGGAGTAATCCTAGAAGGACTCTACGCATGGAGAAGTTAGAGTCCTACTAGGATTGTGCCATGCGAAACCTATATAAGCTCACTAATATCACCTTTGGAGAGGTAATGCAACTTTTGCTCCCTGATTACATTGAGCTCTTGCCTACTTGTTTGCTTTCTGACTTAGGCATCGGAGAGGTTTCCGGCACACACCGCCGGCCAGCTCACGTTTGTGTTTTCAGGTGACAAAGCGACGTCGTACGGAGGAACGCAGACTTGATCAACAGGATTATACGAGAAGGTATATTTCTTTCCCGTACAGTTAGAAATACTAAAATTTCTATCAAATGTCTTACATGAAGTGAGTTCCACATAAGTGTGGAGTGCACATCAATGTGAGACATTTAGTAAAATATTTGGTAGAAATTTTGAGATTTTTAGCATTTGCCTTAAAAAAATACAGGGGACACTTGTTAGCATTTGCCAATTAGGATAACTGAATTGTCACAATTAAGAAAATTAATAATAATTTTTTTACTTTTGGAGTAATAGTTATTTGTTAAAATTGAAGTTGCCTTGGATTCGTGAATTTGATTAGATCAGTCAACAAAATTAACTCGAATTGGTCATCAGTTCACCAATTCGCCAAATTAGATGAGTTAGATTAAGAGAACAGCGATGTTAGATATCTTAAAAATTTTATTAAAATTTTTATCAAATGTCTCACATGAATGTGGGACCCACATCATGTAAGTCTCATGTGAATCTCACACCCATATGAGATATTTGGTATAAATTTTAATATAATTTTTGAGATTTTGTAACATTTTTATTAAGAGAATTCAGTTGTCACATTTATTAGTAATAAAAACTAATACATTTATTAGTTTTAATAACATCATCCTATACACATAGCATTATTACACTGATAATATTTATATTTGGACCATTATCTTATTTTGGTCATTGTAATTTTTAATTAACTTGATTTTGATTTTGAATTTATATTTCTGTTTTAATTTGATTTACTTGATTACAATTGTCAGTATTTTTTTTTAATGAAAAATGAGCATACAATCAACATGTGTTATACTTTTATAAGCAAAATTATTAAATTATTTACTGTAGTGAGTTAACCTTAATCAACACAGTTACTATATCCCTTCAAAAATCCTAATCAAAGTTATCAATTAGATCAAATTGACATAAAATTTAAAATTAAGTATAAAAATTGAGCTAATAAAAATTAAAAAATAACAAAATATAAAAATTATTGATGCAATATATTTAGCATTATTGTTTTTCAATAATTAATAGAGATTGATTGGTTGCTTTAGCTATAAATGATATGGTATTTTCTCAATTTGAATGCTATACTAATTAAATAGGGTGAATGGCAACGGGTCAAGGTTTTTCAAGTTTTGAGCGTGAATTTTTTGATTTAAACTCAATTATTTTAGTAATAGAATATTGTATTTCATTTTATTTAAATCTTTAACAGATCTTTTTATTCTTATGATTTATTTATTCTATTAATATTTTTCTAAATCTTTTTTTATTGAAATTGGATTGGAACAAATATAATTGAGTCGAATAATTTTACTATATCTTTTTATTAAAATCAAACTAAAATAAATATAATCAGATAGGATAATAGCTTGTTTGGTTTTGGTTTTTGGTTTTTGGTTTTAGAAAATTCAATTTTTTTTTTTACATTTTTTTTTTTTTCATTTTTTTTTTAATATTGTAAGCAAATTTTTTTTAAAAAAAAATTAGACACATTTAACATAAATATACTTAAAAGTATAATATTTGTGAAAAAAATCTTTAAAAAATTTACTAAATAGAAAAAATATAAGAAAATTTAGTACATTTTAAAAAAAATATTTTTATGTGTTTATTAATTTTTTACAATATTTTTTCACAAGTATTTTACTATTTAAATACATTTAAGTAAAGTATATCTAAAAAAGTAAAAAAAAAATTACTTAAAAATTTTAAAATATTCAATAAAAATATAAAAAAATACAAAAAATAAAAAATTAATTTTTAAAAAATTGAGACCAAATACACTAATTCCAAAAAGCGAACTTCAAAGTTTGATTTAAAAATCTTAAATGAGCTTATTTATTATAATAATGCCATGGTGATGAGCAGGACTCGGGGATATTTTGCCCTTCGGGGACGGGAGTGCGATGCCCGACCCCAGCCCGGCCCGTTACCATTCCTATGCATGGAGGACATGTGTGTGAATAGGGTGAAATGTGGAGGTTAAAATGGTCTCTCTCTCTATCTCTCTCTCTAACAATATAATAAGAAAAATTCTCGCATTGTCAGCCAGCCCGGATCTTCCGCGACTTTTGTTTCCAGACAAATTTTCTTCTCCGCAGACCCAAAGGAAAAGTCACTCACCTCCTCTCCTCTGTCTCCTCACTTTAGCTCTCTTTCATTTTCATCTTTTTAGTCACTTTTCAGTTAATTATAAGTAGTAAAAAAAAAAATTTGTTTATTTTTTGCTAAAAAATACTAGTAACAAAAGGTCAAAAGGGTTCGCTTAATTTTTCTGCTAATAAAAAGTAATTTTTTTAAAGTATTTATCAAACGAATCAATTTTTTAAATAATAACAGTTGTACATATATTTATTTGATTGTATAAAGCAAATGCTTGATTTAGCGTAGATTGTCATGATTTTTTTTCTTATTTTCAAATTATCCATTTTAATTATATATAACTAATTCTATTACAAGAACAATTATGGAAAATTTGGTATACAAAGAGACTCACATGGACTAACATAGAGAGATAGATTCACTGTTGTCTCATAATATACCATGACCTTTTTAATTGCATATGAATTATTTTAGATATGACTTATAAGTTAAATAAGTAGAGAGGTGATATGATCTAAATAAACCAATAAAGTCAATAAATTGACTTTCTTAGATGTTGCCAAAAGAAGCCTACGCGTGCCTATCCTTCTAGTGTGTGTGTATATGTATATCTCCCAATGGTCTTTAATCGAACCATAACTATACAATAATAGATCGAACCGTGAAACAAAATTCACATACTTTAAGAATCATAACCAAAACGTGCATTAAGAAAATCAAACAATACAATTTTGTTTGGTATGAATTAGATGATATTATGGTTTTTAGTTTTTTGCTAAACCCTAGAAGTATCTCTACCCAAACTTTTAAAATTTGGAATGTCAAATTTTTTTGAAAGTTTAGGTGGCAAATTGGCATATGCCAATTTGACATGGAAACTCTCCATCTGATATGTCAAATATTATATTTATAAAAAAAGAAAAGAAAAAAGAATGCCCTCGGACATCCCTAGGACGACCACCTTGTGCCGTTGGATGCTTTAATTGAAGACAAAAGAGAAGAAAAAAAGAAAAAAAGGCATCAACAGACATGAAGGGGTGATGCCAAAAGTCACATTAGCTTTTGGCACATCGGGTGAAATTGATACTTTATGCCAAAATATAATTTGAAATAGGCAATCTAATGACAACTCCCCCACTTTTTTGACTACTTTATTTAAAAAATCTCAAAAAGAAAAAAAACATTATAAAAGTTGCTAAATTAGTTCTCAATGGACCTTGGGTTTGATCTAATGGTCTAATAGTCACACCTTATAGAGTGTAGTGAGGTAGAGGTCAGTGATTTAAGTTGATGGAACAACGACAAATTCTTCTCAATTGTAATCTAATTATATTAATATATCAACGCTATCTTTGTTATAAAAAAAAAAAAAAAAGAGTTCTCAATGTAGCATTATTATATTATTTGTTCACATTTTTTCTTGGAAGTATTTTAGTAATTGACTAATGCCACACTAATATGGAAAAAATTATTATAAGAGAATAATGTGAAAAATATAAGGCTATATGAATAAAATATATTCTATACAAAATTAGGTGACTGAATTTTGGACATATCAATCTAAAATAAAGAACTTATATGTATTTTACTTATAAAAAAGAAAATCCTAATTTTGTTGAATATTTATGTAAAATATTTAATCAGCAAATTGATGTGATAATAATATTTTAAAATAATATATTACATTTAATTCAATGAGATGCAAATTTCATTTCATTTTTTGTATAAAGTTTTATATGAATTTTTATTTATATATTACTGCTCTTATAAATTTTCTATCATCACATTATTTTTGTTTAATATTATTTATAAAAGTTTTGAGAGAAACACATTTTTGAGAGTAAGATATTAATAACGAAACATTAGAAAAGTGGCCCACACTTAGGTCCTTTAATATGAATTGTATTTTATTGTTCGAAAAATTACAAAAATAAAAAAAAATAGGATTCGATCCTTATAATAAAATAAATCTTAAATTTTTTATTTTATTAATTTAAATTTTAAACTTTTGATTTATTTTTAGTTTAAACTATGTATATTTCCGTTAAATAAAACCGATTGAAAAATAATTTTTTAATCATTAATCTAGATGAAAAATAATATTTTAAATATTGAGTTTAACTATTAAAATATTATTTTTTCATCAATTTTACTTAACAAAAACAGAATAATGGTTTAAATTAAAAACAAATTAAAAAATTATAATTTAAAATACAAAATTAAAAACTCAATATATATATATTTTTTAAAAGATAGTGTTAATATAGTTAAATTACAGAGGAGAGGGTTTCATCAGTTCAACCCATGACCTCCACGCGGTGTGACTACTGCACTATTGAATTAAATCTCAATATCTAAAATTTATTTTGCTACAAGAATCGTACTTAAATATTTTTTAAAATAATTTTCAGTTTATTTTATTTTTGTCTAGAGTGATCTTATTCGTGTTTCTTCTCTTTTTAATCTATTTATTTATTTTTATTCCATTTTCAAAAGTTTGTGAAATTTGTTTAAGTTTGTTGAATTATGTAAAAATTATTCACCCAAAAAAATTATGTAAAATTTTTTTTTGAAACCTGAATGGTCAAAATGAAAAAAATTAAAAGCCAAACTAAAAAAGTGACCAAACATAAAAAATAAAAAAAAAATAATAAAAAAAAAAAAAGTGTAATTTACTCTTTGGCTATGTTTGGGAAGCAAGTTTGGACTGAAATCTATACTATATATTTAGTAACTTTTTTGGGAACAGGCTATTTTAGTAATTTTTTGACTTTTTACGAAAAGATGTGCAGAAAAGTAGAGAGGTGATGTGACTAGTTTTAGTTGATTTTTTGGTAATAATCATATGTGTTGGACTTTTTAAAAAATTAAATGTCTTTTTTTTATTATATTATATTAAAGTTTAATATTTTGATAATAATCATATATGTTGGACTTTTCAATAAATTTTTTTTATACTTGTTCTTAATACATTAAAGTGTTATTATGAGGGATAATAATCATATGTGTTGGGACTTTTCAAGGAATTCATATGAATTGGATTTCAAAGAATTTTTTTTATGCTTGTTTTTAATGCATTAAAGTGTTATTATGAGGGTAAGACTTGGGGGTTGGAAGAAGTTAATAAATGCCAAGGTTTTTTTTTTTAAAAATCAAAAAATCAAGAAATTTAGATTGGGAGATTGGAGCTCCCACAAGACTTGAGGTTAAAAACCCCTTTTGTTTAATATATAGTACTAGCATATCACCCGTGCTATGCACGGATTCTGTTTACAATTATCTATATATGTTAATTGCGATTTTTAAATGTCTTATTTATTTATTTTTTAAATGTATTCTTTTTTTCCTTTTTTATATTATATTAAAGTTTAATATTTTGATAATAATCATGTGTTAGACTTTTCAAAGAATTAAATGTCTTTTTTTTAATTATATTATATTAAAGTTTAATATTTTGATAATAACCACATGTGTTGGACTTTTCAAGAAATTTAGCATTAATTAACTTTTTTCAATCCACATGTTTTTCTACATGCTTGTATTTATTGATTTGGTCAAAATTCCCTGATCAGCATTTAAAATCCCCTCATACAAATAATTATAGATACAATCCGTGTATAGTTACTGCAGTACCCTTTTCAACTTCTCCCATACACTATGGTTAGTGATAAGATTGTTAAATTATTTTTATAAAAAATCTTAAAAAACATAATTTATATATTAAAAAAAATCTAAAACAAATATAAATATCTATAATTATCCCGTGCATAGCATGGGTGATAGGCTAGTTATCTATATATGTGAATTGCGATTTTTAAATGTCTTTTTTTTTTTTTAAATGTCTTCTTTTTTCCTTTTTTTTTATATTATATTAAAGTTTAATATTTTGATAATAATCATATGTATTAGACTTTTCAAGGAATTAAATGTCTTTTTTTTTATTATATTATATTAAAGTTTAATATTTTGATAATAATTATATGTGTTGGACTTTTTAAGAAATTTTTTTTTATGTTTGTTCTTAATGCATTAAAGTGTTATTATGAGGGATAATAATCATATGTGTTGGGACTTTTCAAAGAATTCATATGTGCTGGATTTCAAAGAATTTTTTTTATGCTTGTTCTTAATGTATTAAAGTGTTTTTTAAGTTAATAAATGCTAAGGTTTTTTTTTTTAAATCAAAAAATCATAAAATTTAGATTGGGAGATTGGAGCTCCCACAAGACTTGAGGTTAAAAACCCCATTTTGCTTAATATATAGTATAGATAGATATATTATATATAATATAATTTATATATATAGATTATAAGATTAGAGAAATAAAGTGCTATCTTATTATAATGGAGAAGATCTTATAAAAAAACGTGTAGACATGAATGCTCTCGTATTTTATTGTGTTTATAATTATCTATATATGTGAATTGTGATTCTTAAATGGTTTTTTTTTTTTAAATGTCTTTTTTTTTTCCTTTTTTATATTATATTAAAATTTAACATTTTGATAATAATCATATGTGTTGGACTTTTTAAAAAATTAAATGTCTTTTTTTTATTATATTATATTAAAGTTTAATATTTTGATAATAATCATATAGTTGGACTTTTCAAGAAATTTTTTTTATATTTGTTCTTAATGTATTAAAGTGTTATTATGAGAGATAATAATCATATGTGTTGGGACTTTTCAAAGAATTCATGTGTGTTGGATTTCAAATAATTTTTTTATGCTTGTTCTTAATAGATTAAAGTGTTATTATGAGGGTAAGACTTGTGGGAGCTCCAATCTTCTAATCTAAATTTCTTGATTTTTTGATTTAAAAAAAAAAAAACCTTGGCATTTATTAACTTCTTCCAACCCCCAAGTCTTACCCTCATAATAACACTTTAATGCATTAAAAAACAAGCATAAAAAAATTCTTTGAAATTCAATTCATATGAATTCCTTGAAAAGTCCCAACACATATGATTATTATCCTCATAATAACACTTTAATGTATTAAGAACAAGTATAAAAAAAATTTCTTGAAAAGTCCAACATATATGATTATTATCAAAATATTAAACTTTAATATAATATAATAAAAAAAAAAGACATTTAATTCCTTGAAAAGTCTAACACATATGATTATTATCAAAATATTGAACTTTAATATAATATAAAAAAGGAAAAAAAGAAGACATTTTAAAAAAATATATTTAAAAATCACAATTCACATATATAGATAATTGTAAACACAATCCGTGCATAGCACGGATGTGCTAGTAACCATATATGACAAAGGCCTATTTTGGGAAGTGGGTTATAATTCACTTCTCAGATTATAACCCACTTCCTCTCTCACAAAAAAGCTGATTATAATCATCTTCCCAAAATAGCCCAAAATTGGCTATTTTAATCAAATAGGACAAAATCACATCCAACCTATAATAATTTTATTTTTTTTTCTCACAAAAGTTAAAAAGCCTATCTCAAACGAGACTTTTTAACTCTAAATTAAAATAGTCAAAAAATTAAAAATCCAGCTCACATCTCAAATGAAGCCTTTGTATAATTATGATTTTAATTAGTAGCAATTATACTTTTATTAACCCATTTTCCATAATATTTATATGAGCTTGTTTTGTACTATAATCATTATCATTTTAATGGGTAGTAATTTAGATATTTATCCATTTTAGTTTATATTTTAATTTTACATATTTTAGTTTTAAAAAATAATATATAAGTCTATTTTTTAGATCAAATGATACGTTAGGAAAATGATTGATTGATAATTAGAGAATATTTAATTATTAACCAATCATCTTCTTGATAATTAGAAAATATTTTAATTATCAACTAATTATCTTTTTGACACATTACTAATTTAAAAAAATGAATCTAATTCTAAGGCCTCAATAACAATCAGTGTGTTTGGTTTTAATTTTTTAAATTTAATTTTTTGAAAATTAAGTTTTTTGTTTTTCATTTTTTTAGTGAATATTTTTAATATTTGATGCAATTTTTTTTTTTAATTTTAGACACACCTTAAAAAATATAATATTTGTAAAAACAAATCTTTAAAAAATTCACTAAATATAAAAAATACAAAAATATAAAAATTCAGTATATTTTTTTTATATTTTTGTGTATTTATTAATTTTTAAAAATATTTTACTAATTAGATACATTTAACTATGGTGCATCTAAAAAAAAAAATTGTTTAAAATTTTAAAAATACTTACTAAAAACAAAAAAAATACGAAGAACAAACAATTCAATTTTTAAAAAATTGAATTCAGAAAATTAAAATCAAACCTACTAAATAATTTTTAGCATTATTCTTTGAAAAATGTTAGGCACCTCAAATGTTTTATCAAATAGGGTCCAGCTTGTCTCAAGTTGAGATCAAGACTGGACCTGTCCAGTTCAGCCATGGGGCCCATTTTTTAGCCCGTTTTGATAATCTGAACCGTTCAATGTATAGAACTCGTCGAGTACTACATGCCTATAAAAATCACATTGATCGGATATCAATAGCTATGGTGATCAAATCAGTTTTTGTATAAAAAAATGGTGGTGAAAAAATTACGGTTTGATAAAAAACTGTTTTGTTCACATAGCTATTGATATCCGATCAATGTGATTTTTTACAGGCATATAGTACTCGACGAGTTTCTACACATTGGTCCTGTTTGGTAGAGCTGTGGGAAAGTGCTTATAGTTTATGCCTTAACAGCTTATAGTTTATAACTATGAACATAAGCTGATTTCTGACTTATAAATTAAGCTTCTCCTGCCCCACTTAAAGAATAAGCTGATTTCTGACTTACAAAAAGCTATAAACTGTATTGTTAAACTAAACCAAACACATCAAAATAGCTTAAATTAAGCTGAAAGCTGAAAAAAGCTGAAAAAAAGCTGTACAAAACAGGGCCATTGAACGGTTCGGATTATCAAAACGGGACCCGTGGTGGGCCCCCACAGACCCAACAGCACGGTCCAGTTCCGATCTTGGACTGACCACAAGCCACTGGCCTATCAAATATTTGTGAGACTCACACCATGTAAGTTCTATATAAATCCCACACATGTAAGACTTTTGATAAAATATTTAATAAAACATTTAGGGGTTCTTTGGTTTATTTTTGTGAGAGTTGTTTTTGAAAAAAAAATTTAAAATTTTGTTTGGTTTCTGATTTTTCTCAAAAAAATTTCAAAATCACTTTTTCTTTCTTATATATCAATTAATTATTTTTTTTCTCTTCTCTCTCAATCACTTTTTCTCTCACACACATCTACTCAATTACAATAAAATATCAAATCATCCAAATTCTCAAATTCCAAAACTACTTTCAAAATATATAACCAAACAAATTAAAAAAAATTCTAAACTCTTTTTTTTTTTTTAAAAATCACTTTATTAAAAACAAACCAAACACATCTTTAGAATCTTTCAAAATTTTTTTAAAATTTTTGTTTTTCTTGTCCCTCTGATTTTACGCCGGATGGCAGATGAAACCGCTCCATCCTCCCATTATAAACCTCCACCTGCTCCGTATTCCTGTTTCCTTCTCTCTCTCTAAAATCTCTCTCTCTCTCTCTACAACTATGAACCAACTAGCTTCCATATTCATTCACCTCACCTCTTACCCCCAAAACTCATCTCTCTTATTATCAGTGCCCTAGGCTTGAAAATGAAGTTGCATGTACTGCTCTCACGCCTTTAAATCGGTGATTACAGCTTCAGACCGCTTCACGAAGCTCCTACACCTCTCTTAACCACTCTAATAATTATATATATCCCATTTCGTATATATATACAAGTGATATATATACGTATATTAGATTTCTGACTCATTTGTTTCGATCTATGATATGAGATGGAGAAGTTCCGTTGCAACGGATGATGATGAGGTATTTGTTTTCTTTTTTCAAATCTATCACCGCCTTATTTTTATCCCTCAAATCTCATTTTTCTTACATCTTTATCTTCTTCAGGTGCTAAGTAGTACATAGCTGGATCGATACCTGATAAAAGGATTTAATTTAACCGACATATTTATTTATATATATATATAATGGCTCGGGAGACTAGTAACTGGCTTTCGTTTTCACTCTCGCCAATGGAGATGCTGAGTTCATCATCGCAGTCTCAGATGCTGCAATCGACGATGAAGCTCGTGCCCTTCGATGCCCCTTCCACTGAAGATTCTCACCACTACTACTTCGATAACTTCTATGCAAACGGTATCTCTCTCTCTCTCTCTCTCTCTCTCTCTCTCTATTTCTTTCCTTTTGAGGTTTATCTGTTGATTTATTAGCTCTCAGAGAATCTTCTGAGCTAACTCTATATCTGTTCTCGCTCTTGGAGTTATGCGGAAATATTAATCGTCCTGTTTGGTTTCCGAGAAAAAAAAAAAAAACAAAGAAAAAAAAGGAAATGGAACTGATATTGATGTTTTATGGCAGGGTGGGAAAATACAAAGGCTGTATGCCTGTATGATGATGGGGAGAATCAAGTAAAACAAGGACAAAGCATTGCAGATTCGTCCATATTCAGGAGCTTCGTGGATTCGCAAATCCAACAAAATACGGTTCCGAAGCTGGAAGACTTTCTGGGTGGGGAATCGTCGTCGTTGGTTGGATACTCGGATAGCCAAACGGAGACACAGGAGGACTCCTCGTCCCTGACTCACATCTACGGTCAGAGTGGTTCAACAGCCTACTTCAACGACCATCACCAAGATTTGAAACCAATCCAGGCCGCGGTGGGGGTGGGGGGGTTCCAAGCGTTTTCTTCCAATTCGGGCTCAGAAGAAGTGGTGGATGATTCGGCATTTGTGGGCAGGGCTCAGCTCACTTGTGTGGATTTTGGGGGTCATCATCATCAGTCCATTGAGTCAGGAGGAGGGGGGAACCAGTTGGGGTTTTCGCGGTGCCCAACTGTTGGTGCTGGTGCATTGTCTTTGGCTGTTAACAGTCACAGCTCCTCCGAGAAGGCTATAGTATCGGTTGATTCTTCGGGGACTTGTAAGAAGATCACTGATACATTTGGCCAGAGAACTTCCATTTACAGAGGAGTCACCCGGTACCCCTTTTTCCTCTCCCTTTCTCTTTGTCTATTTTAGTTGCTTTCCAGTCGTTCATCTGGACTGGAGGGCACTGTTCGGCCTGAAAGGCTCGCTACGCTATCATTTAGATGATCTGATTAGTTTATTTTATTAGATATGTTTTGTATTTTATTTGCATAAAAAAATTAAATCAATTCGATAATATTAACCTATTTAATTCATTGCATTTGTTAGAAAAAAAAAAGGCCATAATAATGTTTTAAAAATATTTTTTTCTGATAAACGTAATGAATTGAATAGATATTGATCTAATTTTTTTGTGCAAATGAAATAAAATGAATAATTTAGATCATGAGATCAAAACGGGGGCGTGGTAGCCTCACAGGCCAGAACTCCAATCCGGATTAAGGACCGGGGATCCACTTCCTTATGTTATTTCTGTTCATATATATATATATATATTGTAAGGAAAATGAAAAGCGAGGGGAGGGTTTTGGGTTTTGGGGGATTGTTGATGCAGGCATAGATGGACTGGAAGATACGAAGCGCATCTATGGGATAATAGCTGCAGGAGGGAGGGCCAGGCCAGAAAGGGACGTCAAGGTTCCCTACTACTCTTCTCTCTCCTTTATTATATATGTTGGATAAAAAAAACTAATAAAAAAATTGACCAAATTGAATGAAATATATCATTCTAAATTTTTTATTATTTATAACTAGACATAATGACAGTGAATGATATTACCTGGATATTATTATCTTTGTATTTATTGGTGAAAAATGAGATGATAAATACGTTCGTGTATATAATTTTTAAAATTATTATGGCATTGTTATTCAAATGTTTGGTTTAATTGGGTGGGTTTGGAAAGTTGGTTGATGTTTTTTTAGTATTTTAGTATGGGATTTAAAAGTATCGCTTAGGAATAATTTTTTAATTTTTTTGTGAGAAAATAAATGAAATGGTTATGGGTTAAATATGATATTTTGTTTTATTAAAGAGTATTTTAAAAAGTTGGTAAAAAGTTAATTTTTTAATTTTTTTATTTTTTTTTTGAATAAAAAATATAAAAGGTTATATATCCTAAAATGAGTAAATTTTTTTTTACCCTCTTCTTAAAATATTTCTAAATTAAAAAGCCTCTTTATTTTTTTGATGATTAAAATAGCTCTAAACCCCCCACCTACCCTTCTTCTTCCCAACCAGAGGCTAAATAGGTACTGAGAATCTCAGGTGGTAGTAATAGTGGGGGCATTTACTTGTATCAAAATCTTATATGAATGACTGATTGAGACTGAAGTATTTGTACAGTCTGTACTTGTTTCTTTCCTTTTCTTTTCACTGAGATGTTTATTCGGATCATGGGCCGCCATTTTTTCAAGTTTTGGGTTGAGATTTTTTTTTTTTTTTTAAAGAGAATAATTCTTTTTTACAATTCATTATTCTGTCCCCCACTGGAAAAATTTGTTCTCGCAAGTTCTTACTCTTTCTATCTATTGCTTGTGAATTACTTGCATTTTTTGCATACACACAATCTTTACACGGGTAACTCATCAGCTAGTCTGAACGCTAGCTTCTGATAATCTGAAATTTAATCAGATGCCTTTTACTTTTGCTTTTTTTTGTTTTTACTTGGCCAGCGTCCTCTCACTCTCTCTCAATGTGTTTGACCAACTCACTGAAATGACCATTTTCAACGGAAACTTAAACTGCTTTTGTTTTGTTTTTCAAAACTGTTTACAATAATAATATTTATAATAAAGAAATAAAGTATAAATACTACCCGTGCCCACATTTTCATTTACACATTTCTTGTTCTAGCATTACTCAAATGTCAAATTTGATGCATTAAACTTGTTAATATTATGTATTAAATCACATTTTTCACTCAAGTGTTCTTCCTAAATATATATTAACCAAAATGTAAAGAAAATTTTCGGATGAGGATTTTGTGTAATATTGGGAAGAGAACGTTGCTAGTGAAAAAAATTAGCTCCAATTTTTAGAAAAAATTTGGAGATGATATCAAACTTTTGGCCATTGAACAGCAGATTAAAACAGTAACGTACGATATGGTCCTTCTGTTTTTTAGTATTCTAATAATTCTAGTCAAAAATTCAAAATTACATCGAAAATGGAGTATGAAAAACTAAAGGAGAATCTTGGACACCATCACGGATTCACACACACATGTATATATATATATATATATGATTATATAACACACTCGACGTGCACATGTCTGCAAAGTTTTATTCATCTCTCTTTGTTTTATTTAATTAATTATTGCTTTGGGCAGAAATCTTTGACTACCTTGTAAACTAATGTGAAATGTTTCCTCTACTTTTGCATGAAATGTGGAACTCTGGATCTTTGGCGTTACTCGATGTGAATTTGTTCTGCAGTGTACCTGGGTAAGTAACTTCCTTATTTTCTTTTTTCATTATTAATTTTATATTTCTTATTCTAAATTTATGGTTATATATACAATTTATATAGGGAGCAACTTACATTTATTTATTTTAGGGTCATCTTGCTTCCCACAAGGGGAGTGTTACCCATTACATACTGCTCTAATTATAATGCACTTGTTTAAATTATCAGGTGGATATGACAAAGAAGATAAGGCAGCAAGAGCTTATGATTTGGCAGCTCTAAAATACTGGGGCCCCACTGCCACTACCAACTTCCCTGTAATATGTCGCACCCTTTCTAGTTTAATTGTCATTCAGATGATAAGCCCTTTGTTTCTGCATAATATTTACTAAAATGGTTGTCATACGTTAGGTTTCAAGTTATACCACAGAGCTCGATGAGATGAAACACGCAACTAAGCAAGAATTTATTGCATCGTTAAGGAGGTCTGCTGACCTCACCCTTGTTTCTTCTCTATTTTTATATTTGTTATTAAACCCCACTCTTGAATAATCTTCTGTTGCTAAGTGACTTCTCCCAAATTTTTTTTAGGAAAAGTAGTGGATTTTCACGAGGAGCATCTATCTATAGGGGTGTAACAAGGTTTGAACACTTCAATCTTTTGACCAATCTATGTCCAATTATATTTTTTTGAAAGGAATGTTTATAATGTAGCTCTGACATAGGGAACTGGTGCTTCTTTACAGGCATCATCAACAGGGCCGATGGCAAGCAAGGATAGGTCGTGTTGCAGGAAACAAAGATCTATACCTTGGGACATTTGGTAAATAAGTTCTATTTATTTTAATCAGCCTCATGAATTTCAACATTATGGTTGGAGTCAATGAATCACGAGTGAACATGCTATTCCATTTGATCCAATCATGTTATGAATTTTTCCGTTGCTCAACAGAGTTTAAGCTCATCTGGCCACTACTTGTAGTGATTTATTTATTGAATGGCATTGCTTACTGGACCCAATGAATGGTTTCAGCCACTGAAGAGGAAGCAGCAGAGGCATATGACATAGCAGCAATAAAGTTCAGGGGTCTGAATGCAGTAACCAATTTCGAGATGAACCGGTATGACGTTGAAGCCATTATGAAGAGTGCTCTTCCCATTGGTGGAGCTGCCAAGCGGTTGAAGCTCTCACTTGAGGCAGAGCAGAAACCGTATGTGAACCACGACCAACAACCCCAATGCAGCAACAACAGCAGTACCAGCATCAATTTTTCTACCATTCAGCCACTTCCTGCAATCCCATATGGGGGGATACTACCATTTGATACCACCGCTCGTTATCATCACAACCTCTTCAACATCCATTCTGATAATGATAGAGGCACTTGCACTTCTGATAACCCCCCGGGCTCTGCCGCCGCCTCCATGGTAACTCCAATGACTTTCTTGCCACCACCACCAGCTGAGTTTTTTATTTGGCCTCACCAATCCTATTAACATATTGACCAAATAGTAGCGACTTCCTAAACACTTACCATTCAGCTAATGTTAACTACTTTTTCCTTGTCTCTGGCAATTCTCTCAAAGCTGACCTATTATCTATCTGACCCGGTAAACTTTAGCATAGCATTTAACTTTAGCAGGGATGAGACACTTGGTTGACAGTTTGAATGATGAAGTCTTATTTCCTAGAGAGAGAGCGAGGAAAAAAAAAAAAAAACTGCAAGTTTTGTAAGTAGCTTTTCTTCTCAATAGGTTGATGACATGACATGACTTGTATGTTGAATGGGGCCTGGGCACACTCCCATCTTGTGGAGAAGGTTTGAATCTTCTCCAGTTCTGCTTTGGTTGGAGTTGCTCCTTCTATATTGCTAATGGTTAATTGTATTTTGAACATCATATTTTGTCTCTTTTATTTTATTATATCGTACTTTTTGTTCGGCTATAAATAACTTGCAAACACAAACAAACCAACATGAAACCAATCGACCACCCTTGTCCTCAGGTGATTTTGCAGGTTTAAAACCAATCAAGTTTATTCAACCAATCAACTTTAGGAGGGCAGAAACCAGCATGAAACTACAATTGATCAGTAGTGATGATTTTAATTGATGATTTTAATTGAATTGAACAGACTAGATTAGTTTATGGAAGTGGCCGAGCATAAGCATGCATGGCCTGGTATCACACGCCAGCTTTGCGGAATAGAAGCAACATGTGTGTCGAACTCTCAAACTAGTTTGTTAAAACAATCCCTCGCCTTATAAGTGACATCAAACGTGCACAACTAACAAGTACAAATGTATGTCAACTGAATTTGAGGTTGGTGGTGATGATTTTGAAATTGAAGAGAATTACTGTGGTTACCTTGAAGCAGGAGTGGGTAGTTATGGGCCTTAAGCAAGAGTGTCGCTTCTGTCACCTCCTAGGTGCACGTGGGATGGTGTGCACTAGGGGTGTAAATTGGGCCTCGCCCACCTAGGCTTCCGCCAAACTTTGGGTCGGATTAGATCGGGGGTATTTAGGCCTGGACCGAGCCTGAACATTTTTAAAAAAAAGAAAATTTTATTTTTTTCCATTAAAAATGACATTGGGTTTTGGGCGGGCCGAGCTTTGAGCGGGCCCACAGGCCAGGCCGGACTTTAAAATTATGGCCCAGGCCTAATCGAGCCAGGCCTACCTCGGGCTGGGGGCGGGCTTCGGGCCGCCCACAGGTTGTGGGCCATTTTTACACCCCAAATGACGTTGGGTTCATGTTTAATGACGCGTAGTGAATAACATCGTGTATTTGGTTACTCAAAACCATTTCCAGATGAATGAGAATTCAACGCGCATTTTCGTGTTCGTGGAAATAGCTTTAGATGAGTTTCCTACACATTTGTAAAATATGTTTGTCTCACATTGGAAAGACTTAAGTATTTGTATAGGTATATGTGTGAGTGATTTTCCGACCACACTGCCAACTTAGTATTCAGCTGGAGAGTACTGGCAGAATATATGACACCTGGCTGACCTGCAACAGAAAGAGAAGATTCTGGCGGTGGTTCGTCTACCCGGGGGCACTCCGACGATCAAGTCAGTATATCTCTTAAAGATAATCAACCGTTAAACTCACTGTTCTAAATGTAAATTGCGTACTTTAGACCCATCGGGGGTGCCTTTCTTTTATAATTAACTCAATCCTTGTCCCAACAGAAGCCTGGCTTCAATGGACTTTAGCTCAATGCTTATCCTAGACTCTTCAAAAGATAGAGACAAACTCCCTAAGAGCTTTATCTTTATTCAGGCTGAGTCCCCCCATAATCTAGGACTCTTGTGCCTTATCCGCTTATCTCGGATTCCGATATCTTCGGAGATAATCTCGGCCTTGCCGAGATCACCTCGGCGTCATGACCAAGACGCGTGGCACCTCGGCTTACACGTTGGCGTCATCTTGGCCACGTGTTGGTACTTAGAAAATATATCCCCAGAACTGCCCCTTAGGTTCTATTACCTCGGCATTCTGAGGTGATGGAACCTATATTGGAACTTCCTGCCAATATATCGGTTTGAAGTCTCTCAGCCGAGATCATCATATAAGCCGACATGTCTCTTTAAAGATTAAAGATCCCAAGATCTCCTTTACGCGTATGAGCTGTCATGCAAAATAACTCAACCGTTTCAGCCACGCGTCTTCCCTTTACCGGATCGTACACTGTACGCGCTTGTAAGTCATCTCGCGCCTGTATGCGCCATCTGACGTATTCGTTGTCCCAGGCGCATTAATTGCCCTTTTGCCGCCGTTTCAAGTTTTTGACAAAACTTGTTTATTTCCCTTCGTCTCTTCACTTTTCATCGTCTCTGAAGCTTTCTCTCTCTCTAGTTTTCTCAAACCCTTCATTGTTTCAAGCTTTCAAGCTCTGCTACCACCACCGTTTATCTTCCTCCGGCGAGGCTCTTTTCCTGTTACCGCCGTCTGTCTGACTTCGGCGATCTCAACTCTGGCTTTCCCTCCTCGGTGAGTTACTGTTTCCTCTTGATTTAGTATCTTGTTTCAGTTTTTGAAGATATCTTGAATTCCTGTCATTTTTGCGAACTTGCTTGTGACTTTGATTAGTTTAATCTGTTCATGTACCTGAGTATGATTGCCTCGTGATTCTGTTTTTGCCTAATCTCTTCTTGAGCATTCACAACCTGCACACACATTTGCCATTGTTCTTGGCTTTGTACCCTTTCACACACTCTGTCACAGTGTTCTTGGTAGTTCACCCTTGTTCTTGATTCTGAAACACGTTCTTGTTTTTCTGTTTTCTGTCTTCTATCTCTTTTTCCAGATTCCTGCCTTCAATCTTTGTTCCCACAAACTTAGGTTTTGGGATTTGCATGTAGAACCCACAATTTTTAGGAAAAACTGAAACGAATTCCTTCTAGATCCGTACAAACCCTTACCATAGTACATTTTTAGATTTTTAGTCGGGTCTTTTAAACCCCCCAAAAATACTTCTTCCCGAAATTCGATACCTCCATTTAAGCCGACGTTATGGGTATGTGGAAGCATATGGTAGACACCCCATCCAAATTAGAGTACTTTAGGCGAGAGTTTGACATTCCGACCGACGTCCATCTGAGGTTGGCTGGGGAGGATGACTCCATCATGCCAACAACTGACTCTATATCCTTCCCTGTGGTAGCCTTCATTGAGTGCGGACTTCGGTTCCCACTCAACACCCTTTTTCGTGAGATACTTCACTACCATAAGTTGAACCCGATGCAACTTGCCATCAATTCCTATCGAGTTATTCATGGTATCATAGCCTTAGCCAAACAAGAAAACACTAGGATTACCTTAGCCGACATCCAATACTGCTATACCATGTGTGGCCTCAAAAAAGACACGGGCTACGTTTACTACCTTAAGCCGAGGTCCACAGAGTATAAAATCGTAGCCGACCTCCCAGACTCCAACAAGGGGGCTGGAGACGATTACTTCATTACCTCGGGGAACTGGGAGTTTGCTTCAGACAAGGACCTCCATCTCTACCCTCTTCCTTGTTCAGTTTTTGTAGAGGGCAATGGTAAGAGCCCTGTGTTCATACTAATTTTGTTTTTAAAGTCTTCAATACTTTGTTCGTTTCTAATGTCTGCTTTTTCTTGCAACTCTTCCTCAGCCACCAAAGGGCTTCCGTCAGTCTTTATTTCCCAGCAAAGACTTGAGGAAACTCTTGGATTTGCCAGTCCACAAGCGGAAGGCCCCTCTTCTTCTTAACTTCATCCCTACTTGCAAGTCGGCTCTTCCCGACATTCCAAAAAAGAAGAAGAAAAGCCTTTCTCCACCTTCTGTCACAACTTCACAAGTCGCATCCACATCTCGGACAGACCAAGGATCAACCTCTGATCCAGCTGAGTAGCTGTCAACCTCGGCTCCATACCTGATCCCACCATCTCAGCGACAACGTTGGCGACGAACTGTTTTTTCTACCGAGATGGGTCGCCAGAAAGCAGTTGCCAAAGATCTCTTGGCCAGCATCCCATCCTTTGTTGAGGCTCAACCAGCTCCAACCCAACTTCCAAAGCAGAAGCAAAAAAGGATAAAAAAGGCTCAGCCAAAGGCAAAGGTGACTCAGGTTGACACTGAGGACACCTTGCCGATCTCAAAACTGGCTGAGAGCGATAAGACCACATCTACTGCCGAGAAGAGGCCTGCTGAAGCCCAACTGTCCGAGTTCATCCGATCAAAGAGGCCGAGGTCTTCTTCTGCAACCACCTCGGGGTCTCAAAAGCATGATTCCCCCTGGGCCCCCCAAATCACTCTAGAAGATAAGCCAGTTATGGCAAGTGATAGTGCCGATGACATTAATGTCGGCGTTGCCCTTAGTACCGCTCTACTTCTTCCCGGCGATCTCGACTGAAACGCCGAGTTGAGTGAATATAAAAACTATGCTCTGATGCTCCAGCGTTCTGTTCAAGTGAGTGCCTTTATTTGGTCATTTTTCTTTCTTGTACTTAGAAAAATTTTCTAATAACTTTATTCACTTTCAGGCCATCCAGCATGCCTATTCCTTCTCAGTACAATCTTTCGAGAACTGGGAGAAGCTGGCCGAGAAGAAGAGGGAGGTCTCCACTTTTCAGAAGACTAACAAAAACTTGCAATCAAAGATGAAGACCCTGGAGGATCAGGCCGAGGTCGCTATCAAAGCCAAGGACGATGCCGAAGAAAAGGTTGGTGCTGCTGAGGCGATAAACAAAGTCCTTCAAGCCCAGCTGAAAGAGGCCGAGGACAAGATGGCCGAGGCCCAAAAGGAGCTTCAAGACGCCCTGGCTACCAAAGAGGCCGAAGTCAAGGCCGCCGATGAGAAAGCATATGCTGAGGGGGTGGCCGACGTTACGGCAGACTACGAAAAGCAGGTGAAGTAGGCATGCAACAGGGGCTTCACCCTTGGTTGGATGACTTTGCTAAAAAGGCTTGATGTCCCCGAGGACTCCCCCCTCATGAATGCCGATGTCCTTCCTCTGCCATTTCTCCAAACTCCAAGCCAATCCGCCGACGACGAGTCTGAGTCCGAGGAGGAGGTTTTGGTGAGGAAGTCAAAAGACGTTGCTGGGGCCAAGTCTCCTTCTCAAAATGAGCAAGTCCTAGACTTGACTCAAGATGAGGAGGTTAAGGAGGTTCCCAAGGAAGCTACTCCTGAGCAGGCATAATTGGACGTGCCTCTCGCCGACAAGAGCCTTGATCAGACCCTTCAAGAGATTGATGCTGAGCTTGCGGCCGAGAAGGTGACCGAGATGTCCTTCCAGCAGTCTTCCGAGATCCAGACACAGCCCGCTAATGATGCTGAGGAATCTTAGTTTTGATGTCTTTTTCCTTTGTTTTTTTACACTTTGTACTTCTTTGTTTTTGAGACAATGTAAGCTCTTCATATGGCCGACGTGCCTTTTAATGAATACAACTTCCTTATTTCTTGAATGTTTGCATGTTTGTCTTCCTTTTATTGCTTCTTGTATGACTTTCATACTTAGAATAATTTTGTGTCTTCAAGAAGCACCGTAGTCTTGTGCAACCTTCTCAGGGTGAAACACCTTAGTTTACATCGGCAAGTACATAAGTACTTAGCTTAATACTCCCTTGGTTTTAACTTGTAAATTTTTCTCAAATTTCAACAAGTGTAAAACATCATCTCGGTTTAACATCAACTTGTAAACTTTTCTCAAGTTTCAACAAGTGTTAAACATCATCTCGGTATCATCTCGGTTTAACTTCAACTTGTAAACTTTTCTCAAGTTTCAACAAGCGTTAAACATCATCTCGGTTTAACTTCAACTTGTAAACTTTTCTCAAGTTTCAACAAGCGTTGAACCCATTTTTCTTCTCTCTGCCCCCTGATGTGAACCTAAGTTCCACTTGCGTTCTTATTAGACCTGTATTCTAGAAACAATGTTGTGTATCTTTATCAGTCACAAGTGTATAAACATATAAACAAGCAAAAACTTTATTCATGTATTTTGGCAAATGACAAAAGAACAAAAAATTCTAATGATAAAAAAATTTCAAAAACTGCAAGTGTTCCAAGGCCTTGGCAGCTCTCTGCCCTCATCTTCGGTTAAGCCTGAGCCGAGAAGAAAGAAGCGTTCTTCATCTCCCTCCTGGATGAGGATTTTCTTCAGTGCTTCTTCACTCTTCTCGGCTGGCTCATTGCCGACATCCTCTAGAACCTTCACGTCCTCGTCTTCAATCTCTGTCTTCTCTGGTTCTCGAATGCTGCAGGTGGATTTCATTGCTGCCATGGAGCAATTCTTTGCCTGCAGCTGATCTCCTTTGACCTCCTCAATCCCATGCTCTGTTGGGAACCGCAATAGTTGATGCAATGTTGAGGGAACAACCCCCATTGCATGCAACCATGGCCTTCCCAAAATGATATTGTAAGGGGAGGGTGTGTCGATTACGGTGAATTCTGTTGTTACCTTCTTCGTGCCAGCCTGTACATCTAAGCTTACTGCGCCCAGTAGACATGTCGGCGTTCCATTGAACCCGACCATTGGGCCGTTAGATTGTTCCATATCGTCTGGGTGTAGGCCTAGCTCCTTGTAACATCTGACGTCCATGATGTCACAAGAGCTGCCTTGGTCAATCAAGATGTACTTCACTTGGCATTCTCCAACCTGGAGGGATACTACCAAGGCATCTGTAACAACCCTCGTACTGATTACCGTTAAACCACTGAATTATGTACTGATCATTGCTAAACTGAACTGATAATGACTGGTAATTGGATTAACTGAGTTACTGAATAAACCGATTGAAATCGAAACTGAAATTGAATAAGTTTGTCTATTGAATTGCATATTGCATCTGTTTGATTTATCGGTTATCTGTTTGAATTCGTGTGTTTAACTGCTAATTGAAGGCCTTATCGGCGGCCGATTTAGAAACCGTTTGATGTTTTAGAATCAGTAGAATATTTCTGAATTTATGGTATATTTATCTGAAAATTGATTAGGAATGATTAAATCAGATTAAATTAAGTCAATTAAAGAGTTTGCTTTAATTACGGAAATGCCATTGGAGTGGACTATTGTTTATTCAATTCTATTGTGCCTTATACACTTAGAGATACATTTTGATCAGCCCTCCTTCTTGTTCATTGCCGACCAAAAACATAGAGAGAGAGAGAGGGACTTGTTCTTGTCAAATTTGCTTGGAGATTGCTAGAGAGTTGAAGTAAAATTAGCATAAGTGGACTCTTAAGCCTTGCATTCAAGAATTAGGTATGAGTTTCACCCTTTTGATTATGTTTTAAGCTCCATCTTGCATGTATCATGGTTTTAGAGAAGTTGAGTCTTGAATTTGCTCATAAATGGTGAATTGGAGCTCCATTGTTACATGCATGCTTGAATTAGTGCATTGTGAAGTTGATTTCATGGTGGATTGTACATGCATGTCCATGTTTAAGCCATAGTCCATGTTTTCAATTTGTTTTCCAGTTATTGAGCTCCATTGAGCAAGAATGAAAGCTTGATTTTGGTTTAAAGAGCATGCATTTCATGTTTTGAAAGTGTTCTTGAAAATGGGTTTGAAAATGGCTTGAATTGACTCACCTTTGGCCCTTGCATGTGTAAATTGGTTTTTGAAACTTGTTGTATATTGAATGTGGATGTATTTTCCAGAATTTGGGCCCAAGAGGTCGAGATTTGAGTTGTGAATGCTTGGTTTGAGCTTGGAAGGCAAATCTGGAAATTTCCAGATTTGGCTTCTTCGCTCGAGCGAAGGATTCCTCGCTCGAGCGAGCACCTTTATTCAGGGCTCCGCTCGAGCGAGCATCGAGCGTGGTATCGCGCGTAAAATTCGAGCATCCAGTACTTTTACTGTTCATCAGATCGCTCGAGCGAAGGATTGTTCGCTCGAGCGAAGCCTTTGATTTTTTGAAGCTCGCTCGAGCGAAGGAAGGCTCGCTCGAGCGAAGAGCCTATTTTCAGCAACTTTTGAAAAAATGCCTTCCAACTGTATTTTTGCATCCTCATCTCATCCTAGGCATTCTTAGGCCTAGTTTAAGACATCTTAATGAGGATTTAGACGTAGAACCACACCGAGGAATTTAGGGATTTAATTATCACCCTTTCCGACTGTGAAACTTAGTGTGGGTTCTATTTGTTGACTGTTTAGGGTTGGCTCTCGGGGACGCGCTCTAGCTGCTATTAGCCCAATCACTGTGAGTAACAATTGTGTAAAGATATGTTCAAAATGACTATCTTTTGAATACTGAACTGAACTGTTTACTGAACTGGAATTATTTACTGAATGAATGTATGTCCTTTATTTCTGAACTGTATTGTGGCATCCTTAGCACTACTGTTACTGACTGTTACTGTTACAGAGATCTCTGTCGGTTCCCTTGTGGAACCATACTGTTTACTGAATGACTGGCCATCATTACTGTTCGGTCTTTTTGACCTACTGTTACTGTTATGCTAACGGATGTACCACATATGACTGTTTATCGCACTGAACAACTGTAATATTGATTGAAATAAACTGATTTCCTTACTGTAAGGACATTACATTCTTAACCTCTTTATACTTTATGTTATTCACTGGGCTTTAGCTCACTGTTTATATATATATGTAGGTTCTCAGCAGCCAGACCAGAGCTAGGAGCGTGGGTTGGTCCCCAGTTGTGTCAAGCCAGCCTATGTGCCTCACCGTGAGGTTCCGTGTTGCCGTGTGATGGCCTTGGGATTTTGTTTTAAGTTTTTCCCATCGGTCTCCTCACTGTTTTGTATTGACCTAACGGATTGTATAGACTGTTTACTGTTTACTGTACTGTTACCGAGGGGTTAAGTCCCCGTACTGAATGTTGTATCTGACTGTGTATAGACCGTACTGTTTGAACTGTATGAATGCATGAAAAATGTTTTTGGCATACAGATTTTCACAGCTCAATGGACACTAGTTATTTACTGTATTGGCTTCCGCCAGGCCCTGAACTCTGTTATACTGTGTTATTGTTAAGCAGGCCTTCGGTAATCATGGATTACTGGCCGGTTACGGTGCTAAACCCATAGGGCCGGGTTTGGGTCGTGACAGAGTGGTATCAGAGCGATACTTAACCACGAGTTATACCGCACACACGTGTCCAAATGAGCTATAGGGTGTCCTAGAAAAGCAATTAGGGCATCTCATGAATTTGAAAAGTGTGTGCTTATGACTGATTGATTAAGTGTTAAATGTTAAACTGTCTAATTGTACAACTGCCTATAATGATAACTGTTATAACTGTTTATAGTTGAAATGGATAACATAAACACTGCAAATGAAACTGGGATCATCATCCTCTGAGGCCAGAATGGCCAGACTTGAACTAATGATGGGGCTGATAATTGAAAGACTGGATCAACAACAGAACCAACCGCCCCCACCTCCTCCTCCTCCGGTGCAACCGGAACCGAATGTGCAAAATGTGAATGCAAATGAGGAGGATATTATTGCTCTTACCCAGAAATTCAGCAAGCTAAAACCGCCATCCTTTCAGGGAGGCCTTGAACCATTGAAGGCTGAAGCTTGGGTACTTGAAACAGAAAAATTTTTGAAGTGTTTCCGTGTTCCGAAGCCAACAAAGTGTTAGCAACCTTCACCCTTCAAGAAGAAGCAAGAAGGTGGTGGATGTTGACCCGATGCAAATGCTATTATGACTTGGGCTCAGTTCAAGGAGTCCTTCTTTGAAAAGTACTTTCCCCAGTGCATCCGAGACAGAAAAGTAACGGAGTTTGAGCAACTGAAACAGGGCAAAATGTCTGTTGCCGAGTATGAGAAGAAATTCACCGAACTTGCTAGGTATGCACCACACATGGTGGACACCGATTATAAGAAGGCCAGGAGATTGGAAGGTGGCCTGAATGTTGCTATCCTTGACCGAGTCAACATGTTGAAATTGCCAACTTATGTGGGTGTTCTTGACAGGGCCTTGATGGCCGAATCAAATATTGAAGCACTGAAAACTGAAACACCAACAACTGAGTGGCAAGGAAAAAGGCAGGGTTTCAAATTCAAGAAAGGCAAGCATAACCCAGCAAACAAGAAACAGAATACGGGGTCGACAACTAGCCCCAGCCAAGGGAGTGGATTTACTCCACCCTGCTCCATATGTGGCAACAAGCACAAAGGGGTTTGCTATCAGATTTCTGGAGCTTGTTTCAGGTGTGGCAAGGTGGGCCACAGAATTAAAGACTGTCCCTCTGCCCCGCAATCCAGTAGTAAAGCTGCACCGAGCGTAGCAGCATCAAATGTAGCACCGAAGCCTAACCCCAAAGCTACCGGGAAAGAGCCTATGAGGCAGGGCCGAGTGTTTGCCCTAGTACCGGGAGACGTGCAGAATACCGAGACTGTTGTGTCAGGTATCCTCTCTATTTGTGCTCAAAATGCATATGTATTGATTGATTCGGGGTCTACACATTCTTATGTGTCACATGCTTTCTCACGAAAATTGAATAGACCCTTAGAACCTATGAATTACTTGTTAGCAGTATCATCACCTGTTGGGGGATCCATGACATGTGCATATATGTATCCTGCTTGTGAGATTATTGTTGGGGATATGCATCTTTTATTGATTTACTGCCATTGAATATCGATCATTTTGATGTAATATTGGGGATGGATTGGTTACAAAAGTATCATGCCACTATAGACTGTGTAACAAAACAAGTAGTTTTCCGTCCACCGGGCTTACCGGAATTTGTGTTTAATGGAATTGGAGTAGTACCCCCACCGTATCTGATTTCTTCTGTAAAAGCTGTTAGACTGATTAGAAAGGGGTGTAAAGGATATCTGTGTTCTGTTGACTGTGCCTACTGATGATAGTGTTAAAACTGATATGAATTGTATTCCTATAGTCAGAGAATTCCCAGATGTGTTTCCAGATGAATTGCCAGGGGATTTGATTGACAGGGAAATTGAATTTACTGTGGATGTGATTCCGGGTACACAGCCGATATCGAAAGCTCCTTACAGAATGGCTCCAACTGAACTGAAGGAATTGAAAGTGCAATTGCAGGAACTGTTAGACAAAAAGTTTATCAGACCCAGTACTTCACCGTGGGGTGCACCTGTTTGTTTGTGAAAGAAAGATGGCTCACTGAGACTGTGCATTGATTACCGCGAATGAACAAGGTAACTGTAAAAATAAATATCCATTACCGCGTATTGATGATTTATTTGACCAGTTACAGGGTGCACAAGTATTTTCCAAGATTGATCTTAGATCGGGGTACCATCAATTGAAGGTTAAACCGGGAGATATTGATAAGACTGCTTTTAGAACAAGGTATGGACATTATGAATTTTTAGTTATGCCATTCGGAGTCACGAATGCCCCAGCTGCATTTATGGACCTTATGAACAGAATTTTTAAACCGTACCTTGATGATTTCATTGTAGTATTTATTGATGACATCCTGATTTATTCTAAGACTGTTGAAGAACATGAACACCATCTAAGACTTGCCCTGCAGACCTTAAGAGAACAGAAACTGTATGCTAAACTGTCTAAATGTGAATTTTGGCTTGATCATGTAATGTTTTTGGGGCATGTTATTAGCAAAGATGGAATTTCTGTTGATCCGCAGAAAATTGAAGCTGTAGTGAACTGGCCTAGACCAACGAATGTAACCGAAGTCCGAAGCTTTTTGGGATTGGCTGGATATTACAGGAGATTTGTCAAAGATTTCTCCAAGATTGCCCTGCCATTGACTCAGTTGACACAGAAGGGGACATCATTTGACTGGACTGACCAAAGGGAAACAGCGTTCCAAGAGTTGAAAACTCGACTTGTGACTGCACCAGTTTTGACTCTACCTTCAGGTACAGATGGTTACACCGTTTTTAGTGATGCTTCTCATAAGGGTTTGGGATGTGTTTTAATGCAGAATGGGAGAGTTATTGCTTATGCTTCCCGACAGTTGAGACCGCATGAAAAGAATTACCCAACCCATGATCTTGAACTTGCTGCAGTGGTTTTTGCATTGAAAATTTGGCGCCACTATTTGTATGGGGCGACATGTGAAGTATACACCGACCACAAGAGCCTGAAGTATTTCTTCACCCAGAAAGAACTGAATATGAGACAGCGGAGATGGCTTGAACTGATCAAAGATTATGACCTACAGATTCTGTACATCCGGGAAAAGCCAATACCGTTGCCGATGCTTTGAGCCGAAAATCGATTGGGAACATAGCCTGTTTGCTGACTGGGCAGAAAGAATTGCTTCATGATCTGGAAAAGTCTGAGATTGAAATTGTTTTGAAGGAACAAGGTGGAACCTTAGCTGCCATTACTGCCAACCAGCATTGATTGAAGAGATTAAGGAGAAACAGCAACTGGATGATTTCTTGAAAAAGGTTACGAAGAAGATTCAAAACCGAGACCGGGGTTCAAATTTGACAACAATGTACTGAAATTTCAAGATAGACTGTGTGTACCAAATGACACTGAATTGAAAAGAAGAGTTCTCCAAGAAGGCCACAATTCGAAGTTTTATTCACCCGGGGAATACGAAAATGTATCAAGATCTGAAACAGAATTTCTGGTGGCCGGGAATGAAGAAAGAGATCGCTGAATTTGTGTCCAAGTGTCTCATTGCCAACAAGTTAAAGCGGAACATCAGCGACCTGCCGGATTACTGCAACCCTTACCCATACCAGAGTGGAAATGGGAGCATATCACGATGGATTTTATCGTTGGGTTACCTCGCTCCAGGAAAGGTATGGATTCTATTTGGGTTATTGTTGATAGACTGACCAAATCTGCCCACTTCTTACCTGTCAAGACAATCTATAATGCGGATAAATTGGCTGTTATCTATATTGATGAAATTGTTAGATTGCACGGAGTGCCTGTGTCTATTGTTTCTGACAGGGATGCGAAGTTTACATCGAGGTTCTGGCAAAGCCTACAGACTGCATTGGGTACTGAATTGAGGCTGAGTAGCGCCTATCATCCTCAGACAGATGGACAGTCAGAAAGGACCATCCAAACTCTAGAGGATCTACTGAGAATGTGTGTCCTTGATTTCAGGGAAACTGGGAAAGTCATTTGCCGTTGGCTGAATTCGCCTACAACAACAGCTACCATTCGAGCATTGGTATGGCGCCTTTCGAGGCATTGTATGGCAGAAAGTGTAGATCTCCAATTTGCTGGGCAGAAGTTGGAGATGGGCCTTTGCTTGGGCCCGAGATTGTTATGAGACGACTGAAAAGATCAAACTGATACAGCAGAGATTGAAAACCGCACAGAGTAGACAGAAAAGTTATGCGGATGTTAGAAGACGGGATAGAGAGTATGAAGTGGGTGATCACGTATTTGTGAAAGTGACACCAATGAAAGGCCAGACTCGTTTTGGAGTCAAAGGCAAATTAGCGCCGCGGTATGTCGGACCGTATGAGGTGATTGAGAAAATCAATCCAGTGGCGTATCAAGTTGCACTTCCTCCTGAAATGGAGCATATGCATAACGTCTTCCACATTTCGATGTTGAGAGATTATCTTCGGATCCGTTTCATGTGATTGAGCCTACCCGTATCGTGTTGAGTGATGACTACACTTACGAGGAACGGCCTATACAGATTGTAAACCGACGGATCAAGAAACTGAGAAACAAAGAGATCCCACTAGTGAAAGTTGACTGGCAGAATCATGGTGGTGTGTATGCCACTTGGGAAAGGGAAGATGACATGGCGAAAAGATATCCTGATTTGTTCCCACTGAACCCTGTTTTCTTCCAAACTGAAGGTAACTCGAGTTTAGAGGACTAAACTCCTTATAAGGAGGGGAGACTGTAACAACCCTCGTACTGATTACCGTTAAACCACTGAATTATGTACTGATCATTGCTAAACTGAACTGATAATGACTGGTAATTGGATTAACTGAGTTACTGAATAAACCGATTGAAATCGAAACTGAAATTGAATAAGTTTGTCTATTGAATTGCATATTGCATCTGTTTGATTGATGATTATCTGTTTGAATTTGTTTAAACTGCTAATTGAAGGCCTTATCGGCGGCCGAATGGAGAACCGTTTAGTGTTTTGTAATCGGTAGAATATTTGTGATTTAATGGTATAATTATCTGAAAATTGATTAGGAATGATTAAAGTAGATTAAATGAGTTAATTAAGAGTTCAACTTTTTACCAAAATGCCATCAGGAGTGGACTATTGTTTATTCAATTCTATTGTGCCTTATACACTTAGAGATACATTTTGATCAGCCCTTCTTCTTGTTCATTGCCGACCAAAAACATAGAGAGAGAGAGAGGGACTTGTTCTTGTCAAATTTGCTTGGAGATTGCTAGAGAATTGAAGTAAAATTAGCATAAGTGGACTCTTAAGCCTTGCATTCAAGAATTAGGTATGAGTTTCACCCTTTTGATTATGTTTTAAGCTCCATCTTGCATGTATCATGGTTTTAGAGAAGTTGAGTTTGGAATTTGCTCATAAATGGTGAATTGGAGCTCCATTGTTACATGCATGCTTGAATTAGTGCATTGTGAAGTTGATTTCATGGTGGATTGTACATGCATGTCCATGTTTAAGCCATAGTCCATGTTTTCAGTTTGTTTTCCAGTTATTGAGCTCCATTGAGCAAGAATGAAAGCTTGATTTTGGTTTAAAGATCATGCATTTCATGTTTTGAAAGTGTTCTTGAAAATGGGTTTGAAAATGGCTTGAATTGACTCACCTTTGGCCCTTGCATGTGTAAATTGGTTTTTGAAACTTGTTGTATATTGAATGTGGATGTATTTTCCAGAATTTGGGCCCAAGAGGTCGAGATTTGAGTTGTGAATGCTTGGTTTGAGCTTGGAAGGCAAATCTGGAAATTTCCAGATTTGGCTTCTTCGCTCGAGCGAAGGATTCCTCGCTCGAGCGAGCACCTTTATTCAGGGCTCCGCTCGAGCGAGCATCGAGCGTGGTATCGCGCGTAAAATTCGAGCATCCAGTACTTTTACTGTTCATCAGACGCTCGAGCGAAGGATTGTTCGCTCGAGCGAAGCCTTTGATTTTTGAAGCTCGCTCGAGCGAAGGAAGGCTCGCTCGAGCGAAGAGCCTATTTTCAGCAACTTTTGAAAAATGCCTTCCAACTGTATTTTTGCATCCTCATCTCATCCTAGGCATTCTTAGGCCTAGTTTAAGACATCTTAATGAGGATTTAGACGTAGAACCACACCGAGGAAATTTAGGGATTTAATTATCACCCTTTCCGACTGTGAAACTTAGTGTGGGTTCTATTTGTTAACTGTTTAGGGTTGGCTCTCGGGGACGCGCTCTAGCTGCTATAGCCCAATCTCTGTGAGTAACAATTGTGTAAAGATATGTTCAAAATGACTATCTTTTGAATACTGAACTGAACTGTTTACTGAACTGGAATTATTTACTGAATGAATGTATGTCCTTTATTTCTGAACTGTATTGTGGCATCCTTAGCACTACTGTTACTGACTGTTACTGTTACAGAGATCTCTGTCGGTTCCCTTGTGGAACCATACTGTTTACTGAATGACTGGCCATCATTACTGTTCGGTCTTTTTGACCTACTGTTACTGTTATGCTAACGGATGTACCACATATGACTGTTTATCGTACTGAACAACTGTAATATTGATTGAAATGAACTGATTTCTTACTGTAAGGACATTACATTCTTAACCTCTTTATACATTATGTTATTCACTGGGCTTTAGCTCACTGTTTATATATATATGTAGGTTCTCAGCAGCCAGACCAGAGCTAGGAGCGTGGGTTGGTCCCCAGTTGTGTCAAGCCAGCCTATGTGCCTCACCGTGAGGTTCCGTGTTGCCGTGTGATGGCCTTGGGATTTTGTTTTAAGTTTTTCCCATCGGTCTCCTCACTGTTTTGTATTGACCTAACGGATTGTATAGACTGTTTACTGTTTACTACTGTACTGTTACGAGGGGTTAAGTCCCCGTACTGAATGTTGTATCTGACTGTGTATAGACCGTACTGTTTGAACTGTATGAATGCATGAAAATGTTTTTGGCATACAGATTTTCACAGCTCAATGGACACTAGTTATTTACTGTATTGGCTTCCGCCAGGCCCTGAACTCTGTTATACTGTGTTATTGTTAAGCAGGCTTCGGTAATCATGGATTACTGGCCGGTTACGGTGCTAAACCCATAGGGCCGGGTTTGGGTCGTGACAGAGTGGTATCAGAGCGATACTTAACCACGAGTTATACCGCACACACGTGTCCAAATGAGCTATAGGGTGTCCTAGAAAAGCAATTAGGGCATCTCATGAATTTGAAAAGTGTGTGCTTATGACTGATTGATTAAGTGTTAAATGTTAAACTGTCTAATTGTACAACTGCCTATAATGATAACTGTTATAACTGTTTATAGTGAAATGGATAACATAAACACTGCAAATGAAACTGGATCATCATCCTCTGAGGCCAGAATGGCCAGACTTGAACTAATGATGGGGCTGATAATTGAAAGACTGGATCAACAACAGAACCAACCGCCCCCACCTCCTCCTCCTCCTCCGGTGCAACCGGAACCGAATGTGCAAAATGTGAATGCCAATGAGGAGGATATTATTGCTCTTACCCAGAAATTCAGCAAGCTAAAACCGCCATCCTTTCAGGGAGGCCTTGACCTTCGAGTGTATTACATTAATTACCCGAGGTTCTCCTACTTGAGGTTGCTGTGCTGGGGTAGGCGGAGCCCTGGTGCCTGAGGCAGTCTTGCCTGCTCTTCTCTTGTCCTGGCTTTATTGACATGGTCTCTCAGATGGCCTTGCCTTACCAGGTCTTCTAAGTATGCTTTCAGGGCTCTGCAGCCCTGAGTCATGCCCATCTTCATTGTGGTAGGCACAATGCCTGCCAAGGTTTCTTCCCATAAATTCTCCTAGTGCCCTCGTTGGTGTTCTGAAATAGGGTTGATTCCGAATTCAATCCAGGACTTTGTGAATTAGGATTCGGAACACAGTTGTCACTGTCTGTGTAGCCCTCAGTTCTGTCTCCTGCTTGCCCGATCCATTGTTACCTCAGCCTCGCTTCGGCGAGCCGTTTCTTTTCTCTTGCTTTGTCTCCTTAGTCCCCGACGTGTCTTCCTCGGCTCTGGCATACTTCTCGATTCTCGCCATAAGCTCTTCCATGCTTTTTGGCAATGTCTTTGCCAAAGACTTTCGTAGTGGACAGTCGTCTTTTAGGCCATTTTTGAAAGATACGACCGCCACCTCTTGATTACACTCTGGTATTCGGTTAAATACCTCATAGTATCTTTTTACGTAGGCCCTAAGGCCCTCATCCTTACTGATCTTCAGAGCCATCAATGCGTCCACCCTTAATGGTTGTAGCTTATTTGTCACGAACCTGGCCACGAACATCTCGGCCAGGCCTTCCCAAGTCTTCGCGCTTCCCTTTGGTAGTTTGTGGAACCAATCTGATGCAATCTCCCCGAAGGATGAGGGGAACACTTTGCAGAGCAATGGCTCATTCCTAGTGTACAACGCCATCGCGTTCAGGTATAATCCGACGTGAAAGTTGGGGTCCGACTTCCCATCGTATATTTGGAACTTCGGCATACTGAATCTCTTTGGGACCTCAACCTTGTCTAGTTCTACCGAGAATGGTGTTCTCGATTTAATAGTTGAGGTTACCTCGGCATGATCTTGCTTCCTCTTGAGGTAATCTCTTAAGTCCTCTTTGCTCCGCCCAGGAGCTCGGCTATCTCCTGATTTCAGTCTCTTAGGTGCACTGCTTTCAGCTTCGTTGTGAGCCCTTTTTGATCTTTCTCCATTGGTCGCGTCAAAGCGCAACTCCTGTCTCTGAACATGTCGATGTTCTCTAGGGTCTGCCTCCTTGGTGCGATGTGTCCTTCGGGACTCTTCCCTTCCTGGTTCTCCACGCCCGATCTCCCTTGAAGGTCGGTGAGAATGTCTTTCGCTTCTGGGGTGTTGGGGAGCTATTAGGATAGTTTATGTCCTCCCTTCTGGGCATTGGCCGCTAGAATCGGCGTGTCATGCAGCGGGAATGGTGGCTACATGACATTGTTTTGCATCATGAAGTTGACGACCGATTGCAGGTCCGCCAACTTGTTAGCCATCTCTTTAACCTATTCGTCCCTCCGCAGGCATCTATCATTCCATACCTGTTTGTCATTCTCATTGTAGTACCCACTTCGATCTGGCTTCTTTGGTGTGTCGTCATCCTGGCCGACGTCTTTGTTGTTGTGATTCTGGTCACGAGTTCCTGTGTTGCGGTTGTCTCCTTCGACGTCAAGGTTGATAGGTCTACCACTCCCAGCAGGAGTGTCGTCTCCAATCTTTTCCTTCTGTCCGTTGCTGGCCATCTATTCTCATTTCTTTCCCACAGACGGCGCCAAATTGTGTGAGTGATTTTCCGACCACACTGCCAACTCAGTATTCAGCTAGAGAGTACTGGCAGAATAGATGACACCTGGCTGACCTGCAACAGAAAGAGAAGATTCCGGCGGTCGTCCGTCCACTCGGGGGCACTCCGATGATCAAGTCAGTATATCTCTCAAAGATAATCGACCGTTAAACTCACTGTTCTAAATGTAAATTGCGTACTTTAGACCCATCGGGGGTGTTTTTCTTTTATAGTTAACTCAATCCTTGTCCCAACAGAAGCCTGGCTTCAATGGACTTTAGCTCAATGCTTATCCTGGACTCTTCAAAAGATAGAGACAAACTCCCTAAGAGCTTTATCTTTATCTAGGCTGAGTCTCCCCATAATCTAGGACTCTTGTGCCTTATCCGCTTATCTCGGATTTCGATATCTTCGGAGATAACCTCGGTCTTGCGGAGATCACCTCGGCGTCATGACCAAGACGCGTGGCACCTCGGCTTACACGTCGGCGTTACCTTGGCCACGTGTTGGTACTCAGAAAATATATTCCCACAGTATATAAACTCTAGCTTGGGATACTTGGAATGGGCCCCAATAGGTATCCAAGTTTGTGAAAATGTGAGGTTATGGGTAAAGTGGGTTAGACCTATTGGACCCAAAACAAAAACCACATACGCGCCGCCGTCTGGTCGGGCGGGCTGGGCTGGGCTGGGCTTAGTGTGAGGTTGGGTTAGAATACTTATCTTTTTGGACAAAAAACATTTGTATTTTATTTATTTATTTTTAATTTTGGTTTCAAAATTCAAAATAAATTGGTCCAGTTTTATTTCTTCACCCAAACAGGTTCATACTTGTTGAAATTCAAACCGAACAGATCTGTTTCTGTCCAAATAGGTTTCCTGCCTGTTGAATATGTCCAAATAGGTTTCTATTTGTTGAAACCTGTTTTGAAAAGCCACCAATTTTTCTATAACTAGCCTGTCATTCCAGCAATTCTTTTAATTTAATTTTTCCTTCAAAATTTATTCTTCTGTTTGTCTCTATGTTTCTGCATCTGTTCTGCAATTAATTTTTAGGAAGAAAAAGAAAGAGTCCCAGCAGAGTTTTGGTTCGCCAGACTTGATGTTGTAGTGCTGCATATCAAGTGTTAATCATTGCATCATGGGAAGTAGACGTCGGTAAATCTCGAAACACCGAAGTAACGACGTAATCTACTTTAAGGAGATTGTGTCTAGCACAAGTCTCGACTTATAATTTCTATAAGCAATTGATTCAGAATTTAATTTATATAATTATTTTCTAAATTAATTATTTTTTATTTTGTTGTTTATTTTATTTATACATTTAATTTACACATATACACATTCACTGTGGGAATAACAATCTTAAAGTAGATTTCCTGTTATTTATTTATTTATATGTATTAGACAGACGAATATTTTGTTTCGAGAAATTAAATAGTATATATACTGTTCAATTTCTTAAATAGTAGTAATATACTATTTAATAATTTCTTTGATAATATAGTAGTCATATACTGTTTATTATTGAAATTTTGTTACAAAATATGATTCTGTATATTTTGTGTATAAATTCTATTTTGTATAAATTTGTGATTGGTGTATTATTATTTCGTCAAAAATATGGCTACTAAAACAAACAGTACTGAGACTATTATTACTTCGACCCCCACACCTGTTGTGCCAATGATGACTCCGGCAGTATTGGTAGATCATGGGAAGAAGCTAGAAAAATTTAATGGAAATGATTTTAAAAGATGGCAACAAAAGATGATGTGTTTATCTTACTACATTGAATTTGGCTCGCTTCACTCATGAAAAAACTCCGGCACTGAATGATGGAGAAACTGACCGGCAAGTGGTTGTCGTAGTCGATACATGGAAACATGGTGATTTTCTGTGTCGGAATTATATCCTCAGTAGGTTAGACTATACACTGTATGATATGTATAGTGTCAAAAGCACTACAAAAGAACTGTGGGAATCTCTAGATCATAAATATAAGACAGAGGATGCTGGTACAAAGAAATTTGTTGTTGGTCATTTTTTGGATTTTAAAATGATGGATTCCGAAACGGTTATTAGCTAGGTTCAAGAATTCCAATTAATTTTCCATGACATACATGCACAAGGGATGGTTTTCAGTGAATCTTTCTAAGTAGTGGCAATCATTGAAAAATTGTCACCATCCTAGAAAGAATTCAAGAATTATTTGAAGCATAAGCACAAGGAGATGAAATTAGAGGAACTAATAGTGCGACTCAAAATTGAGGATGACAACCGTGGTTTCAACAAAAAGTCAGGAAACCATGTTATGCAGGCTAAAACAAATGTTGTGGAACATGGACAAGGATCAAAGTTCAACAACAAAAAGCGGAAGCATGATGACAATGGTCCCAAACAAGGATCTACTAGTAAGATTAACAAAGGGATTAACAACGGGTTTAACAAGAGGTTCAAATGCAAGTGTTTTGTATGCGACAAAGATGGACATCGCGCTAAAGATTGTCATATTTGCAAGAACGGAGGGAGTTCAAGCAAAAAGCTAGCACAAGCCAACATAGTCGATGATTTTTATCTTTCCGATGGAGTGGTAGATATCAATCTTATTGCAGTAGTCTTTGAAGCAAATTTGGTGGGTAATTCCAAAGAGTGGTGGGTGGATACTGGAGCAACCTGGCATATCTGTGTAGATAAGAAGATGTTCACAACCTACAAAGTGGTGGAAAGTGGAGAACAACTTTTTATGGAAAACCCATCCATTTCAATTGGGGAAGGACAATGAAAGATTGTGCTGAAAATGACCTCGGGGAAAGAACTCGCGCTCAACAATGTACTCCATTTGTTAGAGATTCGTAAAAATTTGATTTCTGGGTCATTGTTAATCAAGAATGGGTTTAGATTAGTCTTTGAGTCTGACAAGGTTGTACTCTCCAAGAGTGGAATGTATGTGGGGCGAGGTTATTTGAGTGATGGGCTTTTTAAGCTCAATGTACTAACTGTTGTCCCAAATTTGGTTTTTAACAATAAGAACGCATATTCTGTTTATATTGTTGAGTCTTCTTTTTTATGGTATGGTAGATTAGGACATGTTAATTTTAATTCTTTGCGTAAATTTGTTTCTTTAAAATGTTTGCCAAACTTAGAGTTTGATCATAACCATAAATGTGAGATTTGTGTTGAGACAAAACTCACTAAGTCATCATTTAATAAAGTAGAAAGAAGTACTGAACATCTAAATTTAATTCACACAGATATCTGTGATTTAAAATTTGTTCAAACTAGATGAGATAAAAAGTACTTTATTATTTTTATTGATGACTGCACTCGATATTGCTATGTTTACTTATTGAGAAGTAAATATGAAGCCTTAGAAACTTTTAAGCAATATAAACTTGAGGTTGAAAATCAACTTGGCTCAACTATTAAGATAGTGAGGAGTGGCAGAGGTGGTGAGTATGATGCACCATTTGAGGAATTTTGTTCTGAATATGGTATTATTCACCAAACCACTGCACCATATTCTCTTCAGTCAAATGGAGTTGTTGAGAGAAAGAATCGAATTCTTAAAGAGATGATAAATGCCATGTTGATTAATTTAGGGTTACCTCAGAACTTGTGGGAAAGACAATTTTGTTTGCTAACTTTATTCTTAACAGGGTACGCCACAAGAAAATGAATCAAACACCTTATGAAGTATGGAAAGGTTGACGACCTACCTACAATTACCTCAAAGTGTAGGGGTGTTTGGCCAAAGTGGTCAAAGTGTGGGGGTCGTTGACCTTTCCATTTCCTTATGAAGTATGGAAAGGTCAACGACCTACCTACAATTACCTCAAAGTGTGGGGGTGTTTGGTCAAAGTGGCAGTCCTTAGTCCTAAAACAACTAAGATAGGACCAAAAACTATTGATTGTGTGTTCATTAGTTATGTAAATAATAGTAGTGCATACAGATTTTTAGTTCATAGATTGAAAATCCTGATATGCATGTAAACACTGTTATTGAGTCAAGAAATGCGTCGTTTTTCGAACACATTTTTCCTTGCAAAGAGATAAGTTCAAATAAAAGAACTTTTGATACTGCTATGGGTGGCAGTGAAGACTAAAATGATAATGAAGCAAATAAACCTAGACGTAGCAAGAGGGCTAGGATCTCTAAATCATTTGGTCCAGATTTTCTGACATACTTGTTAGAAAATGAGCCTCAAAACTTCAAGGAAGCAATGTCAAGTCCTGAAGCTCCATTGTGGAAAGAGGTTGTAAATAGTGAAATTGAATCAATTCTGCAAAATCATACGTGGGAATTGGTGGATCTTCCACCAAGGTGTAAACCTCTTGGATATAAGTGGATATTCAAGAGAAAAATAAAAGCAGATGGTTCAATTGATAAATACAAGGTTAGGTTTGTTGTTAAGGGATACAAGCAGAAAGAAAGCCTTGATTATTTTGACACCTATTCACCAGTGACAAGAATAACATTTATTCACATGCTAATTGCGATTGTAATTTTATATAATTTGGAGATATATCAAATAGATGTTAAAACAGCTTTTTTGAATTGCAAGTTAGATGAGAAAATCTATATAGAACAACGGGAAGGGTTTCAAGTTCCCAGCTAAGAGAAAAAAGTTTGTAAACTTGTCAAATCCTTTTATGGATTAAAACAAGCTCCGAAACAATGGCATGAAAAATTTGATCATGTTATGATTTCGGATGGTTTTAAGATAAGCGAATGTGACAAATGCGTCTATGTTAAACACATAGACAAAGACTATGTCATAGTTTGGCTTTATGTGGATGACATGCTCATTATTGGAAGCAATAATGACATAATTAAATCCACTAAGAAAATGTTGAACAAAAGTTTGACATGAAAGATCTGGGAGTAGCAGATGTAATTCTAGGGATAAAAATTACTAGAATATCTGAAGGATATGCTTTATCTCAATCTTATTATGGTGGTGTTTGGGAACCAAGTTCCCAAATTTTTTTCTCATTTTTTCCACTAAAAGACAAAAGTTTTGCAAAACCAAAAAAAAAAAAAAAATCCAAACAAAATATCACATCCAACCTCATAATCATTTCACTTTTTCTCTCACAAACATCACATCCAACCACAAAAAAACCCAACTATCTTCTCAAACACTAAAAATTTTTATCCAATAATATCCTACAACTAAAAAAACCTACATAAAAACTCACTTCCCAAACACCCACTATGTTGAGAAGATTCTGGAGAAATTTGAAAAGTATGATGACCGTCTTGCTAAAACACCTGTTGAGATTAGTCTTCATTTGTTAAAAAATACAAGTGCAGGTATATCACAATTAGAGTACTCTTGGATAATCAAAAACTTGATGTACTTAATGAATTGCACTAGACTAGATATAACATATGCTGTAAGCAAATTGAGTAGGTACACAAGTAATCTAGGGTCTGATAATTGGAAATCGATAATTAGGGTACTTAGGTATCTAAGACATATCTAGAATTATGACTTATATTATACTAAATATCTAGTAGTACATGAGGGGTACAACGATGCAAATTGAATATCGGATACTAAAGACTCAAAATCCACTAGTGGATACATCTTTACCCTAGGAGGTGCCACAGTCTCTTAGAAATCCTCCAAGCAGATATGCATAGCAAGGTCGACAATGGGATTTGAGTTTATCGCATTAGATAAAACAAGAGAAGAAGCCGAATGGCTTCGTAATTTCTTAGAAGACATTCCAATGTGGCCAAAACCTGTGCCAGCTATATGCATTCACTTTGATAGTGAAGCAACAATAGGACGAGCATATAATCATATGTATAATGGTAAGTCTTGACATATTCGTTGAAGATATAATACCGTTCGGCATTTTCTCTCACATAGAATAATTTCCATAGAATTTATAAAGTCAAAAGAGAATATTGCGGGTCCTTTGACTAAAAGTCTAGCCAGAGAGCAAGTGTACAATTTATCGAGTGGAATGAGATTAAAGCCTAATACTTAAAAGTCCCCATAATGACAACCCAACCTAATTGATTGGAGATCCCAAGATCTAGGTTCAAAGGGACAACCTAATTATGGATGACTTTACGTATCACTAAGGAGCTTTTCTTCTACCCATTTCTATGATAAGAAGAGTGATACCTACAACGTTAGTAGGATAAGCTTTGCTTTTAATGATTTTTGTAGCTTGGACATCTAAGTGGGGTGTAGCAGAATACTTTTAATAACAAGTCAACTATATGAGTGTGAATTAGGCCGGTTTTGTGAGAATTGAGAAGGCTAAATTCTCTAGAGCACTCATGAATTACTAGGTGTTATTCAAGGCCAAAATGAACACAACTGTAAGAACCAAACTGTGTTTGCGGATACACTATGTGCAGTCTATTGTCTTGGCTTACACAAACATATGAACAGTTCAAGGCATCACGTTCACTCGTTAGCTAGTAAGTTCGATAGGCTTTCACTAGAGGAGGTTCAAAGTCAAAAGCTACCTATCTCGATGTGGTGTATCTTCTTAATGTATTGTTTCTTTGTTTGCATCTTGTTGCGTGTCCGTTATCATGAATTCCATTTATGTGGGGGATTGTTGGAAAATGGCTTTGGAAAAACCTTATTTGTTTGCTAATTTTGAGCATTAATTAAGGTAGGACCCAAGCGTTATTTTTAACGTTTCTAATTGGGTTCATGTTTAATGCCACGTAGTAAATAATATCGTGTATTTAGTTGCTCAAAACCATTTCCGGATAAATGAAAATTCAACGTGCATTTTCGTGTTCATGTTCGTGGAAATGGCTTTAGGTGGTTTCCTACACATTTGTGAAATGTGCTTGTCCCACATTGGAAAGGCTTAAGAATTTGAATGGGCATATAAACTCTAGCTTGGGATGGGCCCCAAGGGGTACCTAAGTTTGTAGAAGGGTGAGGTTAAAGGTAAAGTGGGCTAGACACATTGGACCCAAAACAAAAACCACACGCACGCACCGCCGCTGTCCGTTCGGTCAGTTGGGTGGGTTGGGCTGGGTGCGTGGTGTGAGATTGGGTTGGGCTTGTTTGGCCCAATACTTATCTTTTTGGGACAAAAACATTTGTATTTTATTTATTTATTTATTTTTAATTTTGGTTTCGAAATTCAATGTAAATTGGTCCAGTTTTATTCCTTTACCCAAACAGGTTCATACCTATTGAAATTGAAATCGAACAGATCTGTTTTTGTCCAGACAAGTTTTCTACCTGTTGAATATGTCCGAACAGGTTTCTATCGGTCGAAACCTGTTTTGAAAAGCTACCAATTTTCCTATAAGTAGCCTGCCATTCCAACAATTCTTTCAATCTAAATTTTCCCTCATAATTTCGTCTTTCTTCTTCTGTTCGTCTCTATGTTTTGGCATCTGTTTTACAATTAATTTTTACGAAGAAAAAGATAGAGTCACGGTAGAGTTTTGATTCGCCAGACTTGATTTTGTAGTGCTGCATATCAAGTGTTAGTTGTTGCATCCTGGGAAGTACACGCCGGTAAATCTCGAAGCACCGGAGTGAGAGTGAAATCTACTTTAAGGAGATTGCTTGATTTTGTAGTGCTGCATATCAAGTGTTAGTCGTTGCATCTTGAAAAGTAATCGCCGGTGAATTTCAAAGCACCAGAACGATGGTGAAATCTACTTTAAGGAGATTTGTGTCTAACACAAGACTCGACTTATAATTTTTGTAAGCAATTGATTCAGAATTTAATTAATATAATTATTTTCTAAATTAATTATTTTTTATTTTATTGTTTATTTTATTTATACATTTAATTGACACATATACACATCCACTGTGGGAATAAGTTTTTGCAACAACCTTGCCATCACGATTTAAGTGGGGATTTGGGAGGGGAGGAGTTTTGACAGGAGTGATGCTGTGATGAGAGATAAAAACCAGAGGAGTTGGATACGCTAGTGAATTTGTATCTGATAATAATTACTCTATTGAATCTGATTCTCATGGTTCTTTGTGAAGGAACCACCCAACGAAGGACCTTTTTTGCTACAAGCATCCTAGACTGTTGTATTCTATTCGTCTTCCACATCTTGCTCCATCAACCACTCATGTTGCATATACGACTTCCAGGGAATCTCTTGATCTGTGTCATCAACGTTTAGCTTGTGTTACGCTGTGTTTGATTGGAGAATTTGGGAAGAAATTTGGAAATAAAAAGAGAAAAAAGTGTGTGAAACTATGTAAAATATAGATATATTTTATTCATATTTTACCTACCTTTTCTTTTTCTCTTTCTAAATTCCTTCTCAAATCCCCAAGCAAAGTTCTGTCTCAGTTCCTATGCTCTTATTCATATTTCATTTTCTTTAACAAAAATGATCTCTACCCCCAGCTGGGGGTGACACCCAGTGAGGTGTCACCCGGGGGTTGGAGGAGAAAACAGTTTTTTTTTTTTTTTTTTTTTTTCGGCCAACTCCACGCCGCCACGTCACTGGGGTGGGGGTGGGGGTCTTCCGTACTGGGTGTATGTAGCATTGTTGTTTCTTTAATTCACTCTAATGTATGAATTTCACTGGTTATCTTTTATGCTGTGTTTGATTGGGGGATTTGGGGAGGAATTTGGAAAGGAAAAAGAAAAAGGTATGTGAAACTAGGTGAAATATAGGAATATTTTATTCACATTTCACCTACCTTTTCCATTTCCCTTTTCAAATCCCTCTCCAAATCCTCCAACCAAATACAGCATTAGTAGATATCATTATTATGTATTATTCTGGAATGATTTTTCCAAATTCTGTTGGGTGTTTCCTCTTTGTCGCAAATATGAAGTCTATGAGATCTTTGTCGATTTAAGAAACAACATTAGGAATCATTCAATGTTCGCATTCAATCTTTTCAAAGTGATAGTGCACGTGAATATGACAATAACAAATTCGAAAAACTATTTACTGACTCTGGTATTTCAGCTTGTCTCGCATGTCCTTACATTCATTAGCAAAATGGTTTCGTTGAACCAATGCATCGCACAATACCACAAGGACTTTATCCTCTGAGTTTTGGGTGGAAGCCTTACACAATGCTGTGTATACCCTTAATAGGCTTTCCTTGTGCATATATTTATGTAAATAGATTATTGCAATCACTCCTTGTATTTTGGGATTCCATATATTTTAGGATACCCAAATTCTATTACTATATTGTGATTGTGTGATCTCTGTATTCTTTTGATCAGATTGATGGATAATCTGATTTAATATGTTGGTAGAATCAGGTTGGAATTAAGAGTTGGTCTTAAACTGAAAAAAAAAAAAAAACATCATAGACTGTTTTGCATACAAATTTATTTTTGAGAATCATCACCACACATTAATACAACACATAAAGAAAAATAGGGTAGAACATTAGAAACAGGCATAGAAACCCTAGGTTGGATGCTTGATTGTTATTTTCTTTACACCAAATCCGTACAACAAGGGACTACACCATGCTCAAATTCCACACACTTCTTTTTTCTTTATCTTTTCTTTTTTGTTGAAGATGAAATAAACTTCTCCATTTTCTCTATAATAGCAAAGAAGTTAGAGATTGATTAACCATATATTATATTATATTTACTCCAAAAGAAGTTGCCTATGGCGGTCGAGGTCACTGAGGTAACTTGCAGAAGTATAGTCTTCCAAGTCAGAATCATCCAAAACGATTGCTCTCCCTCCTACCATAGACCTTTGTTTCAACTCTGCTTGGCCCCCCTCACCTCTCAATAGCTGCACAACCTGCATTCACCAACAAAGTCACTTTTTTCCTTAAATCAATCAATCAGATGTGGGGGGTTCAATGGCTTACTGACTGTAAATTAATGATGCTACAAATTGAGAAAAAAAATAACAGAAAAGTTTCCAGAATGCGTTCAGTGTGACAGCATTGCATTGCATTTGTCTTGGTGCCAGCACTGCATTCTGAAAACTTCCTTGAATAAATCTTCGGACAAGTAGAGGGATTTCATACCCGGTTCATGTTTGGGCGTGTACTGGGTAAGTGATGAATGCACGCCAACGCTATTGACATGACACGTTTCATTTCGCCATTGTCGTAAGCATCTCTCAAACTAGGATCTGCAATGTCATTTACATTGTTTTCTTCCAACAACGGTTTTGCCTATACAAGTACATGTACACTATCAATTAACAGAGATTCCTGATCTAAAAATACAATAGATTTATATTTTTTCTGAGTTTAATGGAAAATAAGATCATATATAAAAAATATATAAGTGTCTGACTAAAATGATCACAAAAAGAGGGTAGTAGGAATAGACTATGAACTAAATAAACAGGAAAACTTCTATCACTGTATTACACCACAAAATACACCAAAAGAATTTGTTTTTGTTTGACAAATTCAAATTATTGGGCTAAAAACTTAGAACCACCAGCTCTTTGTTATGTTGATCTTCATTGGAAATTCTTAGTCTCCTTGCAGAATGACTATTAACTTACAATGGTGACTGATGATTTCATTTGCAATGGATGGAATGCTAATTCCTTAACATGAGTGTAGCTTATTTATTCACATATCTGAAGAATCAACTAACACCAAAAAACATTTCATTTGAATGAATAAGAAGTAAAGATGAGTGTAAAGCCCAAATTTAAAGTATAACCAACTTCGGATATTTCATTTGGGTTATAACCAATTAACATGTCAATCTTCATGTTTAGAAAGATAATTATCTTTAAAAAATTTCTGATGACAGGACTTACTGATTCATATTAAAAATTGGGAGATCAAATTGACATATAGAAATTTAAAGTGTTTGGCAACCAAATCATACCCACATCACAAGGCTTTGTCGACATGAATCAACTGCGTGACGACCGGTTATAAGTTCTAGTAATAGAACCCCAAATGCAAATACATCAGTCTTCTCATCCACAATTCCATGCATGAAATACTCTGGAGCCATGTATCTGAACCCATTCAAAATTATAGTACATCAATAGCCCACATGTTAATATGATCTGAAAAATAAAAGTTGGTTGTGTTTTCATTATTCGTTTCATGATTTCAGAAACAAAACAATGAAAAGTACGAAAACACTCATCATTTTCATGTCTTGGTAAAAAATATAAAATAAAATAACGAGGCTTACCCAAAAGTCCCCTCAATGGGGTGAACAACATGGTGAACCCATTTTTCTGGGAGCCATTTTGCTAGCCCAAAGTCAGATATCTAAGCACAGCATCAATGGTGTCAGAAAGTTGAATTCATTCAAACCAAGAAAAATACATTGATAGGAAGATGAATGAATCATATATATATATAGAAAATTGAAAACCTGAGGTTCATAGTCTTCAGTGAGTAGTATGTTTGAGGCAGTGATGTCTCTGTGGATTATGCGCCTCTGGCATTCACAATGAAGATACTGCAATCCTTCCGCTACCCCAAGAGCAACTTTAAACCTTCTCTTCCAATCCAGTTTCTCTGTTGCACCTGAAATGTTGAATCTCTCTTGTTCAACCTCAAATCAAATTAGTAGTAATTTATACTACAAAAATAAAATGTGTTTCATAGATTTCTATGTTTAGATTATTCGTTTTTAACTTCCCAAAAGTTGCAGCAAAGTGCAGAAAATGCAAACAAAAATAGGGAATGGAAAATGCACCATGGAGGACAGAAGCTAGGCTGCCATGGGGAGAAAATTGAAGGACAAGGTGCAAACCGCCATCAACGCCGAAACCAATCAATTTAGCAGCATTGGGGTGGTTGATGTGAGCGATAATCCCAAGCTCTGACAAGAAATCACCAACTCTATCCTCATCGTTTTTCTCTTTCTTTGTTATTCGCTTCACTGCAACAACTAGGCCATCAGATAAGCACCCTTTGTACACTTCAGCATGACCCCCTTCTCCAATCAACTTCTCTATCAAAATCCAAAATTCAAATGAACAAACAGAAACATGACTTAATAGTATAACAACACTCTTGATAGCAAATGTTGCAAGAGAAATCAATTGCTGTGGATCTATTCTGTAAAATAAAAATAAAATCAAGTTCACCAGCAAAAGCATGGATGGTTTTTAAATTCACAATTATTCACTTTTAAACTCAACCCTCATTTGGATGTTGATGGAACCTACAAAACCCCTAATATTTATTTGAAACAAGCACTTGAAAGATTGCCAAACTTGGAAATCTTGGTGACATTTTTCTGAAATAGTTGGCAATTGGAATAGTCAAGAGCTGGGGAAATAGATTCATTCCTGCCAAGAAATTAGGGCATTTCGCTGCTTAATCAATCACCAAGTTAGCTAGACATGGTTCATGAGAGGTTTCTCTACAGAAGTGTGTTTAGGTTGTCATATTTGGTCTTGATCAAAGAGCCAGTAAGAAAGGTAAAGAATCCTGTATCTAAGATCCATGTCTCCCAGCTGCATAAACGTACCTCAAAATTCTATGTTTCGTAATTTTATGCAATTGAAAATTAGATTAAAGAAGGAACAAAGGTTTTGGAGACAAAAAGATCCCCGGACAAGTAAAAACCCATTGTTGACATCTTCATGGTACCAAAAACAGTAAAACACTATACTACCCAACCCAACCAAAACCAAGTTGGACTGGCTTTTCAAGTTTCAGGTATCCCTAGATTTTTCCATCTAATAAACAAGTGAAATAGTGAGGACCCACCACAATCACTTTCCTGGGACCCTGGGCCTCCATTTCTTTTTCTCAGTCAAAAGTTTAGAAGGAAGTCTTCTCTTCCAACCTCAGCAGGCAGCTTTGAATGATTGTTCTAGCAGAACTGAGACCCCTCCAATCACCACCCTTACACACACGCCTGCGGGGCTGATGATTGGAGGAGAAGAAAAAAAAATAAATTAGCCAATCAGAGCCAGAGAGGGTCGTGGGGTGCCTCCTGTGGGGTCCAAATCATTTTTGTTGTTCTAGGTTGATAGTCAAACAAAACAAAAAAAAAAAAGAAAAAGAAAAAGAAAAAGAAAGGGTAGTTGAAGATTTATACTGATCAGGCATGTAACTTAACTGACATATGCATTTAAGCTCAGTGATAACACCATTCACAAAAGTTTATACTTAAATACATTCAGTCAAGAAATACACTTGTTCAGCCTTTTTCCTTTTTTATGATAATAAAATTTTGATATTTGAAACAGGACAACCAATAATAATAATATAATGTGTCACCTCAATTAGCAAGACAAAAAATTTTAAATTTTATTTGTTTGTGTCGGAAATAGTGTAAAATAAGGGAACCCTTTTCCAAAATGAAAGGTCAAAGAACAATTTGTGATTAGATGGGAACTGTGTGAAAAGCAGAGGTGACCAAAGGACTGAACAGAATATACTGATCTCCCCTGAAAGATTAGCAACAGTGCACTCCTGAAAACAAAAACAATAAAAATAAAACCAGGCAAAGAAGCAGCTCAAATACTATTTGTCTTACCAGGGCTGAAATTATCAGTAGCATCTGCAAGCTCCTTTTTAGTGAAGTTCCTCCAAGATGGTTTAGGCACCACTATATCGCCACAATCGCTTTCATCATCGATACCCGGACTCAAACCCAACTTTCTTCTCAAATTCTTCCTGGAAATCTCATACCCTCCCAACAATGGAATTGTGGAGAACCGCCTCATCGACTTCCACTTTATGTTGTCAATCAAATTCCTCCAATGCAACCCATTATTCTCTCCAAACAGAGCTCGGTGAACCGTAGATTTCTCTGTCTCTGTCGCCGACGTGCCACAACTGCTATTGTCAGAGTCTGAACCCGAAATAGGAATCTCCAAAACGCCTCTTGGCGAAGACTGGTCATCGCTATCCTCCTCCTCCTGTTTTTCCTTCTCATCATAAGACTCTGTTTCTAGGCTTTCCTTTCCATCCAAAGACTCTGTTTCGGGGCTTCCCTTTCTATCGAAAGGACCTGTTGTTTCCAGGATCTCTTGGGTTTCTACAATTATTTCAAATTAATCAACAAAATAGAGAACAATTCAAGCTGGCTCAGGCACACAAAACCAAAGACATGAATTTAAAATTATTGAAACAAATAGAGCATTAGGAATAAGAGTTACCTTCCATTGAGATTGTCATGGTCTTGTTGGGTTTCCCTCAAATTATTGCAGCTTTTAATTTGTCTATCCAGATTGGACAATCTAGGTGCATCGCTCCCCTCCCCTTCTTCTCCTCAGGTGTGTAGAGAGAGAGAGAGAGAGAGAGAGAGAGAGAGAACGAGAGAATTGAAAATGGTATATCTTAAGGAGTTAGTTATTCCTTTGAAAGAGCAGAGGGATAACCATCTTTGTGGTGAATAGAATATATGCTATATTTATACACATGGTAGAGAGAGGTGAGAGAGAGAGATATCTGTATGTATACACACCCTTAGTATTGCAGGCTTTTATTTTGTGTTTGGTTGGAGGATTTAAAAATATTTTTAAAAAGAAAAATAGAATGGTGTGTAAAATTAGATAAAATATAAATATATTTTATTCACATTTTATTTATATTTTTTCTTTTTTTTTTTTCTAAATTTGTTTCCAAATCCTCCAATTAAATCCAGCGTTAATATTGTGTTTTGTCAGGAATTTGAAAATGTATTTAAAAAGAGAGAATAGAAATAGTAAGTGAAATATGAATAAAATATATTTATATTTTACCAAATTTCACACTTTTTTTTTTTTTTTAATTTCTTTCCAATTCCCTCAACTAAAGCCAACTTGTAGAATAGGGGATGCTCTCAACTGATGCAATCTCGGCCGTACTTTTCAACGTTCGTGATTGTTGGCGCAACTACCGCTTAAAGATGGGGCAGACAAGGCCAAATAACTAACCCAACTAACACAAGTGCATCTTTGGTTTTTGTAAAATGTTAGATTTTTTTCTAAATAAAAATCTAAATTTGATTGTTATGTTTGGCTTGTAAGACTTATCACCCAGTTTTGTTTTTATGATTTGAATGTTTATATTTATTAAAAAAATTAAATCAATTTGATAATTATAATAATTTTGTTTTATCCGAATAAAAATGCCTAACACCCCAGTGGGGGTCATTGGGGGTCGTTTTTCATTGGCCCAAAAACTATTTTTCTTTTTTTTTTTTTTGTTTTCAGCCAATGGGGGGGTGACACCTCACTGGGGGTTGTCAGTGGGGGTCACCCCACTGGGGGTCTGTAGCATGGCCCTTATCTGAATACCACAAGTTCAAATAGGATTTCCATGCTTTTAGTTTCTTTACATATTGGGAAAGGAGTGTAAGGGGTGTTTTGGAAAATAAGTTAAAAGTTAATTTTTTAATTTTTTTGAAAAAATATGTAAAAAAATAGAGAGGTAATTTGATAAAAAAAAAAAGTCAAAAAACAAAAATAGATAAAAAGCCAATCTTTCTAAAATGGGTCTAAATTTTGTGGGGTCATATTAAAATACAAAGTCACAAAATAGTAGGTCCCATATGTAAGTTTTGGAAATTTTGATATTGATTATCATAAATGTCACAACTAAATTATTTTTAGTCATAATTAAAAATAATAATAATAAATAATAACCAAACATCACATAAATATAACCAAAAACTTTTTAAAACATAACCAAAATAATAATCATAATATGTCATAATCAATATCAGAATAAATCGTAACTAACACAACACTAAGTTATAACAAGTCATGACTATGACCACAATATGTCATAATTAAAGACTACAAATATTGTAATTGGGGTATATGATACACACTTCAAGAGGGATTAGGGGTGGGCGCTGTGACAGCACCCATGTTGTCACACCCTGTATCGTTTATTCTGATCATATTTTGATAATTTGAATCATTCATATTATAAGATTTGTTGAATATATTATCCTTATAAAAAATGAAATTAATCGAATAAATATAATCACATTATCAAGACGAATAATAACTGTAGCGATCTCGGTTTCGACTATTCTTTCATGTTTTGCCACTTCGACTAGGCAGGTCGGGGATCGAGCTGCTCGGTCAGCTCGCGGGGGTCGAGGGGGTAGCGCCCTTGCAGGGTCTGAGGGGCAACGCCCCCGAAGCAAAAATACAAAATGCATTCGAAGTTGCTTCGAGTGGCCATTTATGTGCTCGAGCGGAGAATGTTTGGTTCCAAGAGTTTGACATGTCTGCAAAAGTACTGGGAAAGTGTATTTGACGCTCGAGCGGGCTTCTATGCACGAGCGGACCATGTTATATCAGTTCGTGAATCTAATATTTCAGATCACTTTTGTATATCTCTTTCTCTAAAAACCCTTTCCTCTCCGTTCTTTCTACATTTCCCTACGCTAAATTGGATCAAAACCTTGATTTCTCAAGATCCATTAGAGTTCTGCCATAAGTTCTTCATCAAAGTTGGTTAACTTCTTGAGGGCTTCGTTGTGTGTGGTGAAGATCGAGTTTCGACACCGTTGATTTTGGGGGTTTCATCTCATTTCTTCTTCAAAACTTAAAGTAGGGATTTTCTTAGAGTTATATATATATTTTTGCAAGATTTAGATAATTTTCGAAATCATCCTTTGATAGCTTTGAAAATTGATTGTTAATTCAAGAAGTTGAGCGATTTTAAAAGTAGGTTTGTTTCTTATTCTTTTAAAATGATCTTATGGGTTTTGATCTTCGTTAATTGAAGAAAAGATGATTTTGGAAAGTTTTCTTTCAAAAGATTTGAATTGTATAGTTTTGGTGAGTAAACCTAGAATTTGGGGATTTTTTTTAAAGAGACTGAAAATCCATGAATGATATTGTTATATTTATTTTGTGTATCAAAATAAATGGATGTTTGGAAAATTTCTTATTTATATTTATATAAATGATGAATTTCAGGAAATATGAGAATTGTTGTTCATTTTGAAAATTATTGTTCAAAACGTTAAAATAGTTTTGAAATGACTAATTGTTAAGGATACTTGAGAAGAGGGAATCGTGTTATTCCTTGGATGATGAATTTGAATAAAAGTATTTATATTCATCTTCTGTTATTGACATATCAATTCATTTGATAACATTAAACTTTAAAAGTTGATTTGAAAACTTGCATTGAGAAAAGAATGTTGAGAAACAAGTTTCCATGAATTGGTTTTGGGGTAAATACGGTGGTAAGTCTTGACAGGTGGTGTAGATGAAATTGAATAGATGTCGAGCCTTCCAGTTAATACTGGTAAAAATGAAAGATTAGAGGTGTCGAGCCTTCTAGTCAATACTGGTAAAAATGACAAATTGGTAGTACTTGTATAGTTTACTTGCAGACACTGACCTATGGATTACCAGAGTTGTATTTACCGCCATTAAAATAAATTGTTAAGTTTTGAACAATTGAAATTGCATGATATCATTGAGCATGATGGTTTTTAAAAGATGAAAATGCGATTTATCTTCAAAAAGGACATAGCATGGCATGTGCATTTCATCTCTTGAGACTTGTATAAAATGTATATACTTTGTTAAGAATTTCCTACTGGGTTTTATGCTCACCCTACGGGATTTTTGTGCAGGAAAAGATGTGGTGATCCCACCTAACTAGGGGCGTGGAAGTATGTGTGTTAGGAGTATAATGCTCTCATTTTGCTGTGACCCTGCGTGTAAGCCAAGAGTTGTGTTTGTGTGGGTTTGAATAACCGTTTTGTATAACTAAGCTCAAGCCTTGAAAACTTGTAAACCCTTGGGGGTATTTATTTGTTTATTTACTTGTTATTGGATTAATGTATTGTTGCATGAAGAACTATTGTATCATGTAATGTAAGTTTGGAGATTTATATTCGGTTTTCCTTGAAAGAGCCATGATTATTGTATTATCATTTGGGTTAGAAATTTGGGGCATTACAATAACTCTAAAAAATTATTAAAATCATAGTAATCGTTTATTTTTGTAAACATAAACGTAATTCTTGTTATGAGTTACAGATGTCTAATTAATTTGAATTTTTTCATAGATGATCTACTCAACGAAATCTATACTATGAACACTTCAGATTATTAAAATAAATTCACGACGTGCCTTTACGGGCTCACAACACGGTGCTATGCCTATAAGGTACATCACCAACCTCATTCCCACCTCAAGAGGGGATGCTTAGTTATGATTTATTGTGGTGTTAGTTATAATTTGATTATACACATTATGATTATGACTCATTGTGATTATAATCCAAAAAGTCTTTAGTTTTACCTTATGTCGTGTTTGCTTATTTATTTTATTTTATTTTAGTTATGATGCTAAAAGAATTCAGTTATAACATTTGTGGTAATTAAATTCACAAATGTCATAACTTGCATATAAGGGTGTGTACCATAGCATAATCCAAAGGGTATAGCAGACGCTCCTATATAAAAAAAAAGAGTGCAAATTACAAATACACTCTTTAAAATTTGCTTAAAATACAAATTGTTCTTTGTAGTTCTGGAAATACATCCTGCCCCTTGAAATTTCTAATTTCGTAATAAATGACCCATTTTATCAATAAATTATCAAGTCAATTAATAATTTTTAATGATGTAAGAAATATATTTTAATTAATATTATTATATAGGAGAGCAGTTAGGAATTTTATTTTTTCAATTAATCCTGTTAAACAAAAAAATTCTTACAAGGGGGTATTTGTAATTTTACAAACTACATAGGCGATCTGTATTTTAAATAAGCCCCAGGGATTTATTTGTAATTGACCCTATTTTTTTATTTAATTTGTTATTTTTTAATTTTTTTTTAGGGAGATTTTGTAAGAAATCCTATTTCTATTACTTATGTAACCCCTTAGGTGGTGTTTAATAAAAACTAAAAATTAAAAATTGAAAACTAAAAATTAAGTATTAAAAATTGAATGTTGAATTTTTAAGTTAAAAAACTGTTTGATAAAAAATGAAGTGCTGAATTAAAATGCATTGCTTGATATGTATAAGATCAAATTTAAATTTTTTTATTTTTAAATTGTATCTTTCATTTTTTATATTGTAATGGTGAGTTGTTGGTGATGGTAAGGATGTAGTGGCGGCGTTAGCTATGACTTCAATAACAATGGTAATAAATAGTAGTTGTGGTAATAATGAAAGGGTAATGTTGTGGAGTTTAAAAAAAAAAAAAGTTGGTAAAGTATAAAGGGTCTATTGGCTCAAAATTTTTAAAAATGAATCTTTGATCCGAGTCTGGTAAGATTAACATGTCAAATAATTAAAATAAGACCTGCAATAAGCTTGCAGGATTGGATTGGTCCAAGGTAATTCTTTTTTTTTTTTTTTTGGATAACCGAGTGTTCGAGCTAGTTTACGCACACCTCGACTAATTCTGAGATTCACATGAACTGCCCTTCACGCGGATCGGACAAATCTCAAACATAACCTGCATGCATTGCCCTAAGAAATTGATAGCAGGCACTTAGCGGAAGTTAAACCTAGGATCTAAAAGAAGCACACCCCTATATCCCAAATTGACCCACTAGGCCAACCCCTTAAAGACCCACGCAAAATGCCAATTTTTTTTTTTTCCGATTATATTGTGATCAGAAAACTCAAAAAATATGCAAATATTTTTACTCTTCTCACTCCAACATACAAGGGACCAAATCTTTCATCCTAAAGAAAGTAAAAATTTTATTGTAAAAAATATTTAAAAATCAATTTCGGTTGTAATGAGAGTTGTCATTAAAATGCTGTATCAAAAAGTCGAAAAAAGGACCTCTACCAACAAAAATTTTAAATTGTTGCAAATAAATGAACTTTTAGGTGCCGTTTGGTAATATTTACATTTTTAATTTTTTGTTTATATTTATAAAAATTTTAAAAATTCAAATAAAAACTTGTTTGGTAAATTTTTTGATTTATAAATCAGTAGTCTCAGTTTATAAATTTGGTAAAAAATGAAAACACAAAAAATGTGTTTCTGCTTTGAGTTTTCAGTTTTTTTTTTTTTACCACCCAATACTAGCCACCACCACCCACCATTTTCCACCACTGTCTTCCGCCACCACCACCCACCCCCCACCACCACTCACCACCCACCTGCCACCACCACCCACCACTCGCTACCACCACCCACTCGCCATCACCACCCACTCGCCATCACCACCCACCCCTCGCCACTACTACCTACCCTCGCCATCACCACCCACCACCCACCTGCCATCCACCCGCCACCGCTCCCCAACCGCCACTACCATCCACCGCCCGCCACCACCACCCGCCACCTACTTGCCACTACCACTCACCACCCACCTGCCACCATCGGCTACCTGCCACCCACTCCCCACCTACCCGCTACCCACCTGCCACCACCACCCACCACCCACTCGCCACCACCTACTACCTACCACCATTACCACCACCCGCTACCCACCTGCCACCACCACCACCACCCACTCGCCACCACCTACTACCTACCACCATTACCACCACCCGTCATCCGTCACTCACTTGCCACCACCACCCACCACCCGCCACCACCACCACTACCCACTCGCTACCACCCATCACCCGCCACCCACTCACCCACCATCACCACCCACCACCCACCATCACCTGCCATCCGCCACCACCACCACCCACCACCCGCCGCCACCACCACCACCCACTCGTTACCGCCCGCCACTGTCACCCACCACCCACCCACTATCACCACCACCACCCGCCATCCGCCACCCACCTGCTACCACCACCCACCACTGGCCACCACCACCACCCACTCACTACCACCCGCCACCGTCACCCACCACCCGCCACCACCCACCACCACTAGCTACCCACCACCCACCATCACCACTTTTCACCACCGTCTTCCGCCGCCACTTGCCATTTCTCACTCTTTTTTATTTTTTTAAACATTTTGTCAATTACCAAACGCGTTTGTAGTTTATGTTTTTCTAAAAATAAACAAAAACCAATTTATAAAATTTTTGTAAATATAAACTGAAAATGTAAACGTTATCAAACACAAGTGGTCAGTTTGTTTGGTTTTGGTTTTCAAAAAATACTTTTTAGAAAATTCTATTTTTTTATTTTTCGTATTTTTTTTGTTTTCAATGATTTTTTTAATATTTTAAGTATTTTTTTTTTAAATTTTAGACACGCCTAACATAAATACATTTAAAAAGTATAATATTTGTGAATTTTTTTTAAAAAAAATTCATTAAATACCAAAAATGCAATATATATATATATATATATATGAAAATTTAGTACATTTTTCATATTTTTGTGTATTTAATAATTTTTTAAAATATTTTTTCACAAATATTTTACTATTTAAATATATCTAAGTAAGGTGCATCTTAAAAAGTAAAAAAATTGCTTAAAATTTTAAAATTATTCACTAAAAATTAAAAAAATATAAAAAGTAAAAAACTCAATTTTTAGAAAACTGAAATTAAACACACTGAATAATTTTGTGCATCAATGGTTTGCTTTTGAGACAAAAATTTTGATCACAAAAATATAATAATTCATCACTAAATGTTTAATTTCGTCATGAAAATACAACAATGATATTTTTTATAATTAAAATATTTCATTTTAAAAAAATAATTCGGTTATATATATATATATTATTTTCTTTTATGTTTAATCAATTTTAACAACAATCACGTTGAATACTGTGCGCGTGCAATGGAAAAATCTCGATCGTTCCGATATGTTGGACCATATATCAGAGACAATCAATATGAAGATTTCTTAAGTTGTTGTGAATGAGATTATGCATGACACACCCTTCAAGTAAAGCAATGTAGGAGGCAAGTACTTCAAAGGCCTTAGATGAAGAGCCATGTTATGCTAAAATCTTTTAGGCTAACAAGTAGATGACTTTATTTTGTCAAAATTTTCAACTGATTTGGCATGACCAAAAAGATATATATATTATATATCTTAGTTTACAATGGTCCATGCAAGGCACGGATTATTATTACAATATATTTAAATTTTATATTTTGATAATTTTTAGAAATTAGAATATTGTGTTATTTTTTTTATTTTTTATACACCTGATGATGTAGACTCCAATTCTATTACCATATCATTTTAGATGAATTGATAAGACTTTAACATTTCTTCCGAATTTATAAAAAAAAAAAAAATTATGTGTGTAACTTTCCTCAACACATAAATATAAAACAAATACTAAGGTAATTCTTCCATATAAAAAAACTACTAAGATAATTCACTGAACTAATAAAGAAACAGAAGAAAATACCTCTATATACAGATGACTAATTTATTAATACAAATCATACTTGCATAATAAATAATAATTTTATTAATAAGTAAATTATTAAGTAAATTAATAATTTTTAATGATATGAAAAACGGTAGTGATTGGTAGCTCGAGAGTGAGGCTCGAGTGTTGGCTCGAGGGTCAAAACGACGTCGTTTTGACCCTTTTTTTTTTTTTTTCTTATTTTCTTCCTTCACTTCATCTTCTCTCCGCCATTTTTTTTGCAGAAGAAGACCAGGAAGAAGGAAGAGGAGGAGGAGGGAGGGAGGGAGGAGGGAGGGGGAGGAAGGAGGAGGGAGGAGGAACTGGAGGGGGCCATTAAAATGGCGGTGGCGAGGCGAGGCAAGCAGCGGCGGAGGCGAGGCAGGCCGGCGATCATTGGTGCTGCGACGATGGCGGCAGCGAGGCGACGGAGGAGCTGCGACGAGGACGGCGGCGGAGCGGCGGTGGAAGGCGACGACGGACTGGTGCTCTCTCCCCCTCTGCTTCTCTCCCTCTCCCTCTCTCTCTTTCTCTCTTCCCTCTGCTTCTCTCCCTCTCCCTCTCCCTGTTTTCGAGCCAAAACTCGAGCCATTTCGTCGAGCTACGAGGCATTATCGTATGAAAAATATTTTTTAGTTTACCATTTTGTTAATAAATAAATCATTAAATCAATTAATAGTTTTTAATGTTATGAGAAATATTTTTCAATAAACAATTTTGATAATTTATTATTGCATTGGAGAATAATTCTTTTTTTTCTTGAGTATTGTGTTAAATTAAAATTTATAACAAACGATAGTTGTAATTTTTTAGTATTATAGGACTGATTCATATTTTAAATAAATCTTATGGGTGTAATTTGTTAAAAAATAAAATATTTATATTTCATAATTGATTAAGAATATTTGTGTAATTACACTCAAATTGTTTCACCAACCAAACTAAAGGGAAAAATAGCAATTTCAAAATAAACTAAGGGCAAAATAAGGAAAAAAAAATGACAAGTCACAAACAGCAAATTGCCTCTTATATATATAGATATATATATATTTTTTCTACTACTCGTTTGTCTCTCTATTTTAAATATTTTTCTACCATAATACCAAAAATATATATTTTTCTACCATGTTCCAGATTGAACTTTTGAACATTAGATATGGAGAATTTAATTTAATTCTCTATTTTACTCGTTGTCAATATTTGCTTTTTAATAATGTTATTACTGAATTCGTAACCATTAATTTATTTAAAGTTTAAATTGTTAGACAAATAAATAATTTTATTGTTTATATCTTGAACATGCTGCCTTACGTATAACTTCACTTTCTTTTCTAAGTAGACCGATCATGTGTACAATAATTTTTTTTTTTTGTTTTTGCTGAGGGATGCGATTTTTTTTTACTAGCTAATGTGGTCTATTCATAACGGTTTGACATTAATGAAACTCACCTATCAATTGATAGAAAAAATGAATAATTTGCAGTGAGTGCCACGGGCGGGCAATAACACATAGTATTTTAGAATTATTTTATAATTTTTCTTTTAATTGTGCCTCAAGTAATGCATAATTATGATCTATATATTGTGATCGCGATTGAAATTAGTTTGGTTATAATATAAAATAATTACAAATGTCCTAATTTACCTATAGTACATCCTATTTTAAAAACAGGTTTTGCAAACTCTATCTTTTAATATTTTCGTATTAAATGGGAGAATATGCACTTTGTTTTGCATTTTTATGATATATATTATGTATTTTTATGATTAATATTATGCATTTTTTTAAATAAAATTATAATAATTTGTAATTAAAAAATAATATTAACATAATGACAAAATATATAATTTTATTTTTAAATAACAAATTATTATAAGAAAAAATACGTCTGGATTATCCTTCTTAAGCCTATGATCACTGTCCTCCAGCATACAAATAAAGGACCTAAGAATTTAGAGTGGAAATAAGATTCATTGTTGTCAAGTGGGTCAACCAAAGCAGTTACTTAAAAAATTTATGGATATATGAAATGAACCCCCAAAGCCATAGTCTACCAACCTCACAAATGTCATTTCATGAGTTAGTGAAGTAGTACTTTAGCAGAATTGTTGTTGTTCATCAAAAGTCCCTCTAGTCAAAAAGATAGGCACTGAAATTGGATATATTTCAAACCATATCCAAAGTGTTTGTTTTTTTTTTTCTTAATGACTTTCTTGACCGTTCTCAAAAGCTCAGTGCAACACCTACCTACTTTACATGAGGCCCCGCTTCATCCTTTAAACTAAGGTAAAGGAGTAAGTGGACCCTTTATTTTAACAGAATAATATTATTTTAATTTTACTGTTCATTGCACAATCTGTTTAGTTGTGTTTTTATTTTTATTTTCTTGTATATTCAAAAAACAAAAACAAAAAAATTTAAAAAACATCCATAATTTTTATTTTTGTTTGAATTTTTTTCAAATATTCAAAAATAACTTTTGCTATTTCCTAAAACTCACCTTGCTTGTTTTCACTTTTCAAAAAATATTTTTAAGAAAATTCTACTTTCTTATTTTTCGTGTTTTTTTGTTTTTACTGAATTTTTTTAATATTTTAAGCAATTTTTTTACTTTTTAGATACACCTAACATAAATACACCTTAAAAGTAAAAAAAATTGTAAAAAAAATCTTTTAGAAATTCACTAAATACCAAAAATATAAAAAAAAATACAAGAATTCAGTACATTTTTTGTATTTTTATGTATTTATTAATTTTTTAAAATATTTTTTCACAAATTTTTTACTTTTTAGATACATCTAAGTAAGGTGCATCTAAAAAAGTAAAAAAAAATGTTTAAAATTTAAAAAATATTCACTAAAAATAAAAAAATACGAAAACCAAAAAAGTCAGTTTTCAAAAAACTTAATTCAGAAAACTCAAACCAAAAGTGTTTCTGTGAACAAATTTTAAATCCATTTTTCTAAACAAAATTTATGTATTTTTTTAGAATATGAAAGCAGAAAATGAAAAATAAAAAGACAACCATATAGGGATATTCTAGTTTGTGATTGGATTTGGTAATCCAACTTCAAAAAGTGGGGCATCAACCTGGAGAGAGAAGAATATATGTTAGATGATGGTAGTGAATGTGGGTTAGTTGGAAGGTTGCCCAAAATCATCAACGGTTTAGTTGTTTCAACTGACTGATCTTCATTTAGGTGGGGAATTGGTGAAAAAATAAAAAGAAATGTCTTGTATGGATGCCACTCTTGCTGTAGTGTAAGTGCAGTAGATGGATGCTAATGTCATAGACCATGCTGAACCAACTCAATTTGAACTCATCTTAATACCATTGTCTATAAGGTCTGGAAAAGCAAAGCATACATAATATAATGAGGGGTACTTGCACAAATAATTTCTAGAGTACACCACAGATTTTATTTTGGTCTTTGATTTCTACTTATATTTCTAAATTTCACATATTAATCTAATTTAATCATCTATCCTAATTATCATCTCAAAAATTAAAAAAAAATATATTTACACTAGTCTCACATCATGTATTTGAAGGACATATTAGAATAAATTTATCTCATTTTCCATCTAAATGAATTGCGAGATATGTGATAGAGATATTATTTACATAACAAAATATATCAAGATCTTTTACTCCATTAGTGATAATCAAATACATAATGTGTTTAGCTTTGAATGATAACATTTGGCATGAAAATAGATGTGTTAATTAAGGGAATGAGATATATTAGATTAATAGGGAATATTTGTGTAATTTATCCTATAATGCAAATGGAGTTACACATAGAATGTACAAGTACAACTTGTTTTTTAAAGGAAAAAACTATGTGCACAAAAATGTGCATAGAATGTAAGCTAGGAAATGTGCACAAAAATAAAGAACTGGGAAATTCTATTATACATACATTGAGAAATGTGTGTATTATATGCTCTACTTATGACTGTGACATTTGGTTATAATTTATTTTGTATTGATCATAACTTGATTATAACTTATATTATGATGTTGATTATGACTCAATTATGACATATTGTGTTTGTAATTTTAGTTACAACTAAAAATATATTTGATTATGTCTCAAAGGTGTGTTTGATTATAATCCATTAAATTATGGCAAAAAGATATTTGATTATGACACTTTGTGATATATTGCAACTTACATATGATGCGCCCTTTATTGAGAAGTGTGTATTGTAACATTAATCGAAAGAACTCAATCATATTATGTGGGTGTTTGGAAAGTGGCTATTTTTTAGGTTTTTGGGTTATTTTAGTAGGCTATTTTAGTTTTTGTATTTGGAAAGATGGATAAATTTTTATTTGAGTTGTTATATTGAAAAATATGTTTGAAATGATGTTTGAAACTGAAATGACAAATTTGCTCCTAACCTCACTTTTTTCAAAATTGATCTAAATGGGCAAAATTGTCCTTTACCATTTGTGGGACTAGGCTGTCACTACAGTGTCAACGTGACAGTGTAGGTTGCCCATTGTCGAGCTACTTTTCTTCTTTTTAAAAAAAAAAATATATATATATATATAAATCATTGGTTTATGGTACTATTTAAGGCTATTTGATTTTTTTAGTATTTGAGACTATTTTAGCCACAAACTTGGGTTGCCAAACATCGCCATGTAAAGTTAAGTAAAGCTAATTTCTTGACAAAGTATGAGAGAATACCATGTGTCATTTTGAAGAAATTCAAATTATTATATGTCATTTTAATGGGCTATCTCTCTCTTCTATTTATGTCATTTTATTTTCAACACCGTATATCTCTTGATCTCTTCTCTCTCCATTTTTAGGTCCTTCTCTCTTTTATTTTATCTTTTGTGCTTTGAATTTTTTTTGCCTTTCTCTCTTTCTTTGAATTTCTGTCCTTCTCTCTTTTTTTGAATTTCTTTGTCATATGATATATATATATATATATATTGGTTTAATCCATTTGAGATTGGGGTATGTATATGTGTTTATCTTTTTTGATTTTTTTGCTAAAGGCTTTGATCAATTGATATGTTTGGTTTATATTTTTGCAAACATCAGTGTTGCTTTGAATTCTCCAAAACGAAAATATATCTTTTGATTATTCCCTATTTTTATTATTTACGATTGGGGTATATGTGTGTTTTGCTAAAAGGTTAAATATAAATTTGTGAATTTTGATGAGTTTGTATTTTTGCAAATATAACAACGTGCGCCTCCGTTTGGGAAGTGGGTTGACTTTTTGGCTTTTTAACTTTTTTGGCTATATGAGCCTGGGCTCAAAAGCTTAGTTTGGGAAGGACTTTTGGCTTTTTGGCTTTTTAACTTTTTTGTGAGAGAAGAGTGTAATGATTATGGGGTTGGATGGGATGTTTTGTCTGTTGTGACTCATGAGCCTATTCTGTCTTTTGTGGCTCATTGAGCCAAAAAAGCCCAATGAGCCCTTGCCAAACCATTGAATTATTTGCAATGAACAATCGGATTATAAACATGTGTATCATGTACACATATACGTGATGCAAAATGCTTGGCTATAGAGTTTTTGAAACTCATAAACAAATGAGACAAAGGCAAAAATTGATTTTTTAAAATTTTCAAAAACATATAAAATTTGTTTTCATTTGTTTTTAAAATAAGTTTTCATTTTTTTTTCTTACCCACCACTTTGTGGGTGGCAAGGTTTGACCACCGTTGTGATCTTCATTCATCTTTTGATGTCCTTCTAACCATCTCGTGACTTCCGGTGACACTCAGCTATTAACTTTAGTAGGGCCACTACTAGTTATCACAACCGTCCACCCTTCATCTCCAATCACTAACTTGAGCAACTCATCAAATATATAATTTTTATATTTATTTTTATTTATTTTCAAAATATTTTGTACACTAAATAAATTTTTTATTTTTATTTTGTACAAAAATAAATAAAAATTTATTTTTACTTTTTATAAACTGAAAATAAAAATTAAAAACGTGAGAACTTAAAAACTGTTTTTAAACTCAAAACTAAACGTCCCATAAAAAAAACATCAAAAAAAAAAAATAAAATCAAAACTAAGGTTGCGTTTGGTAAAGATTATGTTTTTTTTTTTTTTTTTTGTATATGTTTAATAAAAAATTATAAATTGATTTTTGTTTATTTAAAAAAAAAATAAAAACTACACACGTTTAGTTTGAATAAAATATTTAAAAAAATTTAAAAATAAAAACCAAAAAACATGTTTCTTAAGGCTCAATATATATCTGTTTTGATTACTCAATAAATTTACTAATACAAATCTGATCACAGAACCAACTGCATAAATAATAGGACGCACAATTTGAATAAAATTATATCTCTTATGATGGACTCCACCATGTGATGTGTAAAATTCAAATTATTTTTGTTATTTATTATTTATGAAAATAGAATCATGCAAGAGGTGAGAGATGAAGCTAGTGTTAAGGTTATATGGTTACCATTGTAAGATCTAATCAATTGAAAATTGCGTCTAAGAGGATTTGAAACAAGGCTGTACTCTCGCCTAGGCCCACAACTAGGAGTGTGCACGGTGCGGGTCAGTGCGGTTTAGGAGAAAAATAAAAATCATATGACGGGTGACGGATTGACAAAAATGTCATTAGATTTGCTATCTTTCTTATCAAAAACTGACGGTTCGGTTAGCAAATAATGACGGATTTGCCTTGGCAGTTCGGACGGATTGACAGTTTTTAAAAAATATAATTGAAATTACAAAACTTGAATCAAAGAGTAAAAAGATTTAAATAAATAAAAATTATCAATGATAATGATATTAATAAGTATATATAAATAAAAATTATAAATACAAGAGAGAGCATAGATAGGTCACAGGGGTTAGCCGAGCAAAATTTTTTTTTTTTTTGAACAGGGTCAACGGACAAAATTATCACTTGATTGTATATATATATATATATATTATATGTATATAGAGCAGGATATATATTACATTATGTATATATATATATATGTATAATGTATATTGAATAGAGGAGAGCAACAAAAGAAAAGAGAGACAGAAAGAGAGAGAGAGAACAGAGAGAGAGAGAGACTAACAGCGGTGACTCGATGAGTCGATCGGCACAGCAGCGGCGGTGAGGAAGCCGAGACTACAATCAGCAAGGGAATGAGAGGCTATCGGCACAGCAGCGGCGATTAGGAGAGGAGAGGCTAACAGATCGGCGGTGGTGAGGAGAGGCTGGTGGCAGTGAGGAGAGGCTAAGTCAATCGGCATAGCAGCAGAGCGGTAATGAATCTCTATGGTTGTGTGTGTGAATGAGAGGAAATTAGGAATGACAACGAGGCGAGCGCGGGGTGGGGCCGGGGATCACCCTCCCCGTCCCCGATCCTCGATGGTCGAAATTTCTCCATCCCCGGCCCCGATCCCCGATGGGGAACCTATCGCTGCCCCCGGGCCCAGGCCCTAACGGGTATCGGGTTTCCCCGACCCCGAAAATTTCTCGGTGAAAAAAAAAAAATTCAACAACAACAGATTCAACACCACCAACAGATTCAACAAAAAAATAAAATAAAATAGCAACAACAGATCTGACAGATTCAATAACAACAACAACAAAACAGATTAAAAAAATAAAAAGAGAGAGTAGAATAGAAATGGCGAGAAAGATGAGGGCGGAGGAGCTGCGATGGTGGAATAACAGAGGCGATGGTGGAGCAGCAGGTGAGAGAGAGAGGGGGAGAGGAGCTACGATGATCGACTCTCTACGTCGTCTCTGCGATCGACTCTCTGCGTTCAACTCTCGTCTACGTCGTCTCTGCGATTGATTATTTGCTTCGATCGACGATTTTTTGCTTCGATCGAAGTGGGTTTGAGAGGTTAGGGTTTCGAATGTGAGAGAGAGGGAGAGAGTAACAGAGGTTTGTAAGAGAGAGAGAGAGAGATAGAGAGAGAGAGAGAGAGAGAAATATCCAAATCTAAGAGTGATCTCTAAATCTGAGAGTGATCCCAAACAGAAAGGGGTGTAGGTATATATATATATATATATATGAAAAGATGAGGGATATAAAAGTAATTTTACTTCGGGGGTAAATTGGGCGGGGCCGGGGATGGAGCTGTGAGAGCTATCCTCGTCCCCGGCCCGAAACTAATCGGGGATGCATTTTTGAATACCATCCTTGGCCCGTGGAGAGTATTTTTCGGGGAAAAACCATTCTAATCGGGGATGAGGGGTCGGGTCCCCGTCGGGCCGTGTTTAAATTGCCATCCCTAGATGAAATTGAAATGTGTTTGTGGGTGTCCATTAGGTTTATTTGAGAAATTATTGTGTGTGCGTGTGGTTAGATCTGTGTGTGTATAACAAGGGATTTTTTTTTTTGAAACACAGGTAGGTCGGGTCGGTTAGACCTGCGGGTTGGGAGATTTCACCCGCCACCCGCGCCGACCCGTTACTATTGGGCCTCTCATCTGCCCAACCCGCCCGCCAGAGTTGAAATTTTGTGCGATTCGGAGCGATTCGGTGCGGTTTTGGCGGTTTTATGCACACCCCTACCCACAAACTGTTCATTCGGTCTCTTTTTTTGTTTTCCTGAGCCGTTTATAAACAAACGTAACCAGGTTTCTTGAGTTTACAATTTTCAGAGTTTTTATTTTATTTTATATTTTTATTTATTTATTTATTTTTAATATTCTAAAAAAATAATAATTTAGAGAATTAACCTATTTTTTAAATTATTTGAAAAACTAACCTGCTTTTTGAAATTACATTTTGAAAATGTAATTTTAAATTAAAAATTGTATTTTCAACATGTAATTTCAACTTGAAATCGCATGTTGAAAATGCAATATATCTTGAAGTCTATGTCATCATAAAATTACATTTTCAAAATGTGATTTCAAGTTGAAATTGCATGTTAAAAATGTGATTTCAATTTAAAATTGTATTTTCAAAATGTGATTTCAAAAAGTAGGTTAATTTTCTAAATAGTATGAAAAATTGGTTAATTCTCTAGTATGAAAAGTTGGTCAATTCTTTAAATTGTTTTTTTTTAAAGAATATTTATAAAAAAATCTCGTAGTTTTTAGGCCAATTTAAAAATTGAGATCCTTAATTTATAGGGTAAACTACCAATAGGTCCTACTTTGGAGACTTATTACCCAATAGGTCCTACTTTGGAGACTTATTACCCATTAAGTCCTATTGATAAATTTATTAAGTGATAAAGATAAATTTATCAGTATTTTATTTTTATGAATAAATTTATAGTGATAAATTTATCAGTCTCTTTGTTTTTATGAATAAATTTTTAGTGATAAATTTATCACTATTTTATTTTTATAGTGTTAAATTTATTAGTTAGGACCTGTAGGTAAATAAGTCTAGTTAATAGGACTAATTGGTAAGTACCCCTAATTTATAAATCAAAAAATTTATCAAATAAGTTTATATGATAATTTTTAAAATTTTTATAAATATAAATTGAAAACTATAAAAGTAGCACAAACAAATTTTTAAAATTTGAGGGGCCAAGCCGCACCTGGCCATATCCTGTTTTGTCTCTGATTGATTGTGAACATGTGTAACTGAAATTTGGGTGTATGTTATCCGAGAAGGCAATCAATGTGCTGATGGCTTTAGCAAATTTGGGTGTAAATCACAATGAAACTTTCAGCTGTGTTTGGTATAATTTTTAAATTATAATTTTATTCTTACATTTTAATGTTATATTTGATTGAAATTTTTAAAAATTAATTCCAACATTACATTTGAAAACACATTTCAATGCATGTTTGATAGTGTAAGTTTTTAATTTTTGAATTTGCACTTTGGGTCATCCCTTCGGATGTCCGGGCAGTCGTCCGGCCGATTGACTGAAATAGTACCTTTTTTTTTTTTTGTGCAATTGTCAATCATCACCTGTTATTTGGAGAAAAAAATATATTTGTTTTTGATATTTTTTGAATATAGAAATTAATTTTTTAGATCAAAATGACAAATTATTTTTTTGAATTGAATTTTAAAAAGAGTTTGGTTATGAATTTTGAATAGAATTTTCAATAGAGTTTTGAGTTGTGTGTTTGGTTATGAGTTATAAGTTTTTTAATAAGTTTTGAAAACTCTCTTCAAAACTAATAAACAAATAATTTTTCTCATTTCATATGTCATATCAAAAATTCAAAACTCTTTTCAAAACTCATAACCAAATAAATTTTCTCTTTTTCAAATCATAATTCTAAAACTCACAAATTAAAAATACAACTCTATTCTTAAATCATAATTCTAAAATTTTACCAAACGCTACCTTCATTTTTCTTGATGACCCTCCTAGTAAGATTGCAAGCTTGTTTGTTTTAAATATTATGGAGTCATCTTTTATTAGTCAAGGCCGATTGTCTTAGTATTTATGTGATTTTCTTTCTTGTAGTTTATCTTCTCATGAATCAAATAATAAAAAAAAAATAAAATAATTGATGGGCAGGGCTCCCGGAGGAATTGTCTTGAGTTACCTAAATAGTCACTCGACTGAAGTTCAGCAAAACAGACCTAACACCAAGCCCAGTAAAGAGTCAGTCACGTGGCAAACAAAGATTTTTGAGAGTTATTGACCCCACGCGCTAAGCATTAAATGAGGCTGTAAAAGCATTAAATACAGTAAGACCTTTGTGTTCTGGGACGTGGGAAAACCAGCATGGCCAACGGCAAGTAGATGACAAGCTTTCGACTAATGGGACATCGTGAATGGACAAGAAAATGATTAATAAGTGATATAAGAAAGCCTCTGAAGAATGTTTTTAAAGACAAGTAATACTCTCTCTCTTCTTCTTCTTTTTCTTGATTCTCAGTTTTCTTTATTCACCCTTCTTCTGACCATCTCTTGTCTAACTTAACCGTTGGAGAGCCCCACGGGAAAGAACCCCTCCAGTTTTGGTACCTTTACATTGAACTTTTTTGCAGGGGTGCTCCAAGGAGACGAAGGCCAACAAGACAATAGAGCACGTGAATCAGTTCGACTCATCCTCAATTGACCGAACTACATTATCAATAATAATCGAAGTTTGATTCCAAATGTCTCCCTGATGGATCTTGAAAACTCGAGTGTGCAACACCAGTTACCCAATTGCCAACCAAATATATATATATATATATATATATATTGGCTGACAGCATCAAAATTCACATCCATAATTTTTTATGAAATAATTTTTTGAACAGTTAAAATTTAATTTTATAAAAATTAAAAATAATATAGTACTAAATTAAGGGCGAAATATCAATAAATCTAAAAATATAATCTTGTGAATTATTTAGTCTTTTTTTTAAAATTTTTTTTATGAATTCAAAGGTACCATTAAAGTGAAAATTATAAAAAAAAAGTAGTCACTTACACATTTGGATTTAATTTTTGAAAAAAAAAAAAAGGTTTCTCCAAATGTAAAATTATACATTTGAGCAATTCACTCTATAGAGATTTTGAATTTTTTCTCATTTTCAAACAAATCTCACATTACGAATAAAAATGTAACATTCCAATAATGTAACACTCTAATGTAACACACTAAAAAATTTATTAGTATATTTTTCCTAAATGTAACAACATAACACTCTAAAAAAATACTCTTTAATATATTTTTTTTCAAAACGTAACACTCCAATCGATATAATTCAATATATAACACTCCAATGTAATACACAAAAATACTAAAAAATTTCCTAGTATACTTTTTCCAAACATAACACTTACGATTTGAAATTATACATTTGCCTAAAATTTACTAAGGAAATTTTGTATTCTTTTTAGAATGGTTTGAAAAATCTCATATCATTTTTTTAGAGTGTCATATTAAAGTGTTATATTTGAAAAAAAATACATTAAGAAGTTTTTTGTGTGTTATATTGTGGGTGTTTGGGAAGTTACTATTTTAGTAGGCTAAAATTTTGTATTTGGGAAGATGATTGGATTTTTTTGTAGTTTGATGTGATGTTTGTGAGAAAAAAAATGAAATGATTATGGGTTTGATGTAATATTTTGTCTTATTGACTATTTTAGCCTATTTTATCTTTTTGTGAATTTTAGCCTAAAGGAGGCTAAAATCTTTAGTGTTATACTAAGGAATTTTTTTAGAGTGTTATATGGGAGTGTTACATTTGGAAAAAATATACTAAGAATTTTTTTTGTGTGTTACGTTAGAGTGTTGCAGTTTGAAATTATACATTTATCCAAAATTTACTAAGGAGTTTTTATACTCTTTTTGAAATGTTTGAATAATATCATATTTTAAGTAATTTTTATACTCATTTTGAAATATTTTCCAAATAAAAAGATTCTCATATAAAAATTTATCCAAAATTTGATTTTTATAGATTGTATATCTTATCTTTTGAGCGCAAAAAAAAAAAAGAAAAAAAGAAGATAATAGAAATAATAATCTAATCGTAAATTTAATTTTTAAATAATATATTAAATATAAATTTCTAAAACCAACTAGAAGAAAATCTTTGAACTAAACGGAATTTCTAATCATGAGGTTTGTAAGTAAAATTTTCAAAATAGCTTGCCTGTTAAATTTTATTTTTTTGTTTTCTATATTTTTTGTTATTACTGAATTTTTTAAATATTTTAAGTAAATTTTTTTTTTAATTTTTAGACACACCTAACATAAATACACATAAAAAATATAATTTTTGTGAAAAAATCTTTTGAAAATTCACTAAATACCAAAAATATAAAAAATACGAGAATTTATTATATTTTTCATATGTATTTTTTTACTTTTTAAACATATCTAAATAAGGTACATTTAAAAAATAAAAAAAATATTTAAAAATTTAAAAATATTCATTAAAAATTTAAAAAAAAACAAAAAATACAATTTTTATAAATTTAACGCAAAAAACTCAATCCAACCAAACACATATAATCATTTAAAAAAAAATTCAACCATACCAAAGATCACTCTAAGAGCATCTCTAACGGTTTACCAAATTTTTCACCAAATCTGAGTAAAAAAAGGACCATTTTCTCAATCTGATACAGACTGTTCCAATGGTTGTCATCAAAGCAGGGTCGACTGGCCAGTCGACCGGTTAGTGTATTTTTTTTTTTTTTTTACCTCTTTGAACATTTTGACCTGTTTGAACCAAAATATTTGCAAGGAAACCGGTCAACCGGCTGGTCGGCCGTTGGTCTCTCCCAACGGTAACGCACAGTGAAATGGTGAAATCTGGAGCCTGTTCTCATTTTGATGAAACTTTTGGTAAATTCTCGATTTGATATTGAGTTGGTGAAACCGTCGGAGCACCAAAAAGCCACTTTTTTACCAAAATTTAAATTTGATGCCAAGTTTAATGAAGCGTTGGAGATGGTCTAACCCCAAACAAACGGGGCCTAAGATGGTTCCGGATTATTGTACACCACCATAGATCCACACATTACATCCAATTACAGAGTTCCACGTCAGAAGGCCAAGGCCATCAATTTTGCTGGCATAATTTCCTAACACGTGGCGCAAAATAACACGGTTTCTACGTTTCATCCCATGGTCTCTTCCACACCAAATCTACAGTCCCCATTTTTGGAACAACATCATCATCAGTGCCCCTGTTCTGTGTAGTTTGTAGAATGGCGTTGCTGGGGAACGACGGCCGAGGCTACGAGCTGGCTCGGAAGCTGGAAAGCCACGGAGTCTGGCGGTCTTGGCTCGGCGACTCACTCTACGCCAACTTCGTCCACTTCCTCTCTTCGCCCTCTTCATGGGAAGCCTTCATGAGAGCTGACGATTCCAAATCTAGGGCTCAGATCCAACTCCAACTCCGAGCTCGTGCTCTCCTCTTTGACAAAGCCTCTGTCTCTCTCTTCCTCCACTCTTCTTCTTCTTCTTCGGCCGTGATTTCGAAGCTCAATCCAAACTGTGCGTCGTCCCTGAATCAATTTCCTCTCCTTTTTCCCTAAATTTCAATGTAGACAATCAATTTTCTGATTTTTGTTTTTCCTGTGAAATCGATGCGATTCGTCAGATTTGCAGTTGCATGGCGATGATCTTTACTTCACTTTCGAAGATTGTGCGCTTGATGGATCGCAACAGCGAGACGGTGTTGTTGCGGCTAAGACGGCGCCTTCAAAGGTTTGATCGTCTAGTTGCATTAATTTGTTTCTTCGTTGACATTTTGTGTTTAGTTCAACTTGATTCAGGCATCTCTAGGGTTTTTAGCGTATCACTAATGCTATGAAAGGGTTTTTGTGGGTAATTTTGTTTGGGTACTTCAAATTGAGGAATTATCTACATTAATGCCAATCACTCTTTCGTTTTGAGTTTTCAATTTTTAGTGAACCTTTTTAATATGTTAGTCAATTTTTTTTTTATGCATACTCAGAAAGTAAAATATTTGCAAAACGATCGTTAAAAAATTTAATAAATAAAGAAACGAAAACACACTGAATTTTGTATTTCTAGGTATTTAGTTAATTTTTAAATTTTGTACTTTATATTAAGTGGATTTAAAATTGGACCTCAAAAAAACACTATTTTTTTTTTTTTTTAAATTTCATTAAAAAAAAAAAAAACATATTGAAAAGGGGTACTTACCAATTAGTCCTATTAATTAGACTTATTTACCTACAGGTCCTAACTAATAAATTTAACACTATAAAAATAAGAGAGCGATAAATTTATCACTAAAAATTTATTCATAAAAACAAAGAGACTGATAAATTTATCACTATAAATTTATTCATAAAAATAAAAGACTGATAAATTTATCTTTATCACTTAATAAATTTATCAATAGGACTTAATGGGTAATAAGTCTCTAAAGTAGGACTTATTGGGTAATAAGTCTCCAAAGTAGGACCTATTGGTAGTTTACCCTATTGAAAACTCAAAAGCTGTTTTGTAAATTTCAAAACCAAACAGAGTGAATGAATGGTGTGTCGTATCTTTCTAGTGTCCTGTCCTTCCGTGTTTTTACGTCCTCCACACTCTAATTTTCATCACTATCACCTCATCCTGCATCTTGTCTCCCACCATATTGCCAGGCACGATTTATTTAGAGTGTGCCATGCAAAACACTTACGCTTTGTTTGGTTGGGGATGTGGGAAGTGATTTGGAAAGGGAAAGGGAAAGGAAAAGGAAAAATGTAAGCAAAATGTGAATAAAATATACTTATATCTTACCTAATTTCACACACATTTTTCTTTTCCCTTTTCAAATTCCTCCCCAAATCCTTAACCAAACATAGGCTTAAGCTAGGGACTTTGGTTGTACCTTGCAATGCATAATTTCAATGAATTTATGAAAACAACCTTCCTTCTCCTTGGCCTATCTGAAAGAGAGTCCAATAATTCTTGGTCGTGAATGTTTGAACTAGTTGTTCGTTGTTCAAGAATTATCGTTTAGAAAGTTCATACCATTTGTTTGAAATACATCTTGGTAGTTCAGTCTGATGAAACCAAACCAAACCAAACCAAACCAAACCAAACCAAGACTTGTGTTCCAATCAATTGCGCGTGGCTACGTGAATATTTTTTCCCCCCATCTTGCTCTATCAAGGGTGATATGCTTAGTTAAATTAATAAATTCATATCTTATTTTACTACAATATCTTATGTCAATCTAGGTCTCTCCCTCTCCCTAGAGTTTCTATTAACTGTGGTCATTTTTTTTTTTTAATTTTTTTAGGATAAATTCTATTAATTGCGATCTTATTGCTCTTTCTCACTGTAGTCTACCAATTTTTGTTGAACATGACCAAACCATCTTAGTCTATTCTCTGTCAACTAAATTTGCATTTGGTGTTACTTCTATTACCATTTCACAAATGTATTCATTTCTAATTCTCTTTTTCCCAGTCTCACACCTCATTCCCTCAACATGCTCATCTTATGTACCCTCATTTTACTTATGTGTTGTTTCTTCATTGTTCATCATTCTGTGCTGTAAAGTATTGTTGGCCTTATAATTGTTATATAAAATTTTTCTATTTTAATTTTGTTGGCATATGTCAATCACATAATATGTTAGACGCACACATCGACTTTAGCTAAGCTACTTTAATTTTATGGGCCAAATCATCAACTACCTCTTCATCCTTATTAATAATCAAACATAGGTAATGAAATTGTCCACTCTTCGGTATCTTTTGATTTTTGGTCTTCACTTATCCACTAAAACTTTTAGACTCAAGAACTTCTTTCCACATTACTACTTTAGTGTTGATTAATCTTTCTGTTTTATCCACTACAATATATTTTTCAAAACTACTATAATTGTGAGTATAAGGAGTAACGCAAGATTGAAACTTATTCAAATAGAAGCATTTGAAGGCTTATCAAAAGAACAAAATAGAAAAGAAGAAAAGGAAATATATGAACACATGCAGATATTGGCAGCTAAGAAAAAACTTTTGACCATGCTCAAAGCATAGCTAAAAATTCTTAAGAAACAAAAACTTAAATAGTATTTATGAATCTGATAATCCCCTTCTTCCAATTAAATTTTGGAAGATAGATATCCGATTTGAGACTTTTAGCTTGTATATGGTTCAAAAGCTTTGGGCATTGCTTTTCCAAGAAGTTGTTGTGTGAAATTCATACCATCCTTGTTACGTGGTGAGTCCTGCGGGTGCCACATCATCGCTATCTCAGCATGACTGTCTCAACTTGGTAATCCTTCCCAAGCACCACTTTGTCTTTGAGCAAACTAATTGAGCTTGTATATCTAGTTTGAGTGGGGTTGGTCGGCTCTCTAGTGCGTTCGGTGCTCTAGCAAGCCCAAGCACTCAGTGAATGAGTCAAAATATGAAGAGTCTAAGGTATAGACTGAGGCAAGCTCATCTACTCAACCATAGTCCACTCAACAACAAGCACCGTGGCTTGGCACCCTTGAGTCCCAATTCGCCCAAATGAGCCCTTGTTCGACCATGGACCATCATACCTCATTTCCATAGGGTATGCCAAAGCGACCAGGAGCATCGCTCGACCAACATGCAACTCCTTAATTGATCTTAGAGATAGAGGGACGTTGATCCAATACCTGACACGTTGAGAGATATCGTAGCTACCATCTATGTAACTACGTTATGCCATGATACACCCTCCGAAGTATAATACCTAACTTTGCAGCACTCATGATACAACCTCTAAGGTCTGAATCATGTGAAGATAGGCCTGATACCTCTACTCTGTCCAGCCAAGGAGAGCCAGGCACCTGTCCATTAGTGAGCTTGTTGGTTAAGAAAACTATGCGGAAGAGTATAAATTTTAAAATTCAGATCTTAACTCATGTTAATAATGTTCTAGATGGTGAATAGGTAGAATTGTACCTTTGTAGCTCTTGTTGCAAGCCAAACTATGAAATAATGATAAAGATTTGTTTAGATGTTGATTGTTTGTAATTCCTTGCTTTGAATATTGATGATGATCTTCAAGAACACTTGAACCTTGATTAATTCTTGATGAAATTAATGAATTTGATGAATTCTTAAATTTCTTGTGTGCCTAGAAGTCTTTAATCCAATGTCCTTTGGGAATTCTTGACAAGCTGTGGGATTCTATTTTCTCTCTCTACTTTTAAAATATAGTAATAGAAAACAAAAGAAAAGAGTGAAATTATTTTTCCTTGGCTGGCCATATTTGCCTTTATATAGGCACTAGGACTTTTTTCCATGTTGGCTTGGATCAGAACTTCTAAGGCCTCTCTAAAGCCTAGCTCTAATTAGACTCTTCACCTAATCTCATAAGGATAAGAGTTATATATAATCAGAATTGCACTATAGCCCTCAAAGAGTTGATTATTACAATTAGTAAAAACCTGGTTTACCAATTCTTCTTGTTGAGCTTGAAGTAACTAGCAAGAGGTGTGCTTATAGGTTTAGCATCTTTCATATTAAACATTTCAAGCATCCATTCAATATACTTCACTCGTGACGACCACAACTGCTTAGCTTTCCTGTCACAAATTATTTATATTCCTAATAGTTTACGTGCATCTCCTAACTCTTACATGTCAAGTGTCTTGGATAATTCCTCTTTCAGCTTGTTAATCATCTTCACATCATGTCCTACTATTAAATATCATCAACATAGAGTAGAAGGATTATGAAGTTAAATAAAATTCATATTGAGAAAATCACTTGATATGATGACTAAAGTTGTCCCTAAAGAGAAGTTTTTGTTCTGCACAAAGTGGCTGGTATGAGCTTCAATTACAATGTTACGTGGTGGATTTTCTCTCTATGGACTAGAGGGGGTGATTGTTGTGGGTCCAGCCCAGAATAGTACTAATTGCATTGGATAGAGAGTACAGCAATTTGTCGGATAATAGCTTTGGAAAGACGTGTATGATGACTTCTTTCGAAAACTATTATCTGGCCATTATGCAATGTAATTATTACTATTATGTGCTGGAACCACAAGTAGTGCATATTAAAATGATATGTTTTCAATTTCACACTTCTGTTATGGTTGAGTCATTTTACTCATATTGTTAACAAATTTTGCAGCTCCAATCTAAAGCCATTAGTATTGGATCAAGATATGGTGAAAAAGATATGGACAACATGGCCCAGAGATTCAGGCATGAAGAATTGCCAGAAACATGGTATACTCAGTTTTTTGAGAAGTATAAAGCTACTAAACCATATAGGTTGTCATTTGGGGATCGGGAAACAGACAAGCGTACACCTGAGCTGATGTCTACTTATCTTAGAATCCTCGAGAAGCATAAGAGAAGACGAGTAGCATTTAAGGAAGATGAAACTAATGGTTTTGGCAATCCCATGTCAGAAAATGGATCAAACATGCTCCGAAATTCGGTTTTAAATGACAATGATGCAATTGATGATGATACATATTTTTTCCCTGAAACGATGTTTCCATTTAATTGTGTCCCTGATAGTGCTCTTCCTCACATAAACCGAGTGGAAGAAAACCACAAAGTGGATTTTAATGGTGTTCTTGATATGCTGCCTCAAATTATGACCAGGAGCCCTATTATGATTGAGAGGCTTGGTATTAGACCAGAATACCTGAGCATGGAACAAGGAGGGAATCAATGTCGTGGAAAAAATGGATCTAATGGAAACAGGAAACTTCTCAGTCAAGAGCAAGCGTCAGAGATGTCTAGAAAAGTGATAGCTCGTGTGCTAACAAATGTGGGGTTTGAAGCTTCTTCAGAAGTCCCAATGGAAGTCTTGTCTCAGTTGCTGAGTTGTCATATTGGTAAGCTAGGTCGTATCTTGAAAGTCCTTTCTGATAGTTACAGAAAACAGTGCTCAGCCATCGAACTACTCAAGATGTTCCTTCAAACAGCGGGGTATAGGTGAGTGAAGCTGTTTTTATGTTATAAGCTTGAATTTGATTGGTTTTTTTATTTACATTTGTTTAGTAGACTATTGGCTTTGAATTTCTGATAAAGTAGAAATGAACTCTGAAGTAGGATATTGGCCGAAAAAAATTATTTCTGCAGTATATATGGGAAGCAATTAGTTTGAATTCAGCTTGGGTTGACCTTGAATTCTGTTCTAGGCAGGCTTGGTCTGGTTTAAATTTGATCAAATCTAGTATCAAATAGTGAACTATGTTACTTTATTTAGATATATATGATTTTTGTCTATGGAAAATTGGAATCAATGTTGTGCTATTTTAGGTATGTTATGCATGTTTGGCATCTTTATGTGCATGATAATGTGCTCACATGTATCGTTTGTTTTGTGACTCTTTCTATGTTTACTTCATTAGTCTCTCTCCTTAAGTTTTGATTCATGAACTGTCATTTCTTGAAAGTTGTTATATATCTGGCTTCTCTTTCTCTCTCTCTCTCTCTCTCTCTCTCTCTCTCTCTCTCTCTCTCTCTCTCTCTCTCTCTCTCATCACAATTATCTAACCTATTTTCCCCTTCTATCATTACGTATTTTCCCCTTCCATCATTAGTAATCTTGGGGCTTTAGCAGAGCTCGTGAAGGATAGTACGAGGAATTCTGTGCAACAAACTCATCAACAAATGCAGGTTATCCAGTCACAGATGCAGTCACAGCAGCAGGCGCCCCTTCGACAACCCCAGCAAGTATGTCTAGCTACTTTTCTTGCCTTTCTATTGGGAAGTGCTCTGCTTCTGGTTCTATAGTGCATGTAGTTGTTTGTGTGGTGGTTAGAATCGTGTGATTCACGATTCGATTCTTACTGTTTGATGCGATTTCCCACCAAAATGTTCTGAATCATGCTGTTGAATGAAAAATTGAGTGAAACTGATGTAGTTTGCATTTACAGTTTATAATATTCCTGATTTTTACTAGGGTTTTGAAATTTGTTGCTTTTAATTTGGAAGATAGCAGTAAGATGATGAAAATGATTGCTCTGGTGGCGGTGACTCTACAGATACCAAGACAAATGCGTCCACAGATGCAGCAGATGGTTCATCCCCAAAATCTGGCTTTTCAGCAACAGCAACAGTGGGAAAGAATGCGACAACGGCAACCATCAACACCTCGCCCTGGCATGGATAACATAAAACCCCTGGTGGAAGTCAAGCTTGAAAACCCGGCTGAATTTCCAATTGATAGTAATGCCTTAACTGCAATCAATGCCAGACATCATCCCCAACTGCAGTTCCGCCAACAGCAAATTGCTGCAATGTCAAATTTCCATCCTCAATCCAGCAATCAATTTAGGCAATTGGCTTCCCTTCAAATTCCTCAAGTCCAGACACCGTAAGGCCTACTTGCTTGTTATAATGGATTTTAAATTAGTTGATGGAATTCTGAGAAAATTTTGTGGTTTTGATTGATTGATGCAGGAGCATGGGCACTGTTAGGGCTCCACCGGTGAAGGTTGAAGGTTTTCAGGAACTGATGGGAGGGGATGCTACGCTTAAGCATGATTCAGAGGAAAATAAATTAACCTCTCCTCCAAAGTAAATAATACAAAATATAGCTAGGGGGATAATGATTGATGAGTTAAACTACACAAATATTCCCAGCTCCATAGCCTTGGTACTAATGCACTTTTGTTTTTAATTTTCAGACATCTTTGTTGTAGAAATTATCTTCTTCTCCTGTATATTTTATAGTTTAAATTTATGTATATAAAGCTTGAAGGATGGGATGAAACTTTCCATGGAGGAGATTGAAGTTATTATGCCAACATTTTGTCATTAATATACATCAGGTTGGCTGAACCTTTTCGTTGTAGTTGTCTTCTCTTGTATATGTGCTAGTTTAAGTTTAATGTTTAGTGTTAAATGATGAAAGGTTTTCTTGGGGAATAATAACGATGTCTCGCATAACAGTTCATATTACACAACTTGGCTGTAGTTCAAAACAGCCAAAAAAAAAAAAAAAAGAAAGTTAGGATCACTTAAAATACTTCTACAATATGGTTCTTGTTTTGTTTTGTGCCCTCTTTAGTTTGAGGGGAGAACATCTATGGATCTATAGTTTTGGCCGGAGAGGGAAAATGGAGGGAAGGTTAAAATCTGGCAAATTAAAGCGTCTCTAGTGATTTGCTATTGGAGCTGTTATTCCAAAATATTTAATATTGTCAAAATTTGGCTAGAGTTACAGTTTGCTCCTCTCTAGTGGCCTGCCATTCCCTAGTCAAATATAGTAATGTTAAATGTTGTGTCAAATTTGACACAACATTTTGACTTTGCCAAATCTGTCATACCATCCAACTACTTCACAGAGGGCTGGAAGAAGGTGTAAGAGAGTTGTAATAGAAGATGTGTATTACATATTCAATAATTATAAAAAAAATATTATTATTTCAAACTAAAAAAAGTTCATTACATTTATTAACGTGATTTTTTCACAACCCTTAAATAATATAAGGGAAGGGAAATCTTGAAATTACAACCGTGAGGATCCCAATCCTCTTATGAGAGGGCGCAGATCTTTTTTATTATTTAAACGGAAATGAGCGGTAGCTCGAAATTAGGAGTCCGAATTTGGCTCGAAACAAAAAAGAGAGAGAGAAGGAGAAAAGAGGAAGAGAGGGAGAGGGAGAGGAAGAGAGAAGCAGAGGGGAAGAGAGAGAAAGAGAGAAGACGATCGTCGCCCAGCCGCCGATCGTCGCCCCGCCCAGCCGCCGATCCGCCGATCGTCGCCCAGCCCAGCCCCGTCGCAGCCTCCGACCGCCGTCGCCCGCCTCTGCCTCCTCTCCCCGAATATTATACCCCCTCTAGTCTCCTCCTCCTCCTCCTCCTCCTCCTCCTCCTCCTCCTCCTCCTCTCCTCTCCTCCTCCTCCTCCTCCTCCTCTTCCTTTCTTCCTTCTTCTTCCTGGTCTTCGTTCTTCTTCTGTAAACAAAAAAGATATAGAGAAGATGAAGAAGATGGAGTTGAAAATAAGAAAAAGAAAAGGAAAAAAAAAAGAAAAGAAAGGGTCAAAACGACGTCGTTTTGACCTCTCGAGCCACAGTCGAGCCACAACTTTCGAGCTATGAATCAGAACCGTTATTTAAAACCCAACCTTCATGCTGGTGGCATCTACACTAATTTTTTTTTTTTTAAGGTTTTGGAGATACTCAACAAAATTGTTCATGTACTGATCCCTGATCATGCAGGACCTTGTCGCCAAATACGCCACTCATCTCTCGAATCAAGATCCTTTTCTTCATCTCTCTTTTTAACTCTCTTTACTAGGTTATTGGACTCACTTTTAGGTTTAATTTCAATGATTCGAATTGTTCACATTTTAAAATTTGTTGAGTATATCATATCTGTAAAAAATCAAGTTGATTGGATATCTATAAAAAATCAAGTTGATTGGATATCCGAACACATGCTTTCTGATATCCGATTAACTTGATTTTTAACAGGTATAACATACTTAACAAATTTTAAAATATGAACGGTTCGGATCATCAAAATTGGATCCAAACATGGGCCCAATAGGCTAGCAAAGAGGGAGTTAAGGAGAGAGATGAAGGACAAGATCTTGATTCCTCATCTCTCTAGCTTTCTACCATAACCAATCTGATTGAGTCAGCCACTGATTTCCTCAAGCCGGTCCTGCGCTAAGGCCATTGAAGTCTGTGCCTTGAACCTTAAAAAATTAGTCTAAAATAAGACCTTCAAATTTAGAGAAGTATTGTGACAACCCAACTCTAGTTTATGCTAATTAATCTTAATTATGCTTATAATTATGAGCTTAATATGATTTTGAGTGCTAATTATATGATTATGGATGTTTGTGAATTTATATCTATTCACCGTAAGAAAATTTGTTTGACTTTTCGTCATAAAATTAAAATTGAAGGCCGTAAAGGTGACAGAAACCGAAATTTATTGTGTTTTTGCATTCAACATGATTTTTAAAGACTGGTGAAATTTAATTGATAACTGTTTCGGATCAAAACAATTAGATTAAATTGATTAAATTAAGTACAATTAATTAACCTTAATTAAGATGGATTAGTTTAAACTAACCACTTAGTACATATAAGGGCCAAATACACTTAAGCTCATATTATGAGCTCAAAATTTGAAGTTACCCTCTAGAAAGAGAGAGTGAGAGACGGCTCTAGAGAGAGAGAGAGAGAGAGTGAAGCAAAATTTGAGAGTTGGGCAAGGAGCTTGAAGATTGAAAAAGAAAACTTAAGAACTAGTTAGGAATTGGAAGATTAGAGCTCCTAGGTAAGTAATGAACTCAAATTTTTGAGTTTAAGTCCATAATTACATGAATTCTAGCATGATAAATAATTAAGAACAAGAATTGAGTTGATTGTAATGAATTTGAAGTTGATATGTACATGCATGTGAGAATTAGCCACAAATTTGCATGTTTGTCTATGGAGCATGTTAATCATGTTGTATTGAAGGTTGTTTGACACATGCATGTAAGAATCTCTATATGTTGAAGCTTGATTTCAAGCCTTAAAGTTTGTCCATGCAAGATACAACCATGAATTGTGTATATATAAAGTTTATGGTTTGAAATTTGTTAAACCCATAGAATTTTGAATTATGGTTGAAGGTTCTCTTCAAATATATGTTTTTTGGAGTATTCTTGCATAATTGAGTGAGTTATACTCGAATTGGACCCTTGGAATTGAGTTTTGAGGTTCAAACAGAGTTCTAGAAAACCCAGAATTCAACTTGTTCGCTCGAGCGTGAAAGTCGAGCTCCCAGAAGTTTTACAGAAATTTGCACGGTGGCTCGAGAGGCAAACTCTGCGCTCGAGCGAACCCTGTTTTGCAAGACTCCCCGCTCGAGCGTCAGAAATCTTGCTGAAGCATGAAATTCATGTACCGGTACTTTTATAGAGTTTTGCAGTCCGCTCGAGTGATCAAAGCTGCGCTTGAGCGGAGAGCCCTGTTTCAGAAATTTTGAAAAGTCATTTTATGATTCGTTTTCCATTCTCTTTCATTTCTAAACACTCTTAGGCATGCACTGGACATTCTAAATGAATTAAAGGACACGAAAGAAGCCTAAGAGCATTAAGCAAATTAAAGAATGGATTGAATGGTATTATGACCCGATATGTTATGAATTATGTAGGGTCGAGTGCAAGAAGGAATCAAGCACCGGAACACGGTGAGTAATATCTTAGCGAGAATGTTTTCGTATACGCATTATTTTCTAAACAATGCATATGTGGTAAGGTCCTAAACCTTAAAAGTGATAATATGAACGAGCGTTCCAATCACTCAATTTGGAATGAGATATACAAAGCTATCAATGTATGAGTATGAAATGGGCCTAAGGCCGTTTGGTATATTCGATGAGAATGTGAAATAGGCCTAAGGCTGTTCAGTATATTCAATGGGAATGCGAATTGGGCCTAAGGCCGTTCTGTATGATTATTAAATGGGCTGAAGGCCGTTCGGGATAAGGAAAAGATATGGACCTAAGGTCGTTCTGGATATAAGAATGAATATGATCATAGACTGGATGTATGCACACAATGAATGTGTGTAAGTATTGGATCTAAGTTCGTTCTGTGAGTACTGGACCTAAGGTCGTTTAGTGTGTAATGGACCCAAGGTCGTTTAGTACGTAAGTTGGACCCGAGGTCGTTTTGCCTATGATGGACCCAAGGTCGTTCTGTATGTTACATGGATCCAAGGTTGTTTTGTACTTGGGATATGATGTAAAGGACCTGAGGTCGTTCTGCTTTATCATTGAGTACTAAGTGTGATAATGGACTGTGATATAAGAATCTTGTTCATGAACTCCTTTGTTTTGATATTATTCACTGGGCGTTAACTCACTGTTGATATTTATATATGTAGGTGAGTAGCGAGATGTCCAGCCCAACCCCAGTGAGCAATGAGAAGCCAAGTCTTGAGAGATCAACCAAGGTCGCCTCACGCATTGCTTTTGTTTTACTTGACCCTTGATCTTTTGCTTTTGATCTTTTGTGGTCATGAATGACCATCCCTGTGCATAAGCTTGGTTTTCGTTAATACTGACTTGAATGATCCTGGACGTGTGTATTACATACTTAATATGAATGTTCATATGGTGTGAGTTATTATATAGATATAATAATATTTTGGTTAAGCCATGTATGCATAGCTCATTGGACAATCTTTGTAAATTTTGCCTCTGTAATTTGGCCCTCTATTATCAAATATGATTCGGTTTCTGACTGAGGCCACAAGTAATCTCGTGATTATTGGCGGTTATGACTCTAATCCATAGGGACGGGTTTAGGTCATGACAATTATAATATATTACAAATATAAAGATGCCTAAATTATTTTTGTTATTTTAGAGCCAATCTAAAAGACCTAAAAATATTCTGTTGGCCTATATTTGTTTATAAGTGTGATTTGACCCAATTGAAATTAAAATATGTACAAAATGTTAGTGACCCTTGGATAAGAAACACTACATACACATCCAAAATGTTGGTGGCCCAAAATAGGCCCCCTATTTTTTTTTACCTTCTTTCTTTATCAGATTTTAGGAGAACAAATAAATTTACCCTAATTTTTTTTTTACCTTATTTGTTTATCAAATTTTAGTGAAATAAACAATTAATTCAATCTCAATTACACTCACACCCAACATATAATGCAACCATACTCAACCACACTCATAAACAACATATTCAATAAACAACAATTAATTCAATGCATATCCAATACATTTTAATTGAATAAAGTTTTTCTCATTTTGATAACTTTTTTTTTTCTTTGTATGAATATATTTTGATACTATTTTGGTATCAATCGATCGTAGTAATACTAAATAGGGTGATGTTTTTTTATTTGTGAATATAGACCTCACAAACCTCCATTTTTGTTTTGCCTTAAGGCCCCGAAAACTAAGGTGGCCATCTTCTTCACCTCTCGGTATCTCAATCCCAACTTCTTCTCATGGGTACCCTTGCATTTAAACCTTGGTCTACCATGAACGGCAACATAATAAGTGGTTTCCCAAACTGGAGTCCCTCTATCACGGAACTCTATCCACAGTGAGTCAACAAAAACCTCCCACTGATTCATGACCCAATATCTTCAGTTGAGGCGCCCAACTCTTCCACACTACCCCTCGACTTCTGGTTCGCTTCTCGAACCCATCCGCCAGCTCCACCGATTCGGACTTGTTCCAACTAGGCGGCTTCCTTAATGCCCAGAAAAGGGGCAAACCGATTGGTGGTCTTTTTTTCAAAAAAATTATTTATTTTATTGATGCAAAAAAAAGTACAAAGCGCATATGATGTGTATATATAAGGTGAGTAATGCTAGACTGATCTGTGTTAATGTATCATTTAACATAAATATGAGTGGTAAAATTTATTACATTAATGATGAGTATATCATTTAACATAAATATGAGTGGTTGAATTTATTACATTAATGATGGGTTAACACATAAAGTGATACATTAAAGATGATATAAAAAGGTAATAAGTGTAGCATTATTGATATGATCAGATAACTTTCTAGACTTAGTGATGTGTTATGAATATGATTAATTAATAATTAGATATTATCTAATTATCTTGTTGACATATTACTGAATTTAAAAAATCAGTTTAAAAAATCAGTTTAAAAAATCAATTTAAAAAATAGACTTATATATTAGATAAACACACTCTTAGAGTATTCTAGATATATGCTTGGGGGACAAATCTAAAAACATCTGTATGAGTTAACATCGACCTATGGCTGTAGGTTCTACTTATGGCTGTACGTTCTTTGAACCTGTGACCGCAAGTTCTCGAGGGTTCAACTTGTGGTTGCAAGTACTCTAGAACTTGTGGAAAAAAATAATTTTTTATAATTCGAGAATTGAATGAAAGTTATCGTATAAAGTTGGTTTCATAAATGAGAAATTAAGAATGATGATTGAATTTTTTATACATGATCTAATTATGATAGATATATGACCTAATCATGAGGGACACATAGTTTTGGATGCCATGAGGTACAAATGACTTTACCATATGTCTTGCTAAAGATGCCTATATAAGGGCATGCTCAACATTGTGAATTTAATCACAAAAATAAGCTAAGTTCTCTCTTCCTCTTTTTCCCATTGTGTATGAAAGGAGACCATCCTTTTTAGTTGGAGTATAGAAATTTTTACTCTCATATTATAGTCAGTTTGCTCCTATAATATATTCTTTTTGTGTGAGAGAGTATTGCCATTGTCAGTTTGCTGGAGCTAAGCAGAAGGCATTTTTGTGTTAGTGGGTTCTAAACCATCGTATCTTGGAAGACAGACGCCGACATACCTCCAACATCCACGGTGAGGCGGCGAATTTGTTTTAAGCGGACTGTGGTATCACACAGGTTTTGGTTTGCTTTTTTTTTTTTTTTCTTCTCATTTCAGTATTTTAATTTGTTATATGTATTTCTGTTCATGAAGATGTAATTTCTTATGAATTCTTATTCATTTTTCTAATTTAATTTACCATGAATCTATTTCTTTTAGTTTAATATACATAATTTGTACAACAGAACTGTGGTCGTGGGTTACCTGAACCTGTTTTTACGGGTTCAATTTGTGGCACGGGTTCCTTGAGCTTGTTGTTCATTTACTCAAATAATTTCCTCTTTTTTTCAAAATTCGATTCAATCCTCAGTTTGTTTTCAAAAATAACTTGATTTTGATTTTGAAAAGGAAAATTTAGATTAATCCAACATGTGAGGTAAAGGAGTGTAAAAATGGCCCGTGGCCGGCCCAAAGCCCGCCCATGGCCCAAGATAGGCCCGGGCCCGAGTCCTTGGGCGTGGGCCATCATTTTGAAGCCTGGGCCTACTTAAGGCCCACTAAAGGCCTGACCTGAGACCCAATGTCTTTTTTTTAGTGGAAAATAATAAAATTTTAGTAGAAAAATTTTTTAAAAACAAAAAAAAAAGGTCAGGCCCGACCCACCAGGCTGGCCCGAGACCCGAATACCTGTGGGCCTAGGACTGGGTCTGGGCTTAATTTTTGGTCCGTGGGCTGACCCGACCTGACCCGAATTTTGACGAGAGCTCGCGAGGCCCGATATGGACCGGGTCAGGCTCGGGCCCAGGTGAGCCCAGTTGGGCCGGGCAAGGCCGGGCCAAATTTACACTCTAGAGGTGATGATTTCTACTATCCTTTTGAAAAATAGATTTTTAGGTCTACAAAATGTTTTGGCTAAAAGAGATTTCGGTTTGGGTTCGAAATCTCATCACTTCAGAGCTGTTTCAAGAAGGCATAACCATCAATTTCTTCTTTCATCATCGGGGAATATTAAAGATGGGGAAATGTTTGGGGCCTCGAATTGTGAGGCACAAATGCCTTGACTTCCCTTTTGTTTTTTTTTTGCTATGTTGGTTTGGTTTTTTTGTTTTTTTGGAAGGGTGCTTATGTGTAGGGGTGTGTTAAAAAATTAGACATCCCGCACCAACTCAGCCTGTGTGATTTGATAAGGTGAGTAAGTTGGGTTGGACTGGTTGGATGATAAAATTGATTGATCAGTTAGGCTGCCGGTTAAAATTTGTTAATTCCATATAATTTTGTATGAGTCCCTACTACCCAGGCTGAATTGGTATGGGATGTCTAGGTTTTTGGCATACCCTTACACATAACCACCCTTCAAAAAAAAAAAAAAAAAACCAAACCTACACCAACAAATAGAAAAAGAAAAGAAAAGGAAGAGAGGAATTGTCAAGGCATCAATTTTATCACCCAACAAGTCCAACCCAGGCTGAATTAGTGCGGATGTCTAGTTTTTTTGGCACACCCTTACACATAACCACCCATCCAAAAAAAAAAAAAAAAACACCAAACCAACACCAACAAATAGAAAGAAGAAAAAAAAAAGGATGAGAGAGGAATTGTTGAGGCATGCGAGCCTCGACAATTTGAGGCTCTTAGCATCGCCGTTAAAAATGTTCTAGGATCATTTAAAAAGAAAAATGCTTGACAACCACTCTTATGAACCTATAACTTATCCTGAATGTGTTTGTGTGGTAAAAATTAAATTGATGAAGTATAGGGTCATGAGTAAAATAAATTTAAACTATTGATTTCTTTCTAGATAAATTCTTGGTTGATAAGGGGGTGGGTTTGTTTGTAGTGTTGTTGGTTTAAAAATAAGGTGTCTACACTAGTCACCTATAATTTAAGAGTTATTTGGGATAATTTAAATAATTATACTTTATAACTTTTTACAAAAAGATATATAAAAAAATAAAGAGGTGATAGGATCAAAAAAAGATAAAAAGATAAAAAAAATGTGATAATATAAATCATGCCAAACAAGTTCTTAGTCTATTTTCAAATTTGTTCAATGGTCCTGTTAAAAAATTGGAATAAACCAAACCAAAATTAAATTTGATCTACATAATTATACTTTGACATTTTACAAAAAAAATATTTAAATTTGATCTAAATAATTATACTTTATGACTTTTTACAAAAAAAATATATAAAAAAATTAGAAAAATGATATAATTGAAAAAAGATAAAAAGATGAAAAAATATGATAATATAAATCAAGACAAATAATTTCTTATTCTATTTTCAAATTTGTTCAATGGTTCTGTTAAAAAATTGGAATAGACCAAACCAAAATTAAATTTGATTTTTGTTTCTATGTGTCATATTTCTATGTGCGGTGCACGAAAAGTACAAGATTACTTGGCCAATGGCCATCTTTACAGATGGTTACGTATCCATTTTTTCCTGCCCATCTTTACACAAGGCAGATATAGTACTATTTTAGTACTCTAATTAGAATTCCAGAACCATTTTTCTTACGCATGGGGTTACGTATGCATTTTTTCCTACCGAAAAGTCAAAGCACTCGAAGTCGAAGCTCCTGTGGTGTGCACTGAGGTGTTCTTGGCTGGATTTAGTACTAAATTTAATCATGGTCGGTTTTAACTTTTTTTTTAATAATATTAGTGATTCATATTTTGCACTATAAATATATTTATAATGATGTGACGCAAGTAATAGGCTTAATATAATTAAATGTATGACCAATAAAAAACTGACACTTATAAGATTATATCATTATAAATTCAATTGTGAGAGATTTTAAAAATCTTAAATATTTTCTTCACTTTTTGGACTAGAACTAAGACTACCCAAAATCAATCCAATGTAACTCATGTTAATTTGGGTAAAAATTGCAGTTCTATTAAAAATAAATCAATAATAAATAAATAAAATTTTAACATTTAAATATAACATAAATAAATAAAAATATAATATTTAATGCAAATTAAATTTAACTCAGTGAAAAAAGAAGTCAAAAAGCATCTATATATGGAATGGTAGTAGTGTTCTTCTTTGTAGAGTAGATCACACAACCACCTTAATTATGGAGTCTGTTGTTGTGCCTCCCTCACCAATGGCCGGTCGCGACCGGAAGCTCCACATAGTTATGTTCCCATGGCTAGCATTTGGTCATATGATCCCATACTTAGACCTCGCCAAATTCATTGCCCAAAAGGGTCACAAGATTTCCTTTGTATCCACACCCAGAAACATCCAACGCTTGCCAAAGCTGCCTCCTAATTTATCTCCTTTCATACATTTTGTTGAGCTCCCGTTGCCCCGCGTCGACTGCCACCTCCCTGAAAACGCAGAGGCCACCATGGACGTCCCCTCCAACCATATTCCTTACCTGAAGAAAGCCTTCGACGGACTCGAGACTGGGTTGGCTGGCTTCCTTCAAGCTTCCTCACCTGATTGGATCATATATGACTTTGCTCCTCACTGGTTGCCCCCTATCGCCACCAAACTCGGCATTTCTCGCGCCTTTTTCCTAATCTTCAACGCCTGGTTTGCAGCTTTCTTTGGTCCGGCATCGGCTTTGATCGACTGTTCTGATGATACCCCGATGGAGCCGGAGCAGTTCACTGTCCCGCCTAAGTGGGTTCAATTTCCTACCAACGTAGCCTTTCGCCTCTATGAGTCAAAACGAATCCTACCCAGTGCAGCAAATAATGCTTCTGGGGTTTCCGACTTGTATCGATATGGATCGGCGGTGTTGGGGTGCGACGTCTTCGCCATACGATACTGCACAGAGTTTGAGCCCCAATGGTTGATTCTCCTCCAAGATCTTCAACCCAAACCTGTAATTCCACTCGGCCTAATGCCACCGGCTGTGGTTGACGACAGCGGTGTCAACGAGACATGGCTTTCAATCAGTGAGCGACTCAACAACCAAAACAAAGGCTCTGTGGTTTACGTAGCATTGGGGAGCGAAGTCATGCCGAGTCAAGAAGAAGTCACCGAGTTGGCTTTTGGGTTGGAGCTCTCTGGTGTGCCCTTTTTCTGGGCATTAAGGAAGCCGCCTGGTTCGAACAAGTCCGAATCTGTGGAGCTGCCCGATGGGTTCGAGGAGCGAACCAGAAGTCGAGGGGTAGTGTGGAAGAGTTGGGCGCCTCAACTGAAGATATTGGGACATGAATCAGTGGGAGGTTTCTTGACTCACTGTGGATGGAGTTCCGTGATAGAGGGACTCCAGTTTGGGAAACCACTTATTATGTTGCCGTTCATGGTAGACCAAGGTTTAAATGCAAGGGTACTCCATGAGAAGAAGGTTGGGATTGAGATACCCAGAGATGAAGAAGATGGGTCCTTCACGAGGAACTCAGTGGCCGACTCAATCAGATTGGTTATGGTAGACAATAACGAGGGATTAATTTATAGGAAGAAAGCCAGAAAAATGAGTGCCCTATTTGGTGACAAGGTCTTGCATGATCAGTACATGCACAATTTTGTTGAGTATCTCTCCAAAAACAGTAGATGCGTTCGTGAAGGTTGAGTTTTAAGTGGGAAATATGGTTTTAAATTCCGGTTTGGAACAAGTAAAAGGGATGAAATAATTGTGATTTATTTTTATTATATTTGGATGACCAATAAATAAATAAATAAAAAGACAATTTATGTTATTTTAGTAGGTTATTTTAGTTTTTGGCTATTTTAGCAGGTTAAAATTTTTGTATTTAACAAGATGTTTGATTTTTTTTTGGTAATTGGATATGATTTGTGAGAGAAAAAGTGAAATTATTATGGATTTGATGTGACATTTTGTCCATTAGTTATTTTAATCTATTCTGTATTTTTGTGAATTACCTAAAAAAGGCTAAAATTTTTCTTACCAAACACCACTAATGTGTCATTTTATTTTTAATATTTTGTGTCTAGGTGAATATTTGATAGTTAAATGGAAGACTCTTTTTGAATTCTAGTTGGGACATTTGTTCTAGATGCCACCATGGACAGTCAGGATTAGTTCAATCAATGGAGTTATTAGAAATTTATATAATAAGGGAAGGAGTAAATTTATGTACAAAGAAATTAAATACAGATGTGCACAGAAATCAAATATAAAATTGGATACAATCCTTTCATAAGGATTAGGGTCTCACATGTAGGACTTACCTCTTGTGAGAGGATTGTATCTTATTCTATATTTAAGGTTGGTTTGGGGTGTTCTAAAAAAGTGTACTTTTTGACTTATTAGCTTATATGAGTTGGGTTTGGGTTGGGTTTGATGTGATGTGTTAGAGATGTGATGTGATTTAAATAAGATAATGTGACTTAAATAGGATAGTGACTTTTTGACTTTTTGTATTATTTAGGTCATGCCAAACTTGGCTTTAGTTTCTGTGTTTCTAACGTTACTTCAAGGGAAAGATAGTTTTTGAAACTTGATGGGATAGATGTCAGATGTGTACATTTGATGTATGTTTAGGATTGCTTTTCCTCCTAACGGTCCAAAAATATCTCTATCTAAGAAATATCAAAATAGTTAAGATGATTTCAATTTTTAATTCAACGGTCAAAAACATGAGGTTGAGATTTGTGTTGTCTCCAATGGCTTTTAAATTTTGAACAACAACCTTCTCGGCGATTCCAATGGTGTGACAAAAAGGACTTGGAGTTGGGGCTTAATTTTTCAACAAGTACTGATTATTTCATTGCTTTTGAAGATTGATTCCTAGCTCTTAAAGAACACCATTAATCTCTCTATTTCTTTGTTTGAATTAGGTATAGGGAAATGCCTCAATATATATATATGAGAGGGTAATTTATATGTAAATTGAGCCGAGCTGGGTAATGGGCCATTCTGTGGGCCACAGTAAGGACTGAGTAAAAGGGCCTTGAAGTTAGCCCGGTCCAAAAGAGCTTTGTAGTTAGCTCGGTTGGCATGGTCAGAGCGGCGACAGTTAGTTCGGTCAAATCATATTGAGCCGAGGTATTTTGGGCCTTTTCTCAGGACCTTACTGTTGAATAGCTCGGTCTAGGCACGCTATGGATAGCACGGTCTCAATAGGTGAAACCAAAGTACAAGTAACAGAGGAGAGAACCGAGCTAGCTAGAGCTCGGTCATTTCAGCCAGTTTAGCATGGCTATTTTATCTCGGTCGTTTTGTCATACTACCGAAGTAAAACCATCTCATTTGGTTTAAGCAGTGAATGAGGTGTTGAAGGATAAGCATTATCTTTTAGGGATGTGACTTCTAGGAGGACTCTACGTGGAGGAATAAGAGTCCTACTAGGATTGTGCCACGCGGAATGTATAAAAGCTCATAACATCACCTATGGAGAGGTAACACAACTTTGATTCCCGAATACACAGAGCTTTTGTCTATTTGTCTATTCTGCTGACTTAGGCATCGGAGAGGTATCCGGCACACATCTGCCGGCTAGCTCACGTTTGTGTTTTCAGGGCGTAAAGCGACGACGTATGGAGGAGCGCATACTTGATCAACAGGATTATACGAGAAGAATATTTCGTGCTCGTACAATTGGCGCCGTCTGTGGGAATTGCAGAAAGAACGAAACCTCTTGATCAAGTTTTCCTCGCTAATTGGAAGTAATGGCGCACAATGAAGATTTGCCACAGTCTGCCATCGACGGACAAACCCCAAAGGGGGGTGGGAGGCGCGAAGGTTTGCTTTCTATCCCTCCCATGGCGGATTTAGAACCCCAACGACAGAACCCCCGAAGGGATGCAAGGGGAAGGCGGACTAACAGCCCCCGTCGCTCTCAAAGTCCAGAAAGACAGAGACAGAAGATCGATCCTCAAGTTCTGGAGGATCGCGTAAAGGAACAAGACGAGTTAATAAGGAAGATGGCGGTGGACATGGAGTCTATGAAACGCCAGATCAAAGGAAAAGGGGTGGCGACAGGAGAGGGGCGCAAAAGTAACACGCCCCCTCGCCACTCAGAAGATCGTGGTAGGCATACCACGCCATCACAAGCAGAGAGTAGGAGCCTGAGAACAGGCGACACTCAGTCAAGAACTCCCAGGACTCGTTACTCCAGGTCTGAGAGAACGAGAATTGAGAGGTCACATATTGAGGGAGGAACCTATCGGCCCTTGCGCACACACCAGACGTTATCCAGGCAGACGGAGTTGCCTAGATCATCCGATTTGCGAATTGTGCTAGAAGAAAGGGCACGATGGAAGGAAGATAATAGGGCGCGCGACCCGCGCAGAGTTTCAGTCCTTCAGCGGTTGGCTCCTCGGACGCATGGGAGTGTCGAGGTAGGAATGCCGATACCGCGCCTTGCTTACGAACCAACAGACAAAGCATTAGCAAGGCTGCAGACCTCGCCGTTCGTTCCGGCGATTAAGAACGCGCCCCTGCCTTCAGGCTTCCTTCAGCCCAAATTCACCACGTATGAGGGGAAGACAGACCCCTACATGCACCTTAGCCACTTTCGCTAGGTTATGGCAGTATACCGGCGAAACGAGGCTTTGATGTGCATCCTATTCCCATCCAGCCTTGGTGACCTAGGTTTAACCTGGTTCGAAAGGCTACCAAAAGGCAGCATAGCCTCCTGGGCGCAATTGGCAGAGGCGTTCGTGATGAGGTTCAGAACGAACACCAAGACGCTAGTGGAAATCGATCAGCTACTCTCCATTGACATGGGCGACACGAAGACGTTGAGATCCTACAACAGTCGTTATTGGGAGACCTTCAACCAGATAGGAGATTGCCCCACAAATCTTGCCATCGCGCAATACAAAAGAGGTCTTCCAGTCGGAAACAGGTTGAGGGACTCAATCACCAGGACTGTCATGACCCGAACCCGCCCCCGTGGATTAAGGACATAACCGGCTAGTAATCATGAGATTACCTACGGCCTCAAACCAAACCAAACATATTTTAACAGAGTTCATGGGGGCCAAACGGAAGCAATTTGAAACTTTGTCCATAGAGCCGTGCTTATATGCACATCATTACATACATATCTTAATAACTCACATCAGAAAATGCAATAACATAGAATTCTGTACAAACAGGATTACTCAAATCTAAGTCAGCCAAACAAAACTACGTACAAACACATTCAAAGACTTCGCCAACCTGACAAAATACAAATACATAACAAAAGGGCGAAGACGTGTCTCGTACGTGAGACGCAAGGGCTGACTCCTCAAAACCTTAGTTGTTCCAAACTGACTTCCCTGAGGCTGGGTCTGGACTTCTCTTGGCTCACCTACAAACACATGAATGAGCGTGAGCGAAAGCCCAGTGAATAATATCAAATAAAGAATATACATTGGAACAATATACATCAAACGGCCTTGGGCCCAATTTGCATTTCTAACTAATACATACATACATAGACATATGTAAATTAAGTAACTGAGGTTCCAAACATATCATACGGCCTCGGGCCTAATTCATTCATGTCCATCGGCCGTTGGCCTAATCGTCTATGTCAATCGGCTTTTGGCCCACATTTATATCAAACGGCCTCCGGCCCATATTTTATTAATCGGCCTTCGGCCTACATTTTATCAAACGGCCTCCGGTCCACATTTTATCAATCAGCCTTCGGCCCATATTTTATCAAACGGCCTTCGGCTCACATTTTATCAAACGGCCTTCGGCCCATATACACTTTCGTGTCAAACGGCCTTCGGCCCATATACACTTTCATGTCAAACGACCTTTCGACATTTCGAACTTTCATTTCAAACTGACATTTAAGCCTTTCAAACTTGTTATATCAAACTGGCATTTAAGCCTTTCAAACTTTCATTTCAAACTGGCTCATAGGCCTTTCATATCAAACTGGCTCATAGGCCTTTTATATCAAACTGGCTCATAGGCCTTTCATATCAAACTGGCTCATAGGCCTTTTATATCAAACTAGCTTATAGGCCTTTCATATCAAACTGGCTCATAGGCCTTTTATATCAAACTGTGTCCACCATTCAAATTAATGAACTTTACAAAACTTACATAGAAGTAGCAATTGGGCAATAACATATGTCAGATATTACTCACAGTGATCGACTTGTGGATTTGCCCTGGAGTTTGACCCTACATATCACATAACACATATGGGTCACAATTAATTCAATCCGTTCTTTAGTTCACATATTCCTCTTTAGGCTTCATTCTTATCTCTTTAACTCAATTACAATGCTCAATGTATGCCTAAGAATGCTTACAAGTGAAGGGGAACGGAAAAACAGAACACATAATGCATTTCCAAAATTTCAGAAAACAAGGTCCCCGCTCGAACGTGGACTTCCCCGCTCGAGCGGACCCTTAAGGCCTGCAAAAGTACTGGTTGCATGAAAAATAAGCTCGAGCGTGGAATAGGGCGCTCGAGCGGAATGCCTGTCTAAGTAGCTCCCCCGCTCGAGCGTGAACTCACCCGCTCGAGCGGACACTAAGTCTGCAAAAAGTACTGGGAGCACGTTTTTCCCGCTCGAGCGGCCATTACCCCGCTCGAGCGGACATCAAAATTCTGGGTTTTCCAGATTGTGTTCTTGAGCTCAAATTCGACATTCCAACCACATTTCATGCATGCTAAGGCTCAAATTTCACATATACACATACTAACATGGTACCAACACAAGATTACAACATTAGGAAGCTCAATTTCTTGATTTATCTACATGCATGTCCCAAAATATGCCAACTCATCACCAACATGCTCAAATTCAAACATTCAAGACTTACACTTCCATGATTTGTATATGCATGTGGGAGATGCTTATCATTCTCAACTTAATTGGTGAAGAGGTGGTCAAAACATGAGTTTCCTTTAATATTTCACATGGATTATACATATTTGTGCTCAAACATGCAATTTCAAAGCAATTTCTTACATGCATGCACATATCAGCTTCAATTCAACAAAACCAACCCAATTTCATTTCAATCTTACTCTTGATCACCCAACTAGCTTGAATACACGAAATTACAAACTATAATCCAAGAATTACTCACCTAGAAGCTTTAATCCTCACAATCTATAACAAATTCTTGGATAATCTTCAAGGTTCCCAAGCTTTAAGCTAAAATTGCACAATTCTCTTCTCTCTCTCTCTCTCTCTCTCTCTCTCTCTACAGCCGGCCCTCCTCTAATTTTGAGTCCCAAATCAGTCAATGAAGCAAGAAGAGAGAATAGAGGGTTTAGTGCCCTTACCCAACAAAACCCACTATTGGCATTATAATAATAATAAAGTAATGGGGCACTAATTCACTAATTTAATCAACTTAATTTGATCCAAATCAATTTTCAATTAAATTTCACCGTAGGCTCTAAAAATTATGCCAATCACAATGGCGCAATCAATTTCGGGTTCTGTGGCCGATAAGGCCTTCAATTTAATTTCCAAAGCAAATTATTCAAACAGATATTCCTACGGTGAACAGATAGAAATTCAAAATCACATATTATCACACAATGGCACACAAAATCATGCTAAACACATAATCACATTCAGATTAAGGACCAATTAGCTAATTACGGAACAGGGATATCACAAGGACACCACCCCTCACGATGGAGGCCTTAATGGAGAGAGTGCACCAACATATTCGGGTGAAGGAGGATGGTGCTCGCGCTAAAGCCAAATTTGGTGTATCAGCAGTACCAGATAAAAAGACTACGGCAAAAGTCAACGCGGTAGAACGTCCAAGCAGGAACGGGTGAGGCAGGCGGGACAACGGTGAGGACCAAGATAAAAGGTGGTTGAGAGTCCGCACTGCCATTACCACAGTGTTCAAAAAACCGATCTATCGGATTCTCAGTGAGATACGTGATGAACCTTTCGTCTGATGGCCAGCTAAGTTGGGAGAAGCACAAAAGGACTATGACGAAAGGTCTCGGTGCACCTTCCATAAGGAAAAAGGGCACCGCACTGAAAATTGCACGCCGTTGAGACAGCACCTGGAGGAGTTAGTGGCAGCAGGGCACCTGGACCAATACATAGAAGGAGGGACACAGCTAGCCCCCCAGAACCACGATCACCCAGACAGAATGCTGATCGACGCCCCACCTTAAAGCGTGATTAACGTAATACATGGGATATTCGAACCTGAGCGAGTTTGTGAGCTCAGGGGAATGATCAAGAAGGCTGAGTACTTAAGGGAGGTATTAAGTGCACAACCTACCATTAAAAAGGGGAGAACAGAAGCCACGAACGTCATGTATTTTTCAGACAGAGACTTGGCAAGGATATATTACCCTCACAATGATGCACTGGTCGTCACCCTCCGCATTAAGGATTACGACATCAAGCGAATTTTGATTGACCAAGGGAGCTCATGTGAGATAATGTATTACGAAACCTTCAAACAAATGAAATTGGAGGACAAAGACTTGGCACCTGCCGTATCTCCCCTGATCGGATTCAACTCAATGCCAGAGTGGCCAGTTGGTAAGATAATCCTCCCAGTCAGAGCAGGAAGCATGACGAAACAAGTGGAATTCTGGGTATTGAAAGTCCCTTCCACTTACAACATAATCTTGGGAAGGACATGGCTGCATGCCATACGATCGGTAGCATCAACTTACCATCAAGTAATGCGGTTCCCCAACGAAGTCGGAGTAATTGAAGAGGTCTTTGGAGATCAAATCATGTCCAAACAATGCTTCGTCACCGTAAACGGTAGCCGCGCTGCCAAAGGGTTTGTTCAGATGGTGGAAGAACCTGAAAGCAATGAATTGTTTGCAGATGTTGGCAAAGGCGTTGAACAGAAGGCAGTGGAAGACTTGGTACAGGTAAGAATAGATGAAAAGAACCCGGAAAAGTTCTTTTTGCTTGGCTCATCTATGTCCAGCACTGAGAGGATAGAGGTCATGGAATTCTTGACCTCTAACATCGAAGTGTTTGCTTGGATACCGTATGACATGCCTAGCATTGACCCAAACTTCATCTGTCACGAATTGAACGTCCACCTAACTGCCAGACCAATTATACAGCGCACTCGTAGATCAGCACTCCACCACGCCGAGATAGTGGCGGAAGAAGTGGGAAATCTTCTAGAGGTAGGAGCTATCAGAGAAGTGCACTATCCCAAGTCGATATCCAACACAGTAGTGGTGCCAAAGAAGAATGGAAAATGGCGCGTCTGCATGGACTACAAAACAGTCAACAAGGCATGCCCAAAAGACAGCTTTCCCCTACCACGGATAGACCAACTGGTATACCTAACGGCAGAACACAATTGACTTAGCTTCCTTGATGCGTACAGAGGTTACCATCAGATCGCTATGTATGAACCAGACCAGGAGGTCACTTCCTTTACAACGCCAATAGGACTGTATTGCTACAAGGTCATGCCCTTTGGCCTAAAAAGCGCAGGGGCGACATTCCAGCGGATGGTCACCAAGATGTTTGAACCATTGTTAGGCAGAACAATGGAGGCTTACATTGATGATATGGTAGTCAAAAGCAAGGATGAGAATGACCATCTCAGGGACCTAGGTGAGATGTTTCAGATCCTGAAGAAGCACAAGTTGTGCCTTAATGCATCTAAGTGTGCGTTCGGCGTAGGATCAGGCAAATTCTTAGGCTTCCTGGTAACCAACCGAGGTATAGAGGCAGACCCCTCTCAGATCAAAGCAATTCAGGATCTAGAGAGGCCCAACTCAGTAAAATAAGTACAACATCTCACCAGTATGGCAGCAGCGCTCAACCGGTTCATAAGTCGGTCGTCAGACAGATGTCGACCATTTTTTCAGGCATTAAAGGCCAAGTTTGAGTGGGACGAAGAATGTGACCGTGCCTTAGAAAGTTTGAAAGAATACATGTCTTCTCCACCGTTGCTAGTGATCCCAATACTTAGAGAAGATCTATTTTTGTACCTAGCAGTTTCACAGCACGCAATTAGCGTAGTGTTGGTCCGAGCGGAAGGAATCCAACATCTGCCCATCCTTTATGTCAGTAAGACATTGCTGGGGGAAGAAACTAGGTACTTACCATTGGAAAAACTGGCCTTAGCCTTGATGATGGCCTCAAGGAAGTTGTCGCATTACTTTCACGCCTACACCATAATCGTCCTCACAGCTTTTCCATTAAAAGTTTTGTTTGAAAGGGCGAACTTTTCTGGGCGAATCTTGAAGTGGGCAGTAGAGTTGGGACAGTTTAACATCAAGTTTCAACCCAGAACCGCGATAAAAGCCCAAGCTTTGGCAGACTTTGTCGCAGAATTCACACCAGGAAGTCATCACATTTGCCCAGTTGACTTAACGGGTACAACTGAAATGGGGAGGGAAAGTGTCGCTGGAATAGCGCAACCCCTGATACAGGATACCCAGCCACATCCCAGGACAGACCAGAGTGAATGAAGGGAGGAAAAAGCAAACCATGCTACACCAAGCAAAGACTCACCAACAAGTAAAGACTTGATACAATCAGATAATGAGGGGCAAACAGTAAGTGTGGACTTTGAAGAAAATACCAGTAACACTAATGACCCCAAGGCATCATTCGATCCCTTCACTTGCTGGAAGCTGTTTGTTGGAGAGATGTGGAAGCTCTTCGTAGATGGAGCATCCAACAGGCACGGTGCAGGACTTGGCATAGTCCTCATCTCACCAGACGACCTAATAGTGGAACAAGCAGTCAACCTTGGCTTCCCAGCATCAAACAACGAAGCGGAGTATGAAGCGCTTCTGGCAGGACTAAAATCAGCACATTACATGAAGGCCACCGAGCTAATGGTCTACAGTGACTCACAGCTGGTGGTAAACCAAATTTCAGGCGACTACGAGGCAAAGGATGAAAGGATGGCTAAGTACCAAGTGTTAGTCAGAAAAGATATCATGAAGTTCGAAGTGGTGCAGATAGAGCAGATTGGCCGGGAAGAAAACAGTAGAGCAGACGAACTAGCTGGCTTTGCTTTGATGGTAGATACATCCATCCCACATCCATTATTGATCGACTTCTTGCCAAGACCAAGCATCGAAGAGCCCGAAGTAGCTGAAGTATGTTGCGCCGAACTAGGCCCTTCATGGATGGATCCCATCATCGTATTTTTAAAAGACGGCGTCTTACCTGAAGGAAAGAAAGAAGCCAACAAGATTAGAGCAAAGTCGCAACGATTTTGGCTCTCCCCATCAATGGCCTTGTACAAGAAATCCTTCACAGGACCTTACCTAAAGTGTGTTCATCCCAGCAAAGTTGAAGCATTCTTGTTCGAGATTCACGAAGGCGTATGCGGAAGCCACCAAGGGGGAAGATCATTGGCTTACAGGGCAATCTCGCAAGGATATTGGTGGCCTTACATGCAAGCAGATTCAGAGAAGTATGTCAAGAGGTGCGAGAAATGTCAGAAGTTCGCACACCAAATACATCAACTGGCCAGAGAGCTTCTACCATTAACTAGCCCATGGCCCTTCGCAATGTGGGGCTTGGATATAGTAGGACCACTTCCAACAGCACCCGGCAATAGGAAGTTCTTTCTTGCAGCAACAGACTACTTCACAAAGTGGGTGGAGGCGGAAGCACTCGCTTCAATAAAAGAGAAAGATGTGAAGAAGTTCGTCTGGTAGAATATCATCACTCGGTTTGGCATACCCAAGGCTCTAATATCAGACAATGGCACTCAGTTCGACGGAAAATTTTTTAGAGGCTTTTGTGAGGAATACAAGATAGAATTCTACAATTCTACACCGGCATACCCCCAAGCAAATGGCCAGGTAAAAGCATCCAACAAAGTCGTCTTGGATGGATTGAAGAAAAGGCTAGAGAAAGCAAAAGGAAAGTAGGCGGATGAGTTTCTCATGTTTTATGGGCTTACCGTACCACACCTCGGCGATCAACTGGAGAAACACCTTTTTCCTTGGCCTATGGCATGGAAGCAGTAATCCCACTGGAAGTTGGCCTTTCCACCATTAGAAGCGAAAATTTTGATCCAGACTTAAATGGAGAAGCCATCGCATTGGAGCTCGACCTTGCAGAAGAAAGAAGAGAAAGAGCACTGGTTCACATCGCCTCATACCAACAAGAGTTATCCAGAAAATATAACAAGACAGTACATCTAAGGCAATTCAAAGTTGAAGATTGGGTACTGCGCAAAGTAATGGGAAACACCCTGGTACCCAGAGACGGCAAGTTAGGGCCCAATTGGGAAGGACCTTACAAAATGGTTGGGTTAGCAGGAAAAGGGGCATACCACTTGGAAGACGAGGACAACAAAGCCATTCCCAGGCCATGGAACACTGCCAATCTCAAACTATTTTATTTTGAGATTCTCTTTAAAGTACTTGTAATTTTTCTTTTTCTTAATAAAACAAGTAGTTTTCTTTTTAGCATAATTGTTTTATTCTGTAAAAGTTGTTTTTAGTGAGCTAGGGGCAACAAAAGCAAAGTTGGCCGGAATAACCAACTTTGTGCTCTCTTAAGCTAAGATTAGAATCTGGGCTGAAGAGGTTAGCTGGAAAAATCAACACTTACTTCTCCTAAGCCGAAGATTAGGATCTAGGCTGCAGGACGTTTGGCTAGAAAAACCAAACACTTCGCTCTAAGTTGGCAGAAATAACCAACTTTGAGTTCTCTTCAGCCAAGATAAGGATCTGAGCTGAAGAGGTTGGCTGGAAAAACCAACACTACTCCTAAGCCCAGGATAAAGATCCAGGCTGCAGGACGTTTGGCTGGAAAAACCAAACACTTTACTCTAGGTTGGCAGGAATAACCAACTTAGAGGTTGGCTAGAAAAACCAACACTACTCCTAAGCCTAGGATAAGGATCCAGGCTGCAGGACGTTTGGTTGGAATAACCAAACACTTTACTCTAGGTTGGTAGGAATAACCAACTTAGAGGTTGGCTGAAAAAACCAACACTTCTCCTAAGCTCAGGATAAGGATCTAGGCTGCAGGACGTTTGGTCGGAATAACCAAACACTTTACTCTAGGTTGGTAGGAATAACCAACTTAGAGGTTGGCTGAAAAAAACCAACACTTCTCCTAAGCTCAGGATAAGGATCTAGGCTGCAGGACGTTTGGTCGGAATAACCAAACACTTCACTCTAGATTGGTAGGAATAGCCAACCTTGAGCTCTCTTCAGCTAGGATTAGGATTAAGGCTGAAGAGTGGTTGGCTGGAAAAACCAACACTTAGTACTCCTCAGCCGAGATAAGGATCAAGGCTGAAAGAGTTGTTGGCTGGAAAAACCAACACTTAGTACTCCTCAGCCGAGATAAAGATTAAGGCTGAAGAGGGGTTGGCTGGAAAAACCAACACCTAGTACTCCTCAATTGAGATAAGGATCAAGGCTAAAGAGTGGTTGGCTAGAATATAACTTTTTGTAATCTTCAGCCGAGGTAAAAACCTAGGCTGAAGAGGTTGGCGGGTATTGTCAGAGATTTCAAGGTTAAGACCGAGATGGGTATCTCGGCTGAAAAATAACATACTTCATTCAGATTACAGTTGGAAAGAAAAGGCAAGCATAAGAGTAAACCGAAGCAATAGTCGGAACAAAAGAAGGTTTCATTGAAAATTCAGACCAAGTACAAAGGGTGGGGCTCAGCCCGGTTACAGTTATCAGTTTCTTTCCAAAAGCAAAAAACAGAAAGCGCAAGACTAAGCAAAGAGGTCATCAAGATCCGCATCCAGTTCAACTCGGAGCCCGGTTTCAGCTGGCAGCTTGGTCGTCAAATCTTCTACCGGTGGCTCCACCCGAGCTGACTGAACAGCGGGATCATTGACGACCGGGGCATTGTTAGGCTCGATTTCTTCTTCATCATTAGTTTGAAGAAATTTTTGTTGAATGGCTCGAGCGTACTCCGCCATGTAGGTCGGTATGAAGTGCGGAGGAGGGTTTAGGAAGACCTCGGTGTCAGGACCGTGACCGAGCTGTGCCACCGCCGCTTTCCACCCACACTTGAAAAATAAATCCTTACCAGCTTCACACTGCAGGATGTAGGTTGCTTCGCCTTCTTTGTAACCACGGTCTTCAGCGTCTTCAATCTTCTTCTCCAACTCAGTTATCTTGGCCTTCTTCTTCTCCTCAACCGTGGCGAGCTCATGCAGGTAGTAGTCCTTCAGCTCGGTCAAAGCTTTCTGTTTTTCCACTTCGGCTGAGTCAACTACACCAGTGAGGTGGGCGACCTCAGATTGTAGCTCGGCCATTTTTTGTTTGGCCACTTTTAGCTCGGCCGTCTTCTTGTCAACCTCAACCACAGCCTGCCTTGCTGTCTTCCGCAGCTCCATTACATGCTTATGTGCAATCTGGTTCTTTTGCATGGCCTGCACAAGGGTGGTAAGCAATTTTTTGAGTAAGAACCGAGCTAACAGATGCACAAAATGGGAAAACAAAGAAAAGAATACTCACCAGCACCATTGATTTGGTGGCCGAGCGGATAACTTTTAGCTCGGTAAGGTGGGCATGATGATCCATGTCAGGGGGCAGACACACGCTCTTAGCCAGATTGAAGGCTAGCATGTGATCTTTATCTGCCACCACTGAATCTGTGTCTCGGATGGCTCGGTTCTGGTATGATAATCTCGGTGCCCAATAAGAAGAGTTAGCTCGGTCTGAGCTCTCAGGTTGTGGGCTTGGTACTGCGGTTGGAGGAAGCACAGTTTCGTCCTCATCGACAAGGCGTGACTCGGTTGGAGGAGACCGAGCGCGCTTGCGAGACCGAGACGATGAAGGCTGGTGGGATGGTAGGGCTACCACGGTCTCCTGTGTTTGACCGGTTGGTGGTACCTCAGGCTGGTTTGTCTCGGTTAGAAGGGCTCTTACGGCTCTTTTCTTGGCAATTTCTTGTTCAGCAGTTAGTGGGATCAAGTTGATTTGAGGCAAGGTTGGATCCGGTTCAGGAGAGGCTTCCAACAAAAAGTCAGTTACCCTGGTCTTTCGTCTGCTACTGTATCTATACGTCGGTTCAAAATTCAGTAGCTCGGCCCAACTTCTATTGGGATATCGCAGTGCGGCGCGAAGTGTGTTTAAGTTGGGGTAGTTGTACTAGGACTTCAGAAAGTTCAAATCTGCATGAAGTAAAAAAGACAACAGTTAGTACGGTTCAAGATAAGGAAACCGAGGTAAAAGAAAGCAGAAAACTAAGCTGAGGTAATTATACTGGTGACTCCTTTGTTCCAGTTTATTCGGTTGCTTGGGATCTGGGCCTCATGGTCTTCAAAACGCGCAGAAACCTAGAAAAAATCATCGTCGTTTACATCCTTATCTGGGGTATTTTTTATTATCTTTTCACGCCGACGCCTTATTCTTAAATAGTAAAGCCAGCCATCTTCATTTGACCCTATGGAATATTGGTGGAAGAGCTTGGCTAAACCAAGGTTAAGGCCAGCCCGGCGGTTTAGCTTGGCGATGCCATTTATTATGCGGTATGAATTTGTAGAAAGTTGGGTAGGGCAGAGGCTGGTTTGTCTAAGGAACTCGCAAAGAAGAGGCTGTACAAGGAATCTTAGTCCGATTTCTACAATGGAAAGAAGGGTAAAGGGAACAAAGCCAGGATTTCCCCAGGGTGTGATATCTAGTTCGGCCAAGGTAAGATGGACATCATCAGGGATATGGTAGTCCCTTCGGAACTCGGCCATAGCACCTGGTGAGTTTACTAAGAACCTATACTTTCCCATATGGGCTTAAATTATGTATAAATTATCCTCAAGTGTTATCTCGGTGCTGAGATGATATGGAGTATCTCGGCTAAAGTGTTCAAGGGAGTGCCTGGCCAACTTAAGTCTGCAAAGTGAAAAGGAAAAGTGTTAAGCACAGATCGATGGACCGTGCTAAAAGCATAAAAGGAAAGATAAACGCTATCTTAGCTCGGCTGTGTGGGTTACTATTCATTCTTAGCTCGGTTCAAACAAAGGACCTTAGCCAAGTTAAGTAAATATGAAGTGCGTAGCCCGGTGGAGAGCTTTTGGGCAGCATCCTAGTTCGGTTTTGACTAAGGAAGCTGGTTTAGCCCCAAGTTTTAGCTCAGACAGTGATTGTGGCTTTCTAGCGCGGTATTACGCAAACCTAAGGCAAATTGCTAGCTCGGCTAAAGTGTGGCAAAAGGTACTTAGACTTATTGTAACCATAGGTTTTAGTTCGGTTGATTAAGTTTGGCTAAGCTTGCGCCTAAATTCAAACAGTATCCTAGTTCGGTTGGAGTGAAATTTTGGATCGAAGGGAAAATTGTTCGGATTGTTCATATATACAGTGGTCATATTACAAGGTTTTTTCCAGGAAACACAAGGCTAAAGCAAAAATAGGAATATGTGTTTTTGCCAAAACATACAAATACGCATACTATGTTGTACAAAATAAATACGAAATCAACAAAAAAGAAAGAGGATTAAGTTACTTACAAGTATGAAGATGAAAGAACTGGAGATAGAAGCAGTGGCAACAACAAACACGAGCTTTGCAAAAAATAGTGGTTGCAGAAATGGAGGCTCAAGCAAGAGAGAGAGAAGGTGAATAGTGAAATGATGGATTCGAAGCTTTAGGGTTTGTTTTGTGAAAAGGGAAAGAAAAAAGGCGGGACTGTTCAAAATACGCGAAGTACGAAGATGGCGTGACAGCTGCATTGGGCCAATGAGAGTGTGCCACGTGTTCTTGGAATGAGAAGCGATTCAGTTACAGCGACTGAAGAGACGTTTTTGACCGGATAGATGGGTAGCCCGGTGTGGATTTAGCTCGGCTAGTAAAAGATAATCCCTATCATGCTGTGCAGATGAAATTAAGGGGCAATTGAGAGGGTAATTTATATGTAAATTGGGCTGAGCTGGGTAATGGGCCATTCTGTGGGCCACAGTAAGGACTGAGTAAAAGGGCCTTGAAGTTAGCCCGGTCCAAAAGAGCTTTGTAGTTAGCTCGGTCAGCATGGTCAGAGCGGCGACAGTTAGTTCGGTCAAACCATATTGAGCCGAGGTATTTTGGGCCTTTTCTCAGGACCTTACTGTTGAATAGCTCGGTCTAGGCACGCTATGGATAGCATGGTCTCAACAGGTGAAACCGAAGTACAAGTAACAGAGGAGAGAACCGAGCTAGCTAGAGCTCGGTCATTTCAGCCAGTTTAGCATGGCTATTTTATCTCGGTCGTTTTGTCATATTACCGAAGTAAAACCATCTCACTTGGTTTAAGCAGTGAGGGGGGTGTTGAAGGATAAGCATTATCTTTCAGGGGTGTGACTTCTAGCAGGACTCTACGCGGAGGAATAAGAGTCCTATTAGGATTGTGCCACGCGGAACCTATGAAAGCTCATAACATCACCCATGGAGAGGTAACACAACTTTGATTCCCGAATACATAGAGCTTTTGTCTATTTGTCTATTCTGCTGACTTAGGTATCGGAGAGGTATCCGGCACACATCCGCCGGCTAGCTCACGTTTGTGTTTTCAGGGAGTAAAGCGACGACGTACGGAGGAGCGCAGATTTGATCAACAGGATTATACGAGAAGAATATTTCGTACTCGTACAATATATATATATATATATTATCTTTCATTGTTATTTGATTTTGTTTTTTTAATAGTTTTTGATTCTCTATTTCTAGAGTTTGTTATGTTATATAGTTGCTTTTCAATTCTCTATTTGTTTTGGAGATAAAATTGATTTGATGGGTTTAAGTGTTGTAGAGAGATACAAAAAAGTCTTAATTATTCATATCGTCTTAACTATTCATATCACTTGTATCTCGGACACATTTTTAGGCCGCTAGATCACGTGTTGAGAAATAATCTCAATTGTCTAAAAGTTTTTATAAGACAAATGTCTCTCGAGGACCCGTGCCCTTCCTTAATTTATATTAAAGAATGACTCGTGCATAAAAATATTCGTAATCAATTTGAATCCAATCAAAACCAACGACGACTTTGAGACGTAATACAAAGTAAATAACAAATATATGAAAATTCCAATGATTCATCAATTGTATATTCTAGTTGTTGAGACAAATAGCATATAAAACTTTTGCCCGTGTTGTTGCCCCACATTGGAAGAGGAACAAAAGTTCCTAGAGTTTATTTATGGAAACGTCCTCTTATTAATTAGTTTGGGTTAAATGAAATCCATTGGCCCAATAGTGTGAACCAAGCCTAGATTGTGCAAATGACCCATAATGCACATTGCGCACCACGCTTAACTATTGGCACTCACCTTTGCAATCCTGCTAAACCCACAGATAAAGGGCTCATGCTTCATAAAGCCATTTCTCTAAAATGTCATTATAATTTCAAAAGAGAGCATCCATTTCAAAATAAACATACACATAAAATGATACTCGATGCAAACACTACAAAATCCCATCTCTGCATAATAAGTTATAGAACCAAAAAAAAAAAAAAAAAAAAGAGAATAGAAACCCATGCGAATAGATGACAGCATTTTACAAAGTAAGGCTTACACAATTTTGTAAATGTACAAAAAAAAAAGGTGTTTAAAAATTCAGATATCACAACACCCAATTCAAAACACACACGGATAATTTGAAAAAAAAAAAACTATCACTCAATGCAAACACTAAAAAAACAAATATATTGCTGTTATGCATTTGTTAGCAAAAATTCAGTTTAAGTCCAATCAATAGTGATTGATCGACAGGCTTCAACTTATTTTAAATAAACACAAAAATTATCAAACTTTGTGGTTGAGTCCTATGCCTTAAATAGATTAAGGGCTTTCCTGGAGGTAATTAAGTAAAGAAGGATTGGAACAGAACAAAATATGTATTAATTCGAATAAATTGTCACTTGTCACTAGTTACAAGAACTTAAAAAAGAACAAAAAATTAAATAAATACAACAATTGACAGAAAGAAGAGAAGTGGGGATTACAAAAATTACTAATTTAATCTACTCCTAAAAGGACTAATTTAGAACTACTCCTAAATAACTCTTCACGAGTATAATTGGTGGTTGTTGATATTATTGATTGATTATTCTTTGCATCTCTCTTGGCCTATTTATAGGCTTAGCCACATAAGAGAAAGAGATAACATAAGCCCATGATTTTCTCAACAAGCTCATGATTTTCTTAACATTATCCATATCCCGTGTTTGATAGGAATCATTTTATAAATTTGGCGCTTGATTTGATCTTGACTCCTTTATCTCAGCAACTAACTTTCAAATTGCAACAATTGCTAACTTTTTGGCCTTTCATTTAATATGTCATTATGCCACGTTCCTAATACATCTGTCATGCCACGTTAGCATGCTTGTTGACAGAAATAATAATAATAAAAACAAATGTGATCAATGTTATTCTTTGAAAATAGTTTATGATTTCAATCGATAGATCATAATCGAACTTGGCCATAATTAATAGGCCATAATCGACAGAAAAATAAAATGTGGTGCAAACAATGCCCTCTTATTTAAATGGATTGAAGAATGACATTCAATTAAATGATTTATAAAACGGTTTACCACAATCGACAGGAAATATTTTATAGTGCAAATAATTTAAATTCTTGAAGAGTTATGTTACATCCATAGTAATTTTTAATCTATCACTATCGATTGATGTACATTTCATCTTTGGCTTTGTCGAGTGACATAACAAAGAGTCACATCCCTTATTTTAAAAATAAAACAATTCTCTGTCAGCCACATTTTGGCTAATTAAAGAGAATTCACTACATATAGCATTTTCAACCATTGTTGTTTTTCAAACCATGTTATGAAAATTAATTTTTGGTGTGATCCACAAATCCAAAGTGGATGTTGGATCCCAAAACTCACATAATTGAATGTTATGAAAAATTCATAAATCTAAACACTTTGAACAATGCAAAAAAATTCACATTTAATAAACGTGGATTCATAATTTTCAGGCATCTTTGGCTTAAAATCATGCCCCAAGTTCATAATTTTTAGCTATTTTTGACTTGAAATCATGCCCCTCAAGTGAATTTTTATCATCATTTTGTGATATTTTTTAACATTTTTTTAGAGAAGAAGTTGGTCTTTTTTAGCCATTAATGGCTTGTCACTTTTTGCTACGTTTAGCAAAACATCATGCCTCCCTAGTCATATCATCTTCATGACTTGGTGTGCTAACCCTTCGAGCCACATACCTTGGTTCTTTATGAATAATTAGCTCTTCAAAAATATGTGTATTAACCGTATTTTATATCTTAATTTTTTATTGGCCATTATGCCTTCCAATTTTTGCTTCCAATATAGAATTTCTTCATCAATTAGAAAAATTTGGCCTTTAAGTTGATGAATTTTTCCATCACAATAATTTAAATCTATTTGTGTCAAATAATACGGAGATGATGAAATTATTTGAAATTTTTGCCTATAAAGAGAATTAATTTCTTTTTTTAGGGTTAAAATTTCACTCTCACACCAATAAATTTCATCCGCACAACGCCAAATCATTCTTTTCACATCATTTGTCATACCATTATGTTGACAATAAGTGGTAGAACTACCACCATAACACTGACAATTTTCAGAATATGAGGCATTCCGCTGATAATCTATTTCCATGGAAACACTGCTACTCCACTGGTGGTTTGTATCCATGGGTGCACAAGATGTAAGCAAACTTGTCGAAGACATGATTTCATAAGAATAAGTATGCTTCATCATCATCATCACTCCAAGTTAGAATGGTCTCACCGGGCGTGCCAATTTATGTTAGCAAAAATTCAATTTAGGCCTAATCAACAATGATTGATCGACAAGTTTCAACTGATTTTAAATAAACACAAAAATGATTAGACTTTGTGATTGAGTCCTATGCCTTAAACACATTAAAAACTTCCCTAGAGGTAATTAAGTAAAGAAGGATTGGAATTGTGGAAGGGGAAAATGTGTTCTCCACAGGGAAAGCGAGATGAGTTGTTCTTCCTTTACTCTGCAAAAAAGACAAATACCAAAACGTCAGTGATCTCCTCCGACCAAGGTTGGTTAGGGGGACCCTCCAATGATCAAATTAGAACCTTATTTAAACATGTCGTTTTTCTTCTGAAGAGTAGTATCTATTGCTTTGTTTTTGCTTGCCTTTAAACGGTTTTCCTTCATCCTTTTATAGTGTAGATACTTGGTATCGTAACTATTGGATTGTGGTACCAATTCAATGGTATTTTATGTATGCAGAGACTGGTCGGGAAAGTAGACAAGTGATTTTTTATGCCTTTGTCGGCTGCTTGGTGTTACAGATGGCTTAGATTTAGTTCGGGTTTTGCGCACTCATTCCTAATTGTAGGATTGATCTTATCGGATGCCTAGATTGTCAGAGTTGGTTGATTTTGTATCCTTTCTTTTGTTAGTTTTGATCTCTATCGTTGATTTCTATCTCATCCAAGGGTTTTCCTTCTTGTTTAAGGATCTCTTTTCTAAAAGCGATTCTGTCTAAATCTCCTATCACGTAACCTTGTTTGCTTTACAACTGTACCTTCTAAGGGCTTGGGCCTAGACTTTTCCTTAGCTGGGTAAAAATGCTTTGGGGCCACGTCTTAACTTGCTTAAGCCTTAGGCTTAAATTTTTATCCTCTACAATTGGCCCCCTTTCGGCGTTTCGTTGTAATCGAATTACCGAAGATGCCCTAGCCGACTGTCGCAGGTCCCTAGGAAAACAGCGCTATATATGACACGCGTCTGTTGAGTATCCTTATTTAAATAATAACGCCTGTCATTTCTTTCTTTAATGCGTCGTTTCGCTTTTGATGTATTTAATCGAAGGTTTTGGCCCCCCTCCTTTTGCCGTTGCTCATCACATTACGCCTTCTGCTCTTATACTTGTGTCTTTGCCCTTCAGCGAAAGTTCTTTGTAAGTTTATCCATTTTCTCTTGCAATTTCTCAATTCTATTAGCTTTTGTTTGACTAAAATGAATCGATTGAGGTCATTCTTCGAATTCGAAGAGAGTATTGCTGAATTCAGGGCGTTGTATAGTGTTCCTGAGGATGTTATTGTTCACATTCCTTTCTCCGATGACAGTTTGTCAGGGGGTTCTGAAGAACGAATTCATCTTCCTTTGATAGATATAATAGAGGGAGGAGTTAGATTTCCTCTGCATCCCTTCCTTCGAAAGGTGTTGCACTTTTATGGGGTGCCCCCTTTCCAACTATCCCCAAATTTTTTTAGGATAGTGATGGGTGTAGTGGCCCTGAATGACATTCTTGGAATCAATTTAGGTCTGTTTGAGATTAGGTCTGTCTGAGATTAGGTACTGCTATAATTTTGTTTCTACTACCAAAAAGAGAACAAAGTTTTACTTTAAACCCAGGTCGGTGAAGCGCAGCTCGTTCAAATGCTTCCTAATTCTAGTAAGGGTGTGAATGATGTATTTGTCATAATAGAGGGGAATTGGGAATTACTTCCTAGAGTTGATCGGATTCGACCTATTTCTATGGTCATTGGCCGTCCAGGTTATGAGTCACCTTTGTTTGTTTTTTCTTTGCATTTGTTTTGTTATTTAGCTTTACTAATAATTGCGTTTATTTGTCATAGTTCTCGAAGTCTTTTCTCATCCTAGCGACTGGGAAGATCAAGTAAACCTCCCTCTCTTGCGCCGAGCTTGGTCGTACAGAGGAACACCAGAGCAACAAGGGCAAGGTCGGGCGCTCACGTCTTGCTTGCATACGTTTCTCATTACGGGATTGTAATAGCTACAAATGGCATAAATCTTGGTGCTGATGGTGGTTTCGACTTTTATATCCTTCCTTATTTACGAGAGGACGTTAAAGAAGTTATTGAGAAAGAATCCCAAGGGGAGTTGTCTAGTTTGGAAGCCACTATATCCGATACCATGCTGCCGAAAAACTTCTTGGAGATTTTTATGGCTCGAAAGTGCGAAAGAACTGCGGCGGCAACGTCGGCCTTGCAGACCTCTTCCAACCCTACTATCGTTGATTGGCCCCAGGATTCGCCTGTTATAGTTGGCGATTCTCCTCTTAATCTCGTTGTGATCTTTGATGTGTCTATTCCTCCTGCCAAAAAGTCAAGCAAACGACCATCCAACCAATTGACCGAGGTTTAGAAGAAAAGCCATACAGATCTGTCTGCGGCTGCCACAGCATCATCTCTAGCCTCTGCTTCGGAACCAGTGGCTGTTGTTTCTCTGATCACTTTAGTGCCTTTTCTAAAATATCGGCAATTGACAAATGTAGATTCGGCTATGAGTAGTGCTGAAGTCGCCTCTGCAATTGTCCGTAGTTCGATTTTACCGGTTGATGCCGCACGCCTGGCGAAACAGTCAGATATTGCCATTTTTTCTCAAGCGCTACATTCTTCTTTAATAGTAAATGGCCGTACTATCTGTTTATCGCTTGATTTTATGTGTCGTTATTCGGTTGGTTAGTTGATTTTCCTTTGTTTGAATTGTAGGGTGTATTTTCCACATATGAGGCCATGGCGCACCGTAACAAGCTGATCAGGGTGGCAGATTTTCTAAAGTCATAAAATGACCAATTGGCTGAGACGACAAAAGAGCTCGAGCTGCGTGTGGCTACTGTGGAGGGTAAAATTACAGAACTTGATTTAAAGTTTCAGGCCATGCACTCAAAGCTGGCAGCCATGGAACAAGAGATCAGTGCATTGAGGATGGAAAATGAATAGCTCTCCGAAGCGCTTACTGCCTCGAAGGATGATTTGGTTAACGCTGTAAAGGTAGCGAAAGATGAGGGTTGTAATAAGGCTACCGCTGTGTATAAGGTGCAGTTTGCTAAGCTTGAGAATATGTTGTTTGAGGATGGCTGGACATCGGCGCTAGAGGCCGTGAATGTTCCAACTAATTCCGAGCTGAGAAAAAACGTACCTTATCCACGTCCTGAAGTTGGCGAGCAGAACGTTGTTGAGGGAGTAGAGATTGGTAGCACCTAAGGCGAATTTTTTTTTTGTATGTAAAAATTATAAATTGAACGTGACTGTTTGGATTTAAAGGTTTTGTGTGAAATGGTTGTGCTGATTGAGATATTTTATTCCAAAGTTTGTGCTAACTGAGATATATTTATGCCGAAGTAATATTCTTTTTGTAAGCTCTATGAGCTTGATGTAACCGATAACTGACACAGTAGCCCTGGGATAGGTTCTGAAGCTTACTGTCGACGTACTATCCCTTGGATAGGGTTTAAGATAGGATCCTTATGGATTCGTTCCTTGTGTAAGGCATGAAATCGGCAGAGCTTGCGGCCGATGTACTATCCCTCGAGATAGGTTTTAAGATAAGATCCTCATGGATCCGTTTCTTGCGTAAGGCAAGAGATCGGTATAACTTGCGACCGATGTACTATGCCTCGGATAGGTTTTAAGATAGAATCCTCGTGGATCCGTTCCTTGCGCAAGGTGTAATATGCCCGAGGAGTACCTGCGCGCGTTAAACAGTTCGGAATCCTGAGATCTCTTTGAGCTAGTCTCACGAGTGCAATGTGAAACATAGATGAGAGTCTAGATTTGGCAATGTTATAGAAAATTCATTTTATTACAAAATTATTGCCACAAATGGACTATGTCATCAGATCTCAGAGTTGCCACCTAATATTTTGGAAAATTAGGAAACCCATGACTCGTGCCAAGGCCACTATTCGTCATAACCAAAGTTGTCTCAGTTCGGAACCTTAGGTATGAGAGAGGAAGGTCATTAATTGAGCACCCCCGCTCACTCGATCAAAAGATCGGCCTTTACTAACCATGATATGAATTTTATTTTCTTTATATGTTCATGTTTTGATTGTTTAATAAATCCTAAAATTTACTATGTGAAGCATACAAGTATACACTATGTCACCCACTTTGGAACAACTTGATTTCATGTAGTTTTGAAAGAGTTTTGAAGATGTACAATCCAAATAAATTGAGTTTACAAACATGAAAATCAACATCATTACAAATTATGGGACACAACCTCCATCCACTGGCATTCATACAATTATATCAAATAAGCAAACAGCCACATGGTAAGATGCTAAACATAATAAAAAAATTATGTACAAGCGGGATGCTAAAGCATAACAACTTACATATTTACCAACGTCCTGCGAACAGCTACAAAACAAAGTTAGTAAAATATGCATGATCCTTTATACAAAATCCTAATGCAATACATACACAAGAATGCTTCTAAAGATTCGACTTCTAAAACATGACATGTGAAACATTGCAAAACATACGATAGCGCACAAAATCATGTAATAATCAATTAAAGCACAAAGATGCAAATTTAGGCGGATCTAGGCATGAATCATGTATATAAAAGCATGGATGTCATGTAAGATATATACATATGCACAATTATGGAAAGTGATTAAAGAATGTGATAGATAAGAAGTGGGGATGAGGAATTATTACAACACTTGAAATATTAAAATCTAAGGGAGATGAATAAATATTACAACACAGTATAAAAATCCTCACAAACACTCAAAATAAAATAAACATAAGAAAATAACAACTTCAACTGCCTCAAAGACCATCGGAGGTTGATTTTTTCAATGTCAGAAGGCTGCTCGGTTTTGCCTAGAGGTCGCGGGCACGGTCATGAAGGTCACGGACGCAATGGTGTACTTTTAGGTGGCTACCCGACCAACTAACGGGGCCAGGTAGCTCGATAGGCTTGGCCAAACTCTGTTTTCTTGGATTTCCACAACAAAAACAGAACTAAAAACAATATATATGGGAGTCTCAACTCATGACTTTCAATTAGATTATAACAATATATAATATAACAAGAAATCAAAGCAAAAGAGAAAAGAAATCAAAGCAAAACGTAACATAAGTAAGAAATGCAAGAAAATGAAAAATTTGTGAAATTCACTTTCCAAGAAAAGAATGAACTCGTTAGTTCACAAACTCCCTCTTGATCACCCTCAAGTGTAGGAAGTGTGTTCTCAAATCCTCAATTCGAAATTATGGAGTTTATGGTATGGAAAGTGGCTAACTCTCTAGTTTTTCTCACTTTCAATCATTAAACACTCTTCTTATGATCAAGGCAATTGATCTTTGGCTATATCAGAATTTTTGGAGTGGTTTTGGTGTATGGAAATGAGGAATTTTAGTAGCTATGGAAGGTATGGGGTGTATATGGAAGATAAGAGTATTTTTGGCTAAAAAACTCAATTTTCTCTCTTTTTTCACCCTTTTCTCACTCTTTTCTCTTCAATTTCGTGGTCCTTCCTCTCTCTTGCAATATGATCATTCTATATAGGCAATGAGGGAGAGTGAAGGTCAAAAACAAGGTGGGAGACAATGTGAGAGACAAGAATGTGATAGAAGGGCAAATTTTCAAGATGGTTGCATGGGATACTCCTTTATGGAGGCAAACAAAACTTGTTTTTGACAATGGGGGTGAGTGGAGATAATGGAGGATGAGTGGTACACTTGAATGGATCAAAAAATGGCTCAATGGGGTGTCCCTAATGAGCCAAAAAAAAAAAAAAAAGAAGGTCTGCTGCTGTTTTGGGCCGAGTCAACAAAATCTCCTATTAAGCCCAACTTCAAATGGGAATATTTCCCTTATATGGACTTGGTTTTAGGTAGTTCTTGGGTCTAAATTGAAGCCCTAGAAGTTACTTTCCAATGGTGTGGCCTCACATCTAAATTCCAAGTGTATAAAGAGATATGTCTAATTTAGTGAAGGCTGTTCATTTCCCTTGGGCCAGGTCAACAAAATATGCTCTTAAGCCCAACTTCAAATGGGCATATCTCCCTTATCCGGACTTGTTTTTAGGTAGTTCTTAGGTCTAAATTGAAGCCCAGAAGTCTAATTTTCAATGGTGGTGGCCGTACATCTAAATTCCAAGTGTACAAAGAGATATGCCTAATTTAGTGAAGGCTGTTCATTTCCCTCGGGCCAGGTCAACAAAATTTGCTCTTAAGCCCAACTTCAAATGGGTATGTCTCCCTTGTCCAAACTTGGTTTTAGGTGGTTCTTAGGTCTAAATTGAAACCCCAGAAGTCTAATTTCCAATGGTGATAGCCTCACATCTAAATGCCAAGTGTACAAAGAGATATGCCTAATTTAGTAAAGGCTGTTCATTTTCTTTTTAATGATTTGATGCTCATTCTTTTCTTAAACCAGTTTTCTTCCATCCCCTCCTATTTCCTTCAAATCCAAACCTATAAAGAAGATGTTTTTAAATATTTTTTCAAAGAGTTTACCTTCCTTCCATTTATTTCCACTTTGTCCTTACTTGGTTTACTGAAAAGTGCAATATTTTAATTGAAATGGGAGTCTCGAAACATCGTAGAAACATTTAGAAAAATATTTTAAAAAGAGAGTTTTAAGGTCTAAAATAGTTTGGCCAAAATTGTGTGAAGGTTGGGATTAAAGCTTAAATTTCATTTTTCTTGTTGAAGACTGTCGGGGAACACATTTTGATTGTCATCATCGGAAAATCAACAGAAAGAGCCCAAGTCTTAGAACTGGTCAAAATGGGGTGTCTACACAAGGCAAGAGAGTGGCATAACTTGAGGCTGATGTACTACCCCTCAGATAGGTTTTAAGATAGGATCCTCATGGATCCGTTCCTTGCGCAAGGCAAGAGATCAGCATAGCTTACGGTCGATGTATTATCCCTCAGATAGGTTTTAAGATAGGATCCTCGTGGATCCGTTTCTTGCGCAAGGCAAGAGATCGGTATAACTTGCGGCCGATGTACTACCCCTCGGATAGGTTTTAAGAGAGGATCCTTATGGATCCATTCCTTGCACAGGCAAGAGATCGGCATAGCTTACGGCGATGTACTATCCCTCAGATAGGTTTTAAGATAGGATCCTCGTGGATCTGTTCCTTGCGCAAGGTAAGAGATTGGCATAGCTTACGGCCAATGTAGGATTAGGGTTAGGGTTTTTATATTTGGGTTCCCAATGTGCTGATGTCATATGGACATGTGTCAACAGTCCGACATGTGCATCAATCTTCCACATTAAATGCGAGGGCACGATTATCTAAAGGAGGCGATAGTTGCGTCGGAGGCAAGCGCTGTTTACCCTTTTTTTTCTTAAATCATTAGCAGTGATAGTCGGGATTTTGTGCCTTCACAGCTATATCAATCGAAGATTTTTCTGGTGGTGACACCTATCCCTCTCCTTACTACTCGAATCATCGTTCAAATTGTAAGTGTTTGTGTATTTCCCATTTTTTATATTGTTCTAGTTTTTTATTTTTATTTTTTTAGAGGTTTCCATCGAGATGGGGAAGTATACATATCTCCTGAGCAGCTCTGATGGTATATCTTATTTTCGATCTACTTGCGACATTCCTATTAGTGTGAATATAGAACCGCCTCGTCCGGACGATAATTTCCTATTTCCCAATGATGAGAGAGTTCCATGGTTAGTGTCTTCGATAGTCGATGGTGGAGTTAGGTTTCCTCTTCACCCCCGACTTCGTGAGATCCTTTCTCATTATGGAGTCTCGCATTTTTTGTCAACAACTAATGCTTTTAAGATTATAAATGCAATGCCTGCGCTGAACAACATGTTGGGTTTGGATCTGGGTTTGAGGGAGTTATAGTATCGCTATAGTCTATGTTAAGCTCCCTCGGGGGCACTCTATTTTGCATTAAAGCATTGTGATTGTGACAGATCACTTGTTCGGGTGCTCCCAGAGACCTTTGATATAGAATTGGAAGACGTGGTCATGGTTTCTGGGAGTTGGGAATGCGCCTTCCCTCTTTTTGCTAAGGGTTCCGCAACTGTACCCCGAAGGTTGGGTGCTGGTGAGCCATGATGATTTTCATAATTGTATAGTTGCCATTCATCTGACATTTGTTCCTCTTCATTTTTTTTTGGAACATTTTTTTTTGTTTTTTTGTTTTTTTTTTTATAGATCATTGTGTAATCAACACAGATCGGCAAAATGAGTCTTGGGGTGTTAATTTGCAAGCTCTACAAATAGTTTGGAGGTGTTCTGCTACTACTTCACGATCGGCTGAGGAGTTGATTGATTAGTTTCTGCCTCGAGTAGCTATGCCCTCTTGTTCGATCTTGTTTCTGAGGCCCCTGCCGAACCTCGAGAAACGAGATTATTGCCTGCTCTGTTATTAGAGAAGGCAGATCCAGTTAGTCATTTGCCGGAGGCGATTTTGTTGTCGACGGGCTCGTCAGAGTCTTCGGCTCCCAATATGTCTACTCGACGATGGATCACCAGACAATCCGAGGCTGTGCGGAGAGCCAATCAGGATGCTGGTGATCACGATTTATGTAGATCGACAGATCAACCATCCGGCAGGGTAGGACCATTATCAAGTCGCCAACGTGTTCTGGTAAGTGAGGAACACGTAGAGAACATTGTTGAGGGCTCGATTGAATATATTTTTCAACCTATGATCGGGAGTTGGTCTTTAAATACGCTGGATTTGGTGTTTTCGGATGCTGGTGTTACCCTTGCGATGGCACAAGGTATACGTATTCTAGAGGACATCCGACATCTAGAAGGGCAGTCGAATCAACAAATTCTGGGTCAAGGAATCCATAATCTAGTAATGGTAAGCTTTTCACGATGTATCTCAGGTGTTAGCTGTTTATTTCATTTCTGATGAGCATGATGATACATGCCGTAAATCAATTTATGTAAGCAGGGGTTCAGCTAACCTGGGAGAAGGATCGGCATGATGAAGAGAAATGCAGATCGAAGAAGAAAAAAGCTGATGGCCGATGAGAAGAAATGAGTGTTGGCTGAGAGGGAACATTTTAAGGAGGAACTGGCACGAGCTAAAAATAGAATCGCAATAGCCGAACTTGGTTAGATAGCAGCCAAAGAGAATGTTGAAGCGGCCACATGCCAGCTTGATAAATTAAGGTCTGATTATGAGGCTTTGAGGATCTTGATGGAGACAAATAAGGGTCAACATGAGATTGAGCTGAAAGCGAGTGTTGATGCCACTTGGAACGAAGCAACCGCTGTATATGCCGATCAGATGAATAAACTGGAGAACTTCTTTTTGAGAAGGTTGAAGATCGGCGATGAAAGAAATGGGGGTTGCGGAGTCGTCCGAGCTATTTTCTTGTGTTCCCTTGCCGAATCCCAAGATTCCTATCCTCCCCGAGCTGGATAATTTGTGAACATGTTGCTTGGGCTATTTTGCTTTGTCCCTTTGGTTGTTTGTGGTTTTTTTTTTTTTTTTTCTTTACAACTCGTATGAGATTTTGTAAAGTATTGTTGACACATGAGAGTACATATAATTATGTTCTTGCCTTTGCGTTTGTTGAACTATTGGTGATTCTGCCTGGGTAGATGAAGGGTTAAACGTCCTACCTTTTGGACCCTCCATTTCCTTTGCGCATATGAAAGGACGGCGGGGATGGAGAGCCAGTCTTGAGATTCCCCCACATTAATTATCCATCTTTGCTTGCTTCCATTTATATAATATGCGGAGCAGGTTATGGAAGCCCTTGGGACGTCAAATAACAATTTATTGGTATGGATCTTGGAGGCGCTTCTTGTTTTGGGACGTTATCGTGGGATAATACAGTCCCTGGTCCTATTGTCACTAGCTGGGACGCCTGGCCTAAACTAGCTCCTCCTCAATCAGAGGAGCGAATTTATCATAGACTTGTTGAGTTTGATGACCCGACCTTGGTCCATCCATCTCGTCCCAGCTTGGTGGTGTATCTTTACGTAGTATTTGACCGGATCCGTTACTTAGTAGACAATCTTCTGTTAGCGTGGTATACCTCAGCCCTTCCGACCAAAATAGTGTGGACGGTCCTTAACCCGATTGAGAGTAAGGGACTTAGTTCGTCACGACTCTCAAAAAGGGCAAAGCTTTCTTCATCAGATTTTCGCAAATTTGTGAATGAACCATACTTCCCCCATTCCTTTGGTTTGGACCCTACTGCACCTGCTCTTCCTCCGAATCTGAACTGGATTGAGGAATTAAAACTCAAACTTTTTGAAAGACAACACTTTCTTGCCTATCAAGCACCTATTCTTCCTTCGGACTATCACAGACACAAGGCCTTGTCCATTCTTGCGGTTTTTTTTCCCATTTATGCTTTGAAGTTCTTCAAGATGATATCCCCTTGAAGAATCTTCAATGGGCTTGCGATATTATTTGGCGATGCCACACTCTTGGCTCAATTGGTCAGGCAGAACTTTATACTTTCCTAGACTAACTCCCACTTTTGCTTCATTGGCACAAGAATAATATGATCACCTGCCAAGCCTTGGGTGAGATTTCTGCTACTCATGTCTATACTCAATATGAAGCAGAAAATCTTCTAGAGGATTATGCAGATTTCAAGGACAAGGACTCTGCTTATTAGGACTATGTTCAAATGGATGAAGTGGAGATGGCTCTGAAAGAGACAGTGTTTGAAATGAGAGCCGAACAACTCTTTTCTCAAATAAGGGCTCATTAGTTGGAAAAGCCTCAATTGGATAGGATGGAGGATAGGTTAGAAAAAGAATATGTATTCATTGAGTATTGTTGGAATAAATTCCACGATCTCGTAATTTTGTTGGTTCCTTATTTTTATGAAATTGAAAATGTAATGTAATGAGTTCAACTTTTATATGATGAAGTTTTTATAATGCAACCTTGTTTTTATTCATTATGCTTCATAATTGAGCATTATTATATCGTAGTTACAAGGTTTTAATGATAGTACTTCCTTAGATTCATTGCGTTCCAAGGCCTCGGGAGAATGTTTCCTCGTTGATCGTAACTTTGTATGCCCCTTCTCCGGCCAGATTAGTGATCTGGTACGGTCCTTCCCTATTTGGCCTAAGTTTGCCATTGACAGATTTTCGCTCATTCGGGAGGACGTTTTTTAGCACTAATTCACCGATTATGTACCTCCGATGCTTTACTCGCTTATTGTAGGCCTGAGCTATGTCTTGCTGGTATGCTGCCAGCCGTAGCATTACTCTATTGCGTCTTTCTTCGGTGAAATCGAGTTCACTTTGGAGTAGTTCATCATTCGTGCCATTGTCCACTAGATAAGATTTTCCCATTGGGAAATTGATTTGTAGTGGGATGACGACTTCCACTCCGAAGGCTAGTGAAAAGGGTGTTTCTCTAGTGACACGTTGGGGCGTAGTTCGGTATGACCAGAGTGCTGCTGGGAGCTTTTCGGTCCATCTCTCTTTGGCTACCTCCAATTGTTTTTTGATACCACTAAGAATGGTTTTGTTTGAAGCTTTGGCTTGCCCATTACTTTGGGGATAGGCTGGGTTGGAATAGTAGGTTTTAATTCTGTATCGGGCGCACAGTTCATTGTACATTCGGCAATCAAACTGTATGCCATTATCGGATATAAGTGCTATTGGTACCCCAAACCTAGTGATGAGATTTCGCCATAAAAACTGTCGCACCTCAACATCACAGATAGTGGCCAATGGTTCGGCCTCAATCCATTTTGTAAAATAATCTGTTGCTACGATCAATCACTTTAGATTTCTTGGAGTGCGTGGTAATGGTCTGACGAGATCTAACCCCCATTGTGCAAATGGCTAAGGACTTGAGATGGGATTGAGCTTTTCAAAGGGTTATTGGATGACTGGTGAAAATTTTCAGCATGCCAAACATTTTTGGAGGAGCTATTGTGCGTCGCGTTGCATTCGAGGCCACCAATACCCATGTATAAGTGCCCAATGAGCCAACGATTTGCCCCCTGTGTGTGCCTCGCATGATCCAGCGTATAGCTCATCTAAGACACTCATGACCTCGTCAGGATATAGGCACTTGAGATAGGGTCCCAAATAGGATGTTCTGAATAGCTACTTTGAGTCGTTTAGCCAAAACCGTGTAGCTCACAGTCTAATTCGATGGGCCTCCTTGCTAGCAGTGGGTACGGTACCATCAAACAAATATTAGATGAGAGGGGTCATCCAATTTTCGTCGGAATGAATGGGGAACGCAACTTCTTTGGTGATGCTAGAGGCGGAAATGGCCCCTATTTCGATCGTGCGTCGTTCTGTTTGTGCAATTACTGTGGCCAAGGTGGCCAGTACATTGGCATGGCTATTCTGATCTCGCCTGACCTGGTGAATCTCGAAGGAATGAAATTGCTCAGCTGCGGCCTTGGCTACTCCCAGATATTTTATCATTCGCTCATCTCTAGCTGTGTATTCGTCATTTATCTGTTTGATGACCAGTTGTGAATCGGATTGAACTTTTATTGATTTAGCGCCTAACATCTTTGCAGTTGTGAGGCAATTGAAGAGAGCTTCATATTCGCATTCATTGTTAGTAACCGAAAAGCCTAGGCGAGCGGATATTTCAATTGTCTCTTGGTGAGGCATGATTAGTACGAATCCAATCCTTGAACCCTTAGCGTTACTTGCCCTATCGCAACGTAACACCCACATGGTGTCGGTGAAAGATGTGACTCCCGTTTCGCTCTCCACGATGCTCGTTTTTGGTGAAAATTCGGCTAAGAAATTGGCCAAAACCTGTGCTTTGATTGAAGTCCTTGGTCGGAACTGAATATTGTACTGTCCGAGTTTGACAGCCCACTTGGAAATACGTCCTGAGGAGTCAGATAGGTGCAAGACCCATTTAAGTGGGAAAGCTGAGTGAACGATGATAGGATGGGCCAAGAAGTAATGGCGTAATTTGCAGGAGGAGATGACCAATGCCAGGAGTAACTTTTCTAGGGGTAGATACCTAGTTTCTGCGTCGAGTAGTGTTTTGCTCACGTAGAAAACTAGTATTTGCCCATTTGAACTCTCTTTTATGAGTGCAGAACTCACGGCATGATCGGAAACGGCTAATTACAAGTACAACCTTTCCCCATTGTCGGGGCTGGTGAGTAGAGGTGGTTTGGTGAGATAACCTTTTAGTTCATGCAGAGCATGGTCGCATTTTGGGGTCCGTTCGAATCAGTTTCTTTTCTTGGTCAGTTAGAAGAACGATCGGCATCGATCGGAGGATCAGCTAATGAACCTATTGAGTGCTGCCGCTATCCCAGTGAGTATTTGGATTCCTTTAACAGTTGAGGGCGGGGTTAGGTTGGTCAATGCTTGTATTTGATCGGGATTGGCTTCTATTCCTCGATTAGTGACTATATATCCTAAGAACTTTCTCGATCCAACCCTGAATGCACACTTTGCAGAATTGAGCTTCATCTTGTACCTACGGAGTACCTCAAAGGTTTCCCGAAGGTCATTGGGATGATTCTTAGCCTCCATTGACTTGATCACCATGTCATTGATGTATACTTCAAGGTTCTGTCCGATTTGACTGCGGAACATTTTCGTAACCAGCCGTTGATATGTTGCTCCAACATTTTAAAGACCGAAGGGCATTACTTTGTAACAGAACAACTCGATTGGTGTGATGAAAGAGGTTTTCTCCTGATCATCTTGATGTATCACAATCTGATGATATCCTCGATACATATCTAGAAAACTCATTCTTTCTTGTCCAGAGGTTGCATCCACGAGTTGGTCAATTTTTGGTAGAGGAAAGCTATCTTTGGGGCATGCTTTGTTTAGGTCGGTAAAATCTACACATACCCTCAATTTGCCATTTTTTTTCTTGACGACCACAGTGTTGGACAACCAATCCGGATATTGAACTTCCCGAATAGCATTGGCCTCAAGTAATTTAGCTACCTTGTCCTTGATGGCGTCGACGTGCTAAGGCGTCGACGTGCTAAGGCGTGGACCTTCTATTCATCTGTATTACCGGTCATGAGTCCGGACTCATGTGTAACTTGTGGCTCGTGACCTTTGGGTCGATGCCCTCAATTTCATAAGGTGTCCAAGCGCATATATCCCTATATTGAAGTAAGAAATCCACCAGATATATTTTTTCTTCGGGGGTGAGATTTTTACTTATGAGGAAGAACTAGTTTTCATCTTTGGGATGCACTGGTATTTTTTCAAGTTCTTCGACACTCTTAGCCCCAATCTCTGGTTCGGCTTCCTTTCCTATCCCTGAATCGTTCATTTGCAATTCCAGTGGCCGAGTTGAAGAGACAGCCATACATCGCTTTGCCATCGTTTGGTCCTAACAGTGTTAGCTTCCGGGAAACGCAGAACTTGGTAAAAGGTAGATGGAACTGCTTCCATTTGGTGGAGCCAAGTCCTACCCGTTATGGCATTATAAGGAGAGGGTACGTTGACCACTTGAAATTCGACTTGATGGACTGTTTCTTTGGCCTTGATTGGCAGGAAGATTCGCTCCAAAGGGAACACTGGGCTTGAGTTGAAGCTATAGAGTGGGGATTCCACACTGAGTTGGGCTTCATGAGACAATCCTAATTTTTTGAAAAGTCCATAGTACATGATTTCGGCGGAACTACCTTAATCGATTAATATTCTTTTGACAACGAATTCCCCAATTTATAATGTTACTACCAATACGCCATTATGGAGATGATGGATCTCCGTCAGATCCTCATTAGAGAAGGAAATCTTTGTCGATGAGCGAATCCTTTTTGCAGCTACCTCTGAGAGGGACATAATTTCTCTTTGGAATGTCGGTGTTGCTTCCCGACCTATGTGCCTTTTTATTGGAACCAAATAGATCATATTGATAGTTGTCGTGGGTTGTGTTTCCAGTTTTGTCCCTGATATTATCCTTTCGATCTGTGGATGAGTCAACATAAAGTGTAGGTGTCCGCTCTGCACTAATTCCTCCAAGAATTGCTTTAGCGCTTTGCAATCCTTTGTGAGATGTCCACGGTCCTTATGGTAAGAACAACGCAGTTTATGATTGTGAAGTGACGGATCGCCGAGCATTCAAGGTTGCCAAGAGAAGTAGGGGTTCGTTCTGGATTTTTGACATGAAGCGATATATCGGCTCATTAAAGGTGGTGATAATCGCTCGGAAGGCTTTCTTTCATACTTTTGGCTGGTCGGCGATTGTGTTGGATTCTTTTCTTTTGTTGTCTAGAGATTTCTTCTCATCTTTTCGTTCCAGACAAGCTTTGGTTCTTCGGTGCCTCTTATGTCATCTTCAATCTTACAGTCTTGTTCAACTCGTTTCATCTGACTTCCCACATTGGTCGGAGGCTTTTTTGTTAGAGACTGTCGAAGCTTGCTCTCGGGTAGCAACCCTAACTTGAATAAGGCTACTGCCAGTTGGTCATTACAGTTATCGATTTCATTATAAGTTGCCCAATACCTACTGGAATACTCCTGTAGCCTCTCCGTATCTTCTTTCTTCATTGTGAGGAGCATATCCACTTCTTTCAGCAGCCGACTATTGGTGATAAAAGGTGAGACGAACGCTTACTGCAGCTGTGCCCAATCGCCGATAGATCGAGCTTCCAATTTGTAGTACCATTGCAACACCATTTCACCTAAACTCGAGGAAAACATTCGACACATGATCGGACCATTGTTGCTCTATAACGTCATGGCCTGCGTATAATGTTAGATGTGGCTAGTCGGATCCCCTTTGCCATCATACAAGTTGAATTTTGGCGGGGTGAACCCTTTTGGTGGATCCACGCTGTCTATTGTCCGGGAGAAAGGAGATGCTAAATCATCTGTGAAGAGTTTTCATCTAACGGGTTTTGGATATCCTCTGGTTCGACTATCGAGCCAACTCCTTAGGTCGTTCTCCAGGTTATCTAAAAAATCCCTTCGGGTGACCTGATGCTTTTTTTGCGTTTCGTGGGGTTTCTGCTAGCGGTCTAGCTTGCGACCTGATGGTGATTTGGTTGCCTTTGTCTATCGGCGGTTCGGGTTTATTTGGCAGGCTTTCTTCGGGTTACGTGTAGTTCTCTCTTGAGCATTTCCACTTCCGCCATTAGTTGTTCAATAAGTTGGCCTTGTTAGTTTGCGGGGACCTGGCAGAATTATTGGCACAGAGTTAGCAGGGGTAGCGTTGGGATTGTGGCCGAAATTTTCACTAGCCATATTCTCGATCGACAAATTTTGAGAGCGTGTTGGTATTTCGTCCAGAGTGGGATGGATGCTCATCTTTTCTCGAATTTCCTACAGACGACGCCAATTGTGGAAGGAGGAAAATGTGTTCTCCACAAGAAAAGCGAGATGAGCCATTCCTTCTTTTACTTTGTAAAAAAGACAAATACCAAAATGTTAGTGATCCGACGATTAAATTAGAACCTTGTTTAAACATGTCGTTTTTCTTCTAAAGAGTAGTATCTATTTCTTTGTTTTTGGTTGCTGTAGACACTCCATTTTTGACCGATCTTAAGACTTAGACGTCATCGTTTGAGTGCTCGATGATTGCGTTTGTTCGCGCTCGTTTGGAGTCCCCGAGGTTTTCGGCTGTGCGCCTTGCCCCTGAGTCTCTGAACTCTCTTGGTTTTGTGCTTGTTTTAAGCCAAACCTTGGTGCCCCCTTTTGCCTGGAGGGAGAAGTAGCCGTGTAGACCACTTTTCTCCCCTGCCAGCCAGTTTTCTCCCCCTGTAGACCACTTGTGGTGCTCAGTCGGCTAGGGTGGGTGGTTGGTCGACCACCTTAAGTGGTCGGCAGCTTGCCACTACCTTCTTCTCTTTGTGTAGACCACCTTTCCCCCTCTGTCGACCAGCTTTTGTCCCTGTCGACCACTTGTGGTGGTTAGTCGACTAGGTGGGGTGGTCGGTTGACCGCTTTAACTGGTCGGCGGCCTTTTTGCACTTTCTGCAGATATTTTTGGTGGCAGCTGTTAGGCACAGAATGCATCCTCTCTACACGTATAGGGAGGGATTTGAGCAAGCTTTTGCTTGCATCTATATATAAGGGAAGTGTTTCCCCCTTAGAGAGGGTTCAGAATTTTGAGAAGCCAAAATTATCTACTCTCTCTCTAGATTTCTCTCTCTCTATATTGTTGTGCCTTATAGTGCTTAGAATTGCATTTTCTTCACACTTTTGCACACAACCTCTTTGCCAAACACTCCTACTTTGTTGCTAAGGTGCTGGAGGGTCTTAAGGGAGCTTTAAAGAGCTGGTTTTGAGCTCAAGAAGTTGCTGCTCTTGTTGTTCTTCAAGGGTGAGTCCTTTTCCCTTTTTAAAGCATTATTTTCATTGCTTATTTAGCCACCTTTGTATGCTATTTTAGGCTTAGCTTTCAACTGAAAAAAGTCTTCTTTTAAAGTGTTTGAAATGATTGTTTAAGGCTTTGTTTGAGTTAGGGGTGGTTTACCTCCTTTGGTGGCTTGTTTTGCCTTGTTTTGTGCCATCTTTTAAGGCCTTTGAGACCATCTCTTTTTGGCCTTATCACCACTGAAACTCAGAGGAATTTCAGTGGTGGAAAAGTGGTTTTGAGGTCCCAAACGGGTGGGGGTGGTCCCCCCTCCTCTTCTCTTGTTTGCATGTGTTGATGGCCCTCCAAAAGAGCATGTGTTTCTACTTCTTGGAGGCTTTGTTTAGGCTCATTTTTGTGACTTTCCAGATCTTCCATAACTCTTTTTTGGGCTGTCTTGGTCACCTCTTGCATGCTTCTTGCACTTGTAGTGTAATCCTACTTGTAGCCTTGCAAAGTAGCATGTCTTTCTAACATGTATTGGCTCAATTTCAACATGTTTTTGGCCATTATTTGACATGTCATAACTCTGATTTGTGTTGGTTTGGTTGCCTCTTGCATGCCCCTTGCACTTGTTGTGCAATTTTGGTTCACTAGCCTAGCATATTTGTTGTTTTAGCCTATTGATCTAGCATGTGTATGCTCTACTCCAGCACATTTTTGGCTTTGATTTAACATGCTTGAGGTCTAATTTAAGTGGTTTTGGTCATGCATGTTTGGCTTTGCATAGCTATAGTGTATTTGACTTTGCTAGCCTTGCACTTTGGGACCCCTAGCATGTCATATTTGAACCTTTTGCATGGCATGGCATGGCATCATTTGGTATGTAATTTCAGACCATAAACTTCTGCCATACTCTCATGTTTATTACTCTGTCATTGTGTTTAAGAGTTGTACCTTATGTCTTGATCATGAGCTAATTTGTATGCATGCTTGCCTAAGCTTTTGAGCTACCATCTCAGCATGTTTTTGGTCTTATTTTGCCATATTACAACTCTGATTTTGGTTGGTGGAGTCACCTCTCGCATGGTTTTGGTACTTGTAGTGTAATCCCGCTCATTGGCCTTGCATACTTAGTGTTTTGGCTTACCATGCTAGCTTGTTTTGGCCACACTCCATCATGTTTCTAGCATTGTTTTGACCTGCCTTAGGACTGTTTTGAGTCATCTTGGTCCTTTAGGGCTTGCTTGATATGGCTATGGTGCAAGTGCCTTAGCTAGTCTTGAGTTTTGAGCACCATAACATGCTATACTTGTAATGGTTGCATGTCTTGGCATCGTTTACCATGTTATTTCAGAGCATATACATGTGTCATGTTCTCACTTCCTTCACTCCTTGAGAGCTTTTGAGAGTTGTGCTTTTGTGCCTTATTTGTGAGCTACCAAACGAGCATGATTTTCTACTCTTTTGAGCCTTAGTTTGAGCATGTTTTTGCTACTAATTTGCCATGTTGTAGCTCTGTTTTGGGCTGGTTTGGTCGTCTAAGCTTGATATTGCATGCCTCTTGTGTTATACTCTTTGCCAGCTTTAATGTTCTTGGCTCTTAGCGTGCATTGCATGAGTTGTTAGAATGTTTTAGCATCATTTGTCATGCCATTTCAGTGCTGGAGTATGTGCCATTGCATCCCACTAATTCACTCTTTCAAAATTAGAGGACTCTCACTTTTGGACTTAACCGATTAAGGGACTAATTGGTAATCTAAAATGTGTAAACAAAATTGGACCAAGTAAAACGTGTTAAGATAAGCATGTTGTTTGCATTGCATGTGTTTGGATCAGACGTTAATCCGAACATGAGAAACGAGGGGCGTTTCATACTAGAAGTGATGAAACTTGCCTCATTTCTTGGTCGCCGTCCCCCTTGATTGTGCATGATAGGGTGGAGGCCTTTGGAGTCTTATGTGTGCATTCATTGAGTTTTGCGCAAGCTTGATCCTTTGGCCACCATGCATTGAAAATGCTTGGTTGTTGGCCCGAGAGTCAAGTGCCATACTCCTTTGAGCTTGAGATATGATGAGGAGTGTGGAAGTGCATACATTTTCTTGCAAATACACTGTCTTGCCTTTATCTGTGCTCTGTTGCAGCAACAGGAGGAATTTCAACCCTCAAGGTGTTCTTGAGATCAGAAAGAAGCAATTAGGAAATCGGTGTAATTTTCAAAGATTCAAAAGAGTGCAAACAGAGGCGTCTCGAGGTAAGGCGGTGGATTTCCGGGAGGACGCAACCGAGCATGCATATCTCCCTCGCCTACGAGGCCATTTATCACTTTTGTTAGCTAGTTGTAGTTGATTACCTGTGTTGTAATTAATTTAGCTTAGTGCTTTGTAATATTCTAATTAGCTTAGATTAGCTAGTTATTCAATTTGGTTTGTAATAATTAAGTAGCTAGAATAGTTAGTTAATTAGTTGGTTTGTAATAGTTAGCTTAATTAGCGTAGCTAGTTAGCTTTCATTTTATTCGGACCCTCCGTCGAGAGAGCATATGCTGTAATAACTGTGCGTGTGTGTGTGAATGTTTTCCAACCCCACGTCTTTCTCTCTTTTATTTACCAGCTTTTGATGGTTAGTTTTAGGGCATGTTTCAATTAGCATACTTATGTTTGCATGCGTGCATCATTCATTTGTATTGCATGCACCGGGCTCGGCGTATCATTCAAACTGCATTGAATTTCAATACTTACTTGAATACATGTTTCAAAGCATGTTATCAAGTGTTGCATTCATATGCCATCTTAGAATAGCTGAGCCTACTTAGTTGCATTTTGCATGTGTTGCATTAGGCATTGTTGACATAGCTAAGATCATGCATTGATTACTAACTAGCTTTTGTTTTGGCTCGGAGTACACTGTAAGTGTTTATGCTTTAGCATCTTGCATGTGTGTAAGTGTTGCCATGATAACATGCTTGCCATGAGGCTATTTGCTTAACTGCTATAACTGCATGAATGCCTGTGGGTGAAGGCTTGATTGCCTGGATTGGAACAACTCGATGATTGTGAGTTTTAAGCTCACTTGAGGTGGCAAAATTATGTTTTAAGCCCACTCGAGGGTGGTAAATCCGCGTTTTAGCCTACTTGCGAGTAGCACTTTCAAACCATTTTCGAAAAACAAGCATGAATTGTTTTGTTCCAATTCTTGTGATTGAGTCTATACTTGTATGTTGTGCGCATCACATAGTAAGTTAGCTAATAAATCGGAATAAGAACACATGTGTTTATAAAAACAACGTATCATGTTAGTAGAGGCCGATCTTTGATTGGGCGAGCGAGGGTGCTTATTTCTGGACCTTCCCCTCTCGTACCCAAGTTCCCGAGCTGAGGCTACTTTGGTGATGACGGACACGTGGCCTTAGGCACGAGTCAGGGTTTCCTAAATTTTCTTAAAACAAAATATTTAGGTGGCGACTCTGAAATCTGGCAAAGCAGTCCATGTTTGGTGCTTTTTTTTTTATTCAAAATCGATTTTCCAAAACAATTTGCCGGATTTGGACTCTTTGGTGATTTATCAGTCTTACATTGCACTTTGTGAGACTAGATTTAGAACCGTGACAGGAGTCCGAACTGTAGTAGCTAGAACTACAATTCGCGCCCTCTCTGAAAGGGGGGCGCGCGGAGCGAGTTCCGGGCGGTCTACAGTTTCTGGCGACTCTGCTGGGGATTTAGAGAACTTGACTCGAACATCATGATTGACAACCATTGACTCGAACATCATGATCGACAACCATTGATTTTATAGTGTGGATACTTGATTTTCTAGCTAACCATTGATTGACAACCACGTGTCACTTGTTTCCTCCCTGCTAATGTCAACCAATGGGGGCATCAAACCCACTGGTACGACAAGCTTTTTGTTAAGTTGTTGGAGGAGTGTCAACCAGTGGGCTTCGAACTCTTCACAATCACGTGTGGCAAGGACGTCGCACCCAACAATTGCGGACCCAAGTCGATACGTGTCCAAAACATCTGAGGTAATGTTTTGTGCGGCCTCCACGATCCACTTGATCTCGTAATACCGGTGGGCCAAGTTAGAAGAAGATGCGATCCATTTAGGTGGGACCGTAAAGTCTTCCAGCTTTGTCCGCGGATCAGAGCCGTCAATCAATGCAGATGACGGCCCTAAAAATGCCAAAAACCAGGCGTTAACTGCGTTGAAGAAGGCACGTGAGATGCCAAGCTCTGCAGCAATTGGGGGTAACCAATAAGGAGCAAAGTCATAAACAACCCAATCCGGGGATGAAGCTTGTAAGAATTGAGTCCACTCGTCCTTGAGACCGTCGTAGGCCTTCTTGAGGAAGTGAATCTTGTTAGAGGGTAGGTCAATGGTGGCCTCCGCGTTGTCCGGAAGGCCATCGACTGGGGGCAAATGAAGCTTCACTAAGCTTATCAATGGGGATAAATTTGGTGGAATTCTTGGTAAGCGCTCAATGTTTCTTGGGGTCGATAGGAAGGAGACTTCATGACCCCTTCTCGCCATGTTCTTGGCTAGCTCTAAGAATGGGATCATGTGACCAAAGGCCAACCACGGGAACACCACTATGTGTAGCTTTTGCTTACCGTTATTTGTCATGGTTACAAGTGTTAATCGGGACACAAATTGGTATCGATAATCTGTGACTTGTTATTGTATTACATGGACAATTACAATTCAAGGAAATGATAAAATTTTTAGGTAATTTTGTGTCTTGAAATTCTCAACATAAATATGTGAATTTATAGGCGATGAATTTGAAATTTATGTAATAAGTATGGGTTGATGGAGTCAACAAAATTGAAGTTTTTCATTTAATTTGTAAATCCTATGAACAAAACTGTTTGTTTCGAGTACTAAGAATTAATGGCTAAACTTTAATGAATTTGTAAAGCCAATTTTTTTTACCCAAAACAAGCTAGCTTTTTGCCAAAAAAGTCACCAAAAAAGCCAGAAGCCAGTTTTTTACTAACTTCCCAAAACACTCCATAACAACTTTGGGTATTTAATCTGGAAATGAACTGAACTTTCAAATTTTGATTAATTACATTTTTGGTTCTCAAAATTTGATGTTTATGTCATTTTGATCCATGATGTTTAAATTGTCTATTTAGTCCTAAATGTATAGAAAATGTTTCAATTTCGTCTACTAATCAAATTTCGTTCCATTTAAGTCTGGGATAAATGTCTAATTTTGAACATTAAAATAACAAAGATCAAATATGTTTGGACTGAAGTGTAATTTTTTGAGTAAGTTTTCACATTAATGACACATCATATAATTTGAAGACTAGAAGTATAATTTTTTAAGTGAGTTTTCACATTTGTCATTGATTTTAAGAGCATCTATTAACGAAAATTGGTAGGCAAACTAAATTTAAAGACTTCTTATATACGGTGGCGCTATATACACCAATTAATGTACACACTAGCGTATCAACTAGTATTATGTTATTATTATTGACCTCACCCATTATACAAATTATAAATACTCAAAATTTTTAAAATTATGCCACATCATCTGTTAGTATATTAATTAGTATATTAATTGGTACATATAACATTATTTTTTTTATATATTAAAGATCACACAATTTTAAATATTAAAGCACAAAATTACAAAAATTTCATATTTTTGTGAACTAAAAACGTACTTAATCCTTGAGAATTATTTTTTTTTTGAGAACCAAATCCTTCACAATTATATTTTCCAACGATTTCGACAAGCGCACGGCTTTAATTCTTTTCAATTCCAGTTGTGTGTTTTGTCGTGCGAGGAACCGTAAGGCTGGCTAGACCAACTATACATCTACCTTTGTTTCTTTAATTTGTGTCCCACTCTGTCTGGCTGGTGGGGTGGCCAGTGGGGATGGTGAAAAATGTGTATTGAGAATTTAGGATTTAGAATTTTGTTCTAAAAGATAATTTGATTAAGGAATAAAATTATAATTTAAAAATAAGATGATTGTGTGTAAGGAGAATATTGTCGTATGAGTATGTGAAATACTTTGGGTACACGATTTGTACGGCTTCGACAATTTGGGGCATAATAATTAGATTTTTTTTTTTTTTCAAGATTGTATGATATAAATTTGCTAGTAAAATTTGATTACAACTAAAGTGGTTACCGTTATTCCATCAACTTGGATCACGAACCTTCTCCTCATCACATTTTAATTATAAGATCACTGAACCAAATCCAACATCTAATACTAAAATACTTATATCGTGTTTGTTTTTTAAAACTATTAAAATATAAGATAGAATTACCAACACTGGTAAACAATTTGTTGATGTCGACCAAAAAAAATAAAATAATAAAGAGCAAATTATAAATATACTTTTTAAGATTTGTATAAAATATATATTGTCCCTTATAATTTGGAAAACTACAATTACCCTCTTATCAAATTTTTTTATTTAACAGAATTAATTAAAAAAAATAAAATTCCTAACTACTCTTCTATACAATAATAAAATTACATGAATTATTAATTAAAATATATTTTTAATATAATTAAAAACTATTATTTAACTTGATAATTTATTAATAAAATGGGTCATCTGTAATTAAATTAAAAAACTCAAAAGGGTGGAATGGAATGTAATTTCCAAAATTATAGGAATGATTCAGTGTGTTTGCTTTTAATTTTCTAGATTCATGAAAATTGAGTTTTTTGTTTTTCATTTTTTCATTTTTAGTGTATATTTTTAAAATTTTAAGCATTTTTTTTACTTTTTTAGATACACCTTACATAGATGTATTTGAAAAGTGAAATATTTGTAACAAAATATTTTAAAAAATCAATAAATACCCAAGAATACGAAAAGTATACTGAATTCTCGTATTTTTTGATTATATATTTTTTGTATTTAGTGATTTTTCTAAAGATTTTTTTTTACAAATATTATACTTTTTAAAGTGTATTTATGTTAGATATATCTAAAAATTAAAAAAATTACTTAAAATATTAAAAAAATTCAATGAAAAAAAAATATGAAAAACAAAAAATCTCAATTTTCTAAAATATGAATCTTGAAAATTCAAACCAAACAAGCTAATTAGTATTTTAAGTAAATCAAGATGATATATTTGTAATTTACTCAAAATAAATAAATAAAATAACCAATTTTTTAAAACTATTAGTGTTAGGCTTTTATTCTTGGCATTCCTATTGACAAAACTCTTTTCAGTTGTAATTATATTCGATCTTTGATTTTAGCGAGGCTTTGAGTTTTAGATGCGAATCCAACCCGAATTGTGCCTTGCAGAGAGATGTTTCAGAAGTTAATTCTTTCTTGTTTTGCCACTTTGTTGACTATGTCAGGATCGAGCTGCCTGGTCAGTTCGCGGGGGTCCAGGGGGTAGCGCCATGGCGGGGTTGAGAGGCAACACCCCCAAAGCAAAATGTAAAAATACATTCGAAGTTGCTTGTTCGCTCGAGCAGTCGTTTGTACGCTCGAGCGGAGAATGTTTTGTTCTAGAAGACCTGTTGCAAAAGTACTGGAAGTTGGGATTTTACGCTCGAGCGAACTTTTCTGCGCTCGAGTAAGGTCCACTTGAGAAGCCATTCCTGTGCTCGAGCAAGGTTCACTTGAGAAGCCATTCTTGCGCTCGAGCGGAGAACGCAATTCAGTTTTCTATAAATATATGTTTCAATTAGATTTTAGGGTACGACTTCCAGATCTTCTTTGAGGGTTCTAGGGTTTTCCTCTGGGCTATTTTGCTAGTTTTCTTTGATATTTAATTGAGTATTTAACTCATGGTTTGAGAAGTATACATCAAAGGATTGTTTGGTTCATTCAATACAAAAGAGAGAGTTGTTCTTCGGTGGATTCCGTGGAATTCTGGCCTGAAGCTTTGGTGGATTCCGGAGTGGCTCATCGTCGTGATTCGACCTCGGCGTTGTGGAATCAACATTGGGCAAGACAATTCCAAGGTAAAGACGTGGTGGAAGAGGCATATATGGGTCAGTTTAATTCAGGCGTGGATTCGCTAGTTAATTGAGAGTATACTTGTGTAATTCCTTTTGTCTTCTTAGTGGATTGTTTTGTGGCTTTGGCCTGTGGGTTTTTATCATAATTGGAGCGCTCCAATTGCGGTTTTTCCACGTTAAAATCGTTGTGTCGATTTGTCTTTGATTGTTTGATTGAATTGCTATTTACTAATCACAAATCAATGTTAGGGGATTTTTAGTATTTTTCAATTAGAATATAAGATATAATTACCAACAGTGGTAAACAATTTGTTGATGTCGACCAAAAAATAAAATAAAGAGTAAATTACAAATACACTTTTTGAGATTTGTTTAAAATATACATTGTCCCTTATAATTTGGAAAACTACAATTACCCTCTAATCAAAATTTTTTATTTAACAGAATTAATTGAAAAAATAAAATTCCTAACTACTCTTTTATACAATAATAAAATTACATGAATTATTAATTAAAATATATTTTTAATATCATTAAAAACTATTATTTGACTTAATGATTTATTAAAAAAATGGGTCATTTGTAATTAAATTAAAAAACTCAAAATGGTGGAATGGAATGTAATTTTCAAAATTATAAGAATGATTCAGTGTGTTTGGTTTCAATTTTTTGGATTTATGAAATTGAGTTTTTTATTTTCATTTTTTTTTTTGTTTTTAGTGAATATTTTTAGAATTTTAAGCATTTTTTAAAACTTTTTAGATACACCTTATGTAGATGTATTTAAAAAGTAAAATATTTGTAACAAAATATTTTAAAAAATCAATAAATACACAATAATACGAAAAGTATACTGAATTTTCGTATTTTTTATTTATTTATTTTTGGTATTTAGTGAATTTTTTAAAGATTTTTTTCACAAATATTATATTTTTTTAAGTGTATTTATGTTAGATATATCTAAAAATTTTAAGTGTATTTATGTTAGATATATCTAAAAATTAAAAAAATTACTTAAAATATTAAAAAAATTCAATGAAAACAAAAAAAATACAAAAACAAAAAAATCTCAATTTGCTAAAAAAAATGAATTTTGAAAATTCAAACCAAACAAGCTGATTAGTATTTTAAGGCTATTTTGGGAAGCAACTTTGGACTAAAATAGTCATATAGGACAAAATATGCCATTTTAGCCAAATAAGACAAAATGTCACATCAAATCTATAATCATTTCATTTTTTCTCTCACAAAAGTCAAAAAAATCAAAAAAACCTATCCCAAACGAGGCTTTTTAGCCCCAGGCTAAAATACTTAAAAAATTAAAAAGTCAAAAAGTCAACTCACATCTCAAATGAAGGTTAAGTAAATCTAGAGGATATATTTGTAATTTACTCAAAATAAATAAATAAAATAACGGAGAACAAAAATAGTAGAGATCTCAGGGTGTAAATTTGGCCTGGCCCTGCCCATGTTGGGCCTCATGGGTTCTCGCCAAAATTTAGGCTGGCCCGGGCTAGAAAATTAGGTCCAGGGGTATTCGGGCCTTGGGCGGGCCGACCCTGAACAAATTTTTATATTTTTTCTACCAAAATTTTATTATTTTTCACTAAAAAAAAAAATGGGCCTCAGGCCGGCTTGGCCCCAGGCCCAGGTCCAGGGTTTTGGACTGGGCTTGGGCCCGGGCCCAAACATGCCTAAACGGACCGAGCCCACCTTGGGCTGCAGGTGATCTTTGGGTCGCTCAGCGGGTCATTTTTACACTCCTGTAGAGATCTAGGAGGGGCTAGTCTACTATGCATTTGGGTGATGATGTCACAGTAACAAAGCTTTTTCTTTCTCTTTTTTTTTTTGAACAAAGCAGTAATGAAGCTTACTCATTTTGGTGATGTAATAACACTGTCTGGGAAACAAAAATCGACCGTAGTTGAAATGGAAAAATAAAAGGACATTTTTGTCTACTTACGTCTCGTATGTGAATTTATTATTTTAATAAATTTTTAAATTTTTTATAAAGAGATATGTAAGAAAATAAAAAGAATTATATGTCATTTATAATTTTTGTTTTTTTAAAATAGTCTATTAACAAATGAGACTATACATTTTGCTACGTGGATACATGTTAGATAGAATATAGAGAGAGTAAAAATTATTAGGTATCCTCGGAGTATCACAAGACTGTTGAAAATAAGCTTGCTTGGTAGGTGATATGGTAGGCTGCCAAACCAGCCACCATGGTTGAACCATGTTGAACACATGGTTCTTCACAGGTCAAAAATGGCTGCCCAAATTTGTGGGCTTTCACACTATGAATTCACATTGTAGGATTTATCTATAAATAAGCTATGTATTATGAGAGTTATATATGTGGGAGAAAAGAAAAGAAAAAGAGAGAGCTGTGTAATGTTTCAGAAATTTTCAGAATAAATTTCAGTGAGTTTATTTTTCAATTTGGTTCGTATTTAAGCCTCTCTTTGTAAATCACCACCAGTGGTTTACACCCCACTCCCACCAACAGTGGTATCAGAGCCCGAGGCAGCTCCAATTTGCAGAAATTCTGCAAAACTGCCAAGAACAGAGTGTGATTTCGAAAGTTGACCAGAAATCAAAGTGATCAAAATTCATTTTAGATCACATCAGTGTGAAGCTCTCGACAAGACGAGCACACTGAAAAAAAGAACGTCGAAAACCGACCACCACAGAGGCCACACGCGCTCCACGCGCCTCCGTGACGCCGTTATCACTCGCACCACGCGCTAACGCGCCTTCCGCCGAAGAAGACGAGTCATCTCACGCGCAACACGCGCCCCACGCGTCTTCTTCGCCCGATTTGCAGGGTTTGACCCGAGATCCGATCCGGCGACCCAGATCCGGATCCAGTGCTGACGTCATCACGACGTCATCTGCTGACGTCATCCAAGCCGAGCCGTGAGCCGTCAAGCCGAGCCCCGAGCCGTTGACCAAGCCGTTGACCGAGCCGCTAAGCCGAGCCGCCAAGCCGAGCCGTCGTTGACCCGAGCCGGTCCAAGCCGTTGACCGTAGCCGATTGATTGAGCCGCACGGAAAGTAATCCAGTGTGCCGCGGCTAAGCTGTAGCCTCAGATCTGAGACGTTCAACTTGTTTTGGCTTGATCTGAGTCATTCAGAGTCTGTTTCGGGTGATCCAATAGTGGTTTCCAACTATTTGGAATATTCCGGACACATCTGTACGGTCAGAATTTGCAAATTCGATTCTGAAAATTTACAGATTGTTAAAGACAACCAATGGCCAACATAAACAACTTCTTTCAGCCCTAGTTTCCGAAACTCAGCAAGGAGAACTATGAAAATTGGAGTATTCAAATGCAAGTCCTACTAGCCTCACAAGATTTGTGGGAGTTAATGGATCGAGGATATGACGAGCCAGCTACTCTCGCAGATGAAGGAACTTTAAATGATACTCAGAAGACGGCGTTAAAAGATTCAAGGAGGAGAGATAAAAAGGCCTTGTATCTACTCTATCAAGGCATTGATGAGTCAAGTTTTGAGAAGATTTCAGCAGCAACAACCTCTAAAGAGGCATGGAGTATTCTTCGCAATTCACACCGTGGAATTGAGAAGACGATCAGAGTTCGACTACAGGTGCTACGTGGCGAATTCGAGATGCTGCACATGAATGAGAAGGAGTCAATTTCTGAGTACTTTAACAGAACATTGACTATTGTTAATCAGATGAGAAGATATGGAGAGAAGATGGAATCTCTTCAAGTGATAGAGAAGATTCTCCGATCACTCAGTCCCAAGTTCGAGCACGTGGTTGTAGCAATAGAAGAGTCCAAAGATCTCAGTGCCATGACCACCGATGAGTTGATGGGCACACTTGAGATTCATGAACAAAGGATCAACAAGAAGACTTCCTCAAGTTCTCTAGAGCAAGCTCTTCAATCAAAGCTGTCTTTCAGAGAAGACAGAAACGAGCAAGGGGGGACATCACAAAGAGGCCGAGGAAGAGGCCGTGGTTACAATAACCAAAGTTCTTTCGAGGAAGAGGCGGAAGAAGTCCAGCCAGAGGAGGAAGAAGTCAACCACACTTTGCTCCAAGAGGAAGAGCAAGTGGTAGAGGAGGTGGTTACAACAACCGACCAGGTTTTGACAAAAGGAATGTTCAGTGTTACCACTGCCACAAGTTCGGGCATTACAGCAATGAATGCCGAAGTAGAGCAACAACAGAAGCCGGCGAGCAAGCAAATTTTGCCGAGGAGGAAACAAACAAAGTTGGACCTACAGTCCTGTTTGTTCACCATGGAGACACTGAAAACCAAAACATGTTTGGTATCTAGATTCGGGAGCCAGTAACCACATGTGTGGTAAAAGAGAGCTGTTCGTTGAGCTTGACGAGACTGTACAAGCACAAGTCTCATTTGGTGATTCTTCAAAGACTCCAGTGAAAGGAAGAGGTAATATTCTGATCAAGCTCAAAATGGAGATCATGATTACATCTCCAATGTTATTATGTTCCTGCCATGAAGAACAACATTTTGAGTATGGGACAACTCCTAGAGAAAGGATACGACATCAGCATGAAAGATTGTCATCTTACCATCAAAGACAATCATGGTAATTTGATCGCTCGGGTGAGAATGTCCAAGAATCGGATGTTTGCATTGAACATCCAACATGATGCTGCGAAGTGTTTAAATGCCATCATCAAAGACAAAGACTGGCTATGGCATTTGAGGTTTGGACATCTCAACTTTGGAAGCTTGAAGCTGTTGTCAAGCAAGAATATGGTGAGAGGGCTCCCTCATATTGCTCATACTAATGAAGTCTGTGAAAGCTGCATTCTTGGCAAGCATCACAGAACTAGCTTTGCCAAAGAAGTGAAGTGGAGAGCAAGAAAGCCGCTGGAGCTAGTGCACACTGATGTGTGTGGTCCATTGAAGCCGATGTCAAATGGACAGAATAGATATTTTCTCACCTTCATTGATGATTATAGCCGGAAGACATGGGTGTACTTTCTTAAAAGAAAGTCGGAGGTGTTCAGCATCTTCAAAGAATTCAAAGCTTTTGTAGAAAAGCAAAGCGGCTACTACATCAAGACATTGCGATCAGATCAAGGTGGAGAATATACATCAGATGCTTTTGAGAAGTATTGCAAAGAGCAGGGAATCAAGCATCAAACAACACCATCCTATACGCCACAGCTGAATGGTGTTGCTGAAAGGAAGAATCGCACAATCTTAGATATGGCAAGAAGCATGTTGAAAGGAAAGGGACTGCCCAAGCAATTTTGGGCTGAAGCCGTATCATGTGCTGTGTATCTACTAAATAGATGCCCAACCAGGAGTCTTCATTCTATGACTCCAGAAGAAGCTTGGAGTTCACATAAGCCAAGCGTCAATCATCTCAGAATATTTGGGTGTGTTGCATACACCAAGATTCCAGAAGCAAGAAGAACCAAGCTCGATGATAAGGGAGAAAAATGTATCCTTGTCGGATATGGAGATAGAACAATGGGATACAAGTTGTATAATCCCATTACCAAAAAGGTGATCATGAGTCGAGATGTGATATTTGAAGAAGAAGAAGCTTGGAACTGGAATCAAGATGAAGTTGTCAAAGATGCAGAACTCATTCTTGAAGATGAAACATCAAAAGCTCCTGTTGAAATCACAAGAGAAGTTCAAGATGAGCCACAAACTCCTCCACATAGAATTCCTGCACCTAGATCGCCAGTTTCTCACAGAAGTGCTGCATCATCATCATCATCAGCATCAGCATCTTCAGATGATAGTTTTTTCAAACAACCAAGACCAATGAGAAATTTGCAGGAGATATATGAAGCTACAGAAGAAGCAGATCTGAATCTGTACTGCCTACTCGCAGATAGTGATCCACTTACCTTCTCAGAAGCCATCCAGGAAGATAAATGGAAGAAAGCAATGGATGAAGAAATTCATGCCATTGAGAAAAATGACACATGGAAGCTTACCAGTCTACCAGAGGGGCACAAACCCATTGGAGTGAAATGGGTATACAAGACAAAGAGGAATGCACAAGGCGAAGTGCAACGCTACAAGGCAAGGTTAGTAGCAAAAGGTTACAAGCAAAGAGCTGGCATTGACTATGGAGAGGTGTTTGCTCCAGTTGCCCGATTGGAGACTATCAGGCTAATGATTTCTTTGGCTGCCCAGCACAAGTGGCAGATTTATCAACTTGATGTGAAATCTGCATTTCTTAATGGTTTCCTTGAAGAAGAAATCTATATTGAACAACCTGCGGGGTATGTTCAGAATAGGCATGAAGACAAAGTGTACAAATTGAAGAAAGCACTTTATGGATTGAAGCAAGCTCCGCGTGCATGGAATACTAGAATTGATCAGTATTTTCATGACAATGGTTTTGAAAAATGTCCATACGAGCACGCACTATATTTGAAGAAGGAAGCTGATGGAAGCATGTTGCTTGCTTGTCTTTATGTTGATGATCTAATCTTCACCGGAAACAATCCAGCCATGTTCAAAGACTTTAAAAGAAGCATGGTCCAAGAATTTGAAATGACAGATATTGGATTGATGGCTCATTTTCTAGGCATTGAAGTGGAACAAAGAAAAGATGGGATTTTTATTTCCCAAAGTGGTTATGCCAAGGAAATTCTCAAGAGATATGGAATGGAGAATTGCAATCCAGTGAACACTCCTGTAGACAGTGGAGTGGAGCTCAGAAAAGGTACGAAGACAGGTGATGTGGATCCAACTTATTTCAAGAGCCTAGTTGGAAGTCTTCGCTATCTTACTTGCACCAGGCCAGACATACTCTATGGAGTAGGACTGATCAGCAGATATATGGAAACACCGATCAGTCACACCTTTATGCAGCAAAGAGGATTCTTCGCTACATCAAAGGTACAGTCGATGATGGTTTATTCAATAAACCAACTGATAATTTCAGTCTTGTTGGCTACTCAGATAGCGACTGGGGACGTGACTTGGATGAACGAAAAAGTACTACGGGGTTTACTTTCTTTATGGGAGATACAGCCTTCACATGGTCATCCAAGAAGCAAACCATTGTGACATTATCGACTTGCGAAGCTGAGTATGTTGCAGCCAACTCAGCTGTGTGTCATGCAATATGGGTACGGAACATGCTGAAGCATTTGGGATTTCCACAAGAAAAACCCACTAAGATCTATGTTGATAATCGCTCAGCAATTGCATTGGCAAAGAACCCAGTTTATCATGAAAGAAGTAAGCATATAGATACCCGCTATCATTTCATCCGAGAGCATGTGAAAAATAAAGAGGTGGAATTGTTACCTTGCAAATCCCAAGATCAACTTGCAGATATTTTCACGAAGCCGTTGAAAAATGAGATATTCAACAGAATGAAGATAATGCTCGGAATGAAGCAGCATGGAGAAGCAAGCTTAAGGGGGGATGTTGAAAATAAGCTTGCTTGGTAGGTGATATGGTAGGCTGCCAAACCAGCCACCATGTTGAACCATGTTGAACACATGGTTCTTCAATGGTCAAAATGGCTGCCAAATTTGTGGGCTTTCACACTATGGTTCACATTGTAGATTTATCTATAAATAGCTATGTATTATGAGAGTTATATGTGGGAGAAAAGAAAAGAAAAAGAGAGCTGTGTAATTTTCAGAAATTTTCAGAATAAATTTCAGTGAGTTTATTTTCAGTTTGGTTCGTTTTAAGCCTCTCTTTGTAAATCACCACAGTGGTTTACACCCCACTCCCACCAACAGACCATATCTCCTCACCAATCACCACTCATTATGTCCTATCATGTTCGTCAATTACCCAATATAAATAATTAATACTTCATCTTCTACATACTATTATGGAATAATCACTTGAGAGATAGAGAGAGCAATGATGAAAAGTGAGAAGTGAAATTCATTTTTCTTCTTTAAAAATAAATTAAGAATATTCAATTAAAATTTCCAAATATTTTTCTTTGATTAATTTTTGTACAAATTTTATAGACGAATAGTGTGTATAATAGTGACATATCAAATGCAGCCAAAAAGTTTCATATATGAGAATCACACGTGACTAACGTGGATTTTACTAATATTTTGTTGTTGTTGTTGTGTGTGTAAAAACATGGTCCACCAATTTGTTTCAAGTTTATTAGTATATATCATCAATTATTCTATCTATACTACCAGAAAAAGGGCTTTAGACACGGAATTTTTTTGCGACGATAAAAATACCTCACACCTGGTAACAAATTCCCTCTTGTCAGATTTGTTTATTTAACAAAATTAGCCGACAAATTAGAAAATCATAATTGGTCTCATACACAATGATAAAATTACTTGGACCACCTGGTGATTGCAAAAAAAATTATGATATTACGATAAAGTGAACGAGACAAATCGTATTTTAAACAAACTTTAATGGATTCATTGGTAAATGATCCAAATCATATTCGAGTTGTTGAACGAGTTGATTTATACATATACTTCCTATTGCTGTGAAGAAAATACTATTTTCATCTGTGCAATAAAATACTATTTGGTTGATAGCGGTTATAGCAACAAAACAGACTATATAGCCCCATACAAGTGGTATAGATATCACCAAAATGCCTATCAGAATCGAATAAGACAGAAAGATTTCGAACGGTTCAACGAGGCACATTCGTCATTGCGTAGTTGTATTGAGCTGACGTTTGGTGCCTGGAAGTCAAGGTAGAGGGCGTTGCGGAATATGTCAAAGTTGTGTTTTTTTGATCAAGTGTCTTTTGTATGTGCGTCGATGGCGTTACATAACTTCATACGCAGAAACAGTAAAATTGATGAGGTTACGTTGAATATCCTAGACAACGACGATTACGTGGCGCCGCAAATGCCCGGCCACCACGAATACATACGAGTTGCTGATATGATGGAGCTAGGGGACTCAGATCCAGAAATGGGCGCTGTAAGAGTGAATATTACATACACTCTGGGACGGCAAACACACATGTAGAGGCGAAGCATTTGTTAGTGTGGCGGGTGTTATCTTCGATGTATGTTGTATAATATTTCGAATTCTACAAAATGAAGTACTGTTCATAATTTCTTATTTTAGCTATCTTGTTATTTTTTTTATAATTTTTATTCGAATATGTTTAATTGAGAATTCATATTATAACAAATTAAAAAAATGAACATAAATACGAACAAGTTAAGATAACGTAAAATCCGAGTTTATTAATTTCTTTAATAGAATCTACTCTTCCGCATGTGCTAAAGAAAAGTATTCATTTTCAACATATTTCTGTATGTTGTTGAAAAAAATTATATTACATCATTATAGCTTAGAAGGATATAATTTGTATTAGAAAATTATAAATAACCAAAAATAATAAAAAGTACAAATAATTTGCCTAACATAGAGAGTATAATAATCTTCACATGTGTATTTCAAATAAATTAGACCAATAATATTATGATACATTGGTAAACATGTGAGTTTTTTAACATTGTAATTGTATTTTATAAAAATTAAGATTTATTAAAAAGAATTTAAAAAAGACTTTTGAAATTAAAATTAAAATTTTTATGTTGTAATTTTGGGAATTTTGTTTCATTGTCATTAGTAATATTATTGAAATAATTTACAAACTTATCAAATTATTGTGACACGTATTACCAAAAATTAACATAAAAAATATGAAGTATGAGTATATTTCATGTGATAGCAACGCTAATGCCTTGTGGCGTGAAGTCTCATCTTTTGCCAAATATAAAAAAGAGGGCAAAAAAAATAAAATAAATATTTATTGACCAAAAAATTATGAGTTGTTGAAAACATTGATAAAATTGCAAGGGATATATGCAAGGGCTAAATTACTATTTTTTATCAAAAAATAATTTGCCACAGTGGAATCCAAAAAAATGTACATTTATTGACCAATAATAGCACATCACTCGTTTTTTCAAATTTTTTTTTAGCTTTTTATTTTATTTTATTTATTTTAAATATTACAGTCCAATAATTGTACAATTATGTTGCCTCAATTATGCTCTCATTGAATTCAACAATAAAAGCCAAAACCATCTATACAGATGTGGCACTCCCTCGCCCACACAGAAATTTGGAGTCTGGATCCTCTCCAGCAGTTTCTCCGGGCAACGGCTCAGATAGAGCCACATCACCTCTAAAGAAATATACGCTCAGATTTATTCTTTAAACCAAAAATAAATTAAAAAAAAGTACACACCTACACCCACTGACACACACTCTCTCTTCGTTGAACGTTCCTTTCTCGTTCCTTTCTCATTGACACACACACACACTCACAGCGCATGTTCTCTTTCTCTCTCTCTCTCTCTCTCTATCACATTTATAATCACATTTCTAATAAAAAATAAAAAACTATTTTAATCTTTTTCATTTTATTTTCATAATATATATATATAATTTTTATTTTTATTATAAAATTTTAATTTTTATAAAATTAATATTATTGAAAATATACTTTTAAAATAAATAAAAAGTAATTATTATGTTTAGTTATGCTTTCAAAGTATTATTTTTAAAATATGAAAAATATTTTCATGAAAATAAACACACAAAAATCATATATTTTTGAAATTCTCAAAAATAATCTTCAATCCAAATATATATATATATATATATGAAAATAATGACTTCTGTGCATAGATGTAAATTTTTTATTTTCTTTAAAACACAGATTCAATCTACGCATAGGTGTAAATCAATTTCTTTTAAAAAAATTATAAACTTGTTTGGTTAATAAAATTAAATTAAAAGTCATTATTTTCATATGATTTTTTTTGGAAGGAAGATTGTTTTTGAGAATTTCAAAAATATATGATTTTTGTGTGTTTATTTTATCAAATTAATTTTTTTATTTAAAAAATAATAATTTGAAAACATAACTAAACATTGTAATTACTTTTTATTTATTTTAAAAATTTTTATTAAATATATTTAATATCAGTCTCATTTTAAAGGTATATTTTCAATGATATTAATGTTATAAATTAAAATTTTATAGCATTAAAAATTATATATATATATATATATATTATGAAAAAGTTTAAAATTTTTTAAATTTTTATTAGAGAGAGAGAGAGAGAGAGAGAGAGAGAGAGAGAGAGAGAGTGGGATATGACTGTGACGTGTGCGTGTAGTGAGGTGAGGGAGAGAGAGCAGTGTCAGACAAAATGAAATGATTCAGTGTGGGTGTGTTTTGAAATTTTTTGTTTAAGGAAATAAATCTGAACCATTTATTTCCTTGTGGGTTGACGTGGCTCTATCTGAGCCGTCCCCCGGAGGAACAACCGGAGGGAGTAGCTGGAGAGGATCCGGACTCAGAAATTTGTAGTTCCAACTATTTAAAAAAAAAAAATTATATTTCAAATGCAAAAGTTGGCTGGCGATGTTGTCGTGTCGGATGTCCTTCAAGGGTAAAAATGTAATTTAGCTATTCATTACAATATTTTATAACATATTTTTTTGATAAAAAGTGTAAAAATTATTTCAAATTTACATTTTTTAAAATACTTTTTTAAGTAAAAAAAATAAAAAAATACATTTATTTAAATTATCCTAAGCAACTCCTAAATTCAACTCAAGTTAGAATATTGATTGGCCATAACACTTACTTGTGGACAGACTAAGAAATTAGCTAATTTATTAGACACTGTTACGTACCTTCCTTGATTTGACATGACTCGAGAACATGCTGATTGAAATGATAGAGATGATATGCGATGCCTTGAAACGCTGTGACTTTGACAAATACCTATGCTGATTATCAGGGGATGAATTTTGTTGTTGAATACTATTACTTCCGAATTTATAACCAAATGCTTATGTGATCATGGAATTTGGACTCGTATATGTGTATCTTTCCTCAGAGTAATTTGTTATGATATGTGACCCTCAAGTTAGATCCTTGAAACCATGGTTTTTGACGAAGGAACCCGTTTGAAGTGGAACCTTTATTTGATTTGATTTGATTTTGTTTTATGAGGACTATGAATTGTTATTGAACGAAGGATAGGGTTACCTTTGCTAAGGGAAGAGTAAACCGAGAACTTGTTTACTGTATAACTTCGACTGATTGGGAGCACATGTCATATTACAAAGATTGAATGCCTTGGTATATTACCTTTGCTATTGCTTGTTCAGGGAATGGCTGCATTTATGTTACTAGCTACTTGGAAGTATATTACTTAGATACATTGCCTTATCTTCCAATTGATTTTGTGGGAAATGTGAAAGATATGCTCATTATGTGCTTGACTACGACTGCCTTCACTGTTATGGGATGGAAATATGGAGTTGATTTGGAATTTTGAATGGGCTTCCTCTTCCTTAGGATAGGACTGACTTTTTGCACATTGCCTCTGCAACTCAGTACTTTCTTTTTCCATCTCTGGCCAGTATAACCCTTGCTTCTGTATCTGTCGGTATAGACTGATATCCTAATTTCCTCAGGACTTAGCATGGATCTGCTTGAGTCTATAAAGTGCTTTTTGTCTACCGACGCACCTTGCTAGCAGGTTGTTGGGACCGCGAAAATATTACTCTCCTTTAAGGAGTAGGAATGATGCAAGTTCTGCTGGTCTGATTGTTCTTTTCTCGATGACGATGGCTATACTATTGTAGACTCGACTTTCTTCGTGCCCACTTTCAGAGAGCTCGAATTGGTCCTACAGTTCAGACTCCTGTCACGGTGCTGAATCTAATCTCACAAAGTCCAATGTGAGACTGATTAACAGCAAAGAGTCCAATCCGGCAAATTATTTTGGAAAATCTGATTTTGAATCAAATAATGCCAAAACTGGACTGCTTTCCTAGATTACAGAGCCACCACCTAAATATTTTGTTTTTGAGAAATTTAGGAAACCCTGACTTGTGCCTAAGGCTACGTGTCTGTTATCACCAAAGTTGCCTTGGCTCAGGAATTTGGGTACGAGAGGGGAAAGTCTTGAAATGAGCACCCCTGCTCGCCCGATCAAAGGATCGGCCTCTACTAATCATGATATGTTGTTTTATAAACCTCATGCGTTCTTATTCAGTTATTAGCTAACTTTACTATGTGACGCACACATACAAGTATAGACTAAGTCGCAAGATTTGGAACGAATTCAACTCGTGTTTGCTTTCGAAAATTGCATTGACCATGTGTGACAGAATTGAATAATAATATAAGACTGAGGTTTCTAATCGTATTACAGGGTAAGATAAGTTTGGAGGACCAAACTTCTTAAGGTGGGGAGATTGTAACACCCCAAAAATGCAAATTATAATTATTTGAATTATCCATGTGTTAATTGCGGATTATATGATTTAATTTGTGTGTATTTGTCCAAATTGGAAAATTATTTGTTGAGAATACAAATTTGGAATGGAAATTGATGACCTTATTGGGTTCAGAAATTGAAATTGAGAACATAGATATATTAATTGAAATTTTTAGAATCATCTGGGAAGTTTAATTAAAAATTGATTCCGTCTGATTCGCTAATTTTAATAGGTTGGAATTAAATAATTGAATAGGAAGTAGAGCTTAATACACATTAGTATAATTTAATTTAGTGTCATTAAGATTATAAATGATGAAGATTAATTTAATTTAAGGGAATTTGATTTAATTAAGTTTGTGATTGGCATAATTTAATTAATGTGATGAATTAGCCTAAATCTATTCTAACTTAAGTATATTAGTAGATTGGTGGCTAAATATAAGCCTATTCATCAACATAGCAAGAAAAGAGAGACCAAGGGAGAGAGAGTGAGTGCATTATGCTGGAGAGTTATTGAGAGAGAGAGAGAGAGAGAGAGAGAGAGAGAGAGAGAAAAGAAGAACAAGAGGAAGATCATGGAAGGAGAAAAGCTTTGACCTACACAAATTCATCAACTTAAGGTAGGAATCCTCTTCTAATTTCATGAATTTGACTTGTTATACTCATAAACCCATAGAATCCAAGTTCAATTAAGAAGAATTCAAGTTTAATTGGTGGCTTTATAGAGTAAATTAAAGCAAAATATATGTATGAATAAGATAAGCAAGAAAGTGTAGGAATTAGTTTAAGAGCATAACATGCATGTATAGATATATATATATATATATATATATGGAAGAATTGAATGAATTAGCTCATAATCCTTGCATGCATGGCATGATTTTCATGAAAATTATTTTCACACATTTAAACTCTTGCATGGTTCTTCACTTGCTGAAAAATTGCCATGAATTATGAAGCTTGAGGCTCACTTGTGTTGTTTTGATCTTGTGATAACATTCAAGAAGTTGTATTGTTGTTTTACATGGATTTGAGCCTCAAGTTGGAACCATGATTTTTGTTTAATACTTGTTATGACTAAATGGATGTTTCATGAAATTGAGTCTCAAAAATGGAAAAATTGGTTTAATTTGATATTTAGAGCTTTATAAGAATTCAATTAAAAATTTGATTTAGGTTAATAAAATTAGATGTAGTCAAATTAAGCCTTAATTGAGAATTAATTAAATTCAATTGAAATTGAGTTAGGCTCAAGATTATGGAAATAAATGTGAAGATTAATTATTTGGGTCTTGATTTGCTTAAAAATGGAGTTGAAATTGCAAAATGTACGTATTTATGAGTTTCTGATTCAGTAATTTAAACATGACTGAATAATTGCAATTTAAACATGACTGAATCATTGTAATTTAATGTGTATGAGCCTAATTTAAGTTTAATTGTGTAATTAGTGAACTTAATAAGGGTTTGTATATGATGAGGGTCTTTATATTTAATTAGTTTAGTTAATACATGGCTAAACATTTTTTAATTAGAGGTTAAAGGAAATTAATAATCTAATTAATTTATAATTCTTGTCATCCATATTTAAAGCTTAAAGCTTAAGTGAACTAAATATGTTTAAGATGATTGTGTATTGTGCTATACATATTTGTGATTGTAGGTCACAAGTCAAGGACTGCTTGACCAACTATTCTGGAAGCCCACTGTGAGTAATGTTATTGTAAAGATATGTTCATACGAATTATGTTCCAAATGTGATTTGATAAGTTATGATTTCTGAAATAATATTTGTTTACGTGAACGAATGTTCTATGTTTGAAATCTATTATGGCATCCATAGATAGTCCCAAGTCATGGGGGACGACATATTAATGCGGGTCCATGACATATATGTGATTATGAGATCTCGTTAGCCACTTCATTGTGGTGATATGTGTTTAATCGGTATCCGGAACCGATTACTCTAGTCGGAAGATGATATGTGATATGTTCTATGAGATGTACCGTTATATTATGTTCTGATATGAGACTGATATGAATGATTGTGTCATGATTTGCTTTACGGATATGATATATTTGAAATTCCTTCACTAACTCTTTTACTTTAATGTTATTCACTGGATTTTAGCTCACTGTTTTTATATATATGTATTTATATGTGAGCGCCCCGAATGTCAAGCCTAGGCGAAGTCTTGAACCGAGCCACCGTTTTGAAGCCTACCAAGTGTTTTTGGGTGCCTCCGAGTTGGGGCTAGGCCTGGAAGGCTGTTAGCAAACTTTGTTTTTGTTGTACACATTTGACCCGTATACATGTTTTGTATAAAATATTTTGTTGTATGTTATGTAATATAAGTGGGTAAATTAACGCTTTTGCATGTGATTATTTGTTCATATAGATGCACAGCTCATTGGACTAATGGTATTTTTGTTTATTGCTTCCGCAAGCCCCGATTATTTTGATTATACAGGAAGGCCTTTGGTAATCTCGGATTACTGGCCGGTTACGACACCTGAGCTTGTTGTTACGACACCCAAACCCATAGGGGCGGGTTTGGGTTGTGACACCTGAGCTTGTTGTTCATTTACTCAAATAATTTTCTCATTTTTTCAAAATTTGACTCAATTCTCAATTTGTTTTAAAAAATAACTTGATTTTGATTTTGAAAAGGAAAATTTAGATTAATCCAACATGTGAGGTGATTAGGAATGTCAAAATGACCCGCGACCTGTGGGCGGCCCGGGATGGACCCAGCCCGTTTGGGCCCAGGCCCGAGCTCCTGGGCCTGGGCCATCATTTTGAAGCCCGGGCCTGCTTAAGGCCCACTCAAAGCTGGACCCGAGGCTTATTGTTTTCTTTTAGTGGAAAATAATAAAATTTTGGTAGAAAAAATTAAAAAAAACGAACAAAAAATGGTCAGGCTTGCCCAAGTCGGGCCCAGGCTCAACCTATCGGCCTGTCCAAGGCTCGAATACCCATGCGCGTAGGGTTGGGCCTGGGCTGACCCGGGTCGGCTTGGGCCTAAATTTTGATGGGACTCTGCGAGGCCCAACATGGGCCGGGTCTGGCCCGAGTGAGCTGAGACGGGCCGGGCCGGGCCAGATTTACACCCCTAGAGGTGATGATTTCTACTATCCTTTTGAAAAATAGATTTTTAGGTCTAAAAAATGTTTTGGCTAAAAGAGATTTCGGTTTGGGTTCAGAATCTCATCACTTTAGAGCTATTTCAAGAAGACATTACCATCAATTTCTTCTTTCATTATTGAGGAATATTAATGATGGGGAAATGTTTGGGGCCTCGAATTGTGAGGTCGATTGCTTCGATTTATTTATTTATTTTTTTGTTATGTTGGTTTGTTTTTTTTTTTTTTTTCTTTCTTGGAAAGGTGGTTATGTGTAGAGGTGTGCTAAAAAATTAGACATCCCGCATCAACTCAGCCTGTGTGGTTTGATAAGGTGAGTGAGTTGGGTTGGACTGGTTAGATGATAAAATTGACTGATTAGTTAGGCTATCGATTAAAATTTGTTAATTTCATATAATTTTGTACGAGTCCCTGCTATCCAGGCTGAATTGGTGTGAGATGTCTAGTTTTTTGGCACACCCTTACACATAACCACCCTTCAAAAAAAAAAAAAAAAACCAACACCAACACCAACAAATAGAAAAAAAAAAAAAAAAGGGAAGAGAGGAATTGTTGAGGCATTAATTTTATCATTCAATAAGTCCAACCTAGGCTAAATATTAGTGCGGGATGTCTAGTTTTTTTGGCACATCCTTACACATAACCACCCATCCAAAAAAAAAAAAAAAACAACCATACCAACACCAGCAAATAGAAAGAAGAAGAAAAAAAAAGGAATGAGAGAGGAATTGTTGATGCATTCGAGCCTCGACAATTCGAGGCCCTTAGCAGCGTCGTTAAAAATGTTCAAGTTTTAGGATCGTTTAAAAAGAAAAATGCTAGACAACCACTATTATGAACCCATAACTTATCCTGAATGTGTTTGTGTGGTAAAAATTAAATTGATAAAGTATAGGATACATGAGTAAAACAAATTTAAACTAGGGGTGGGCGCGGGTCGGTTGCGGCCATGGAACCTCCAATCCGCCATCCATCCGCCAGATTGCGGATTGGAGAAAATCAATCTGCATCCGTCCGCCAATCCGGTAGATGTGGATTGAGCGGATTGGCGGTTTGGCGGATGGATGCGAATCGGTTTGGCGGTTTCAAATTTTATAAATTTCAATATAATTCAACTTGTGCACTTCTTCAAAAAAAAAAAAAAAAAAAAGAAGAAGAAAGTATTACACTCAATGACTTAAAAAAATATTACCATCACTGCATGCCTCATTCAAAGCAAGAAAGTGTGAAATTTTAGAATATCACAATCACTGCATGTCTCATCCACATACTACAATCACAGCATGCCTCATCCACATAAAGTATTACAATTTGTGGTTCTTAAAATATAAAAACAATTCAAACCACCAAAACTATGAACAGAGCAGTAGTAGAGATTGTATGTCTCTGTATTGTTACATCTATATTTGTTTTTGAAAACAAAAACCAACCAGCATATATCATATTTTTTATTTATTATTTTTAGAGATAGATTTAGGGTTGGTTTGGGATGTTCTAAAAAAGTGTACTTTTTGACTTATTGGCTTATATGGGTTGTGTTTGGGTTAGGTTTGATGTGATGTATTAGAAATGTGATGTGATTTAAATAAGATAATGTGACTTAAATAGGATAGTGACTTTTTAACTTTTTGTATTATTTAGTAAATGCCAAACTTGGCCTTAAAAACCAAAAAATATAGATAAATAATACGTTTATTTTTTTCAATTCAAAAAAGATATTCAAGTTAAAACTTTTTTTCAATAGAATATTTAAACTCTTTTTTAATTGAAAACACAAACAGAATATTTAAACAAACTGAAAACACAAAGTCTTATAAATTACTAGGGGTGTTCGTGGTTTGGCGGTTCGGTTGCGGCCAAAGGAATCTCAAATCCGCCATCTGTCCGCCAGATTGGCGGATTGGAGAAAATCAATCCGCAACCGTCTGCTCGTCATCATGCATCCGTCCAAAATGTGGCGGATCGGTTCGGTTCAGTTCGGTCGGTTTTGGCGGATCGGTATATCCGCTGCACACCCCTAATTTAAACTATTGATTTCTTTCTAGATAAATTCTAGGTTGATTAGGGGGTGGGTTTGTAGTGTTGTTTGTTTAAAAATAAGATGTCTACACTAGTCATCTATAATTTAAGAGTTGTTTGGGATGATCTAAATAATTATACTTTATGACTTTTTACAAAAAGATATACAAAAAAATAAAGACGTGATATGATCAAAAAAAGATAAAAAGATAAAAAAATGTGATAATATAGATCATGCCAAACAAGTTCTTAGTCTATTTCAAATTTGTTCAATGGTCCTGTTAAAAAATTGAAATAGACCAAACCAAAATTAAATTTGATCTAAATTATTATACTTTATGACTTTTTACAAAAAAATATATAAAAAAATAAAAAGGTGATATAATTTAAAAAAGATAAAAAGATAAAAAAAATATGATAATATAGATCATGCCAAATAATTTCTTAGTCTATTTTCAAATTTGTTCAATGGTTCTGTTAAAAAATTGGAATAGACCAAACCAAAATTAAATTTGATTTTTGTTTCTATGTGTCATATTTCTATGTGCGAAGTACAAGATTACTTGGCCAATGGCCATCTTTACAGATGGTTACGTATCCTTTTTTTTTTTTCCTGTCGATCTTTACATATGGCAGATATGAGAGAGAGCTGCTGGCAATGCACTTCAAAAAACAAGAAAAAAGAAAAAGACAAAACATAATTAAAAAAAATTTAATACTATTTTAAAACTCTAATTAGAATAATTAAAGTTCAAAAAAAAAAAAAATTTAGAATTCTAGAACATTTTTCTTACACATGGGGTTACGTATGCATTTTTTCCTACTGAAAAGTCAAAGCACTAGAAGTCGACGCCCGTGTGGTGTGCACTGAGGTGTTCATGGTTGGATTTAGTATTAAATTGTTGTTTGTAATAATTTATAAAAGTTAAAAAGTTAAAAAATTATTATTTTATTTAAATTATATTATTTTATTTAAATTATATTATTTTTTTATCACATTATTTTAAATTTAATCAATATTCAATTCATATCTTCAAACTCCACTCATATCTAACTCATATTTCATAAAAAGTTAAAAAATATATTTATTTAGATCATTTCAAACCACCTATAAATTTAATCATGATCGATTTTAACTATTTTTTAAATAATAAGTGATGCATATTTTGCACCATAAATATATTTATAATGATATGATGCAAGTAATGAGTTTCATATAATTAAATGTATGGCCAATCAAAATCGGATTATGAGATTATATCATCGTAAGTTCAAAGATTTTTAAAAGTCTCAAATAAATCAACCCAATGTAACTGATATTAATTTGGGTAAAAACCACAATTTTATTAAAAATAAATCAATTAATCAATAATAAATAAAATAAATAAATAAATTTTTAGCATTTAAATATAACATAAAAAATAAAAATATATTAATGCAAATTAAATTCAACTCAAGTGAAAAAAGAAAGTCAAAAAGCATCTATATATGGAATGGTAGCAGTGTTCTTCTTTGTAGAGCAGATCACAAAACCACCTAAGTTATGGAGTCTGTTGTTGTGCCTCCCTCACCAATGGCCGGTCGCGACCGGAAGCTCCACATAGTTATGTTCCCATGGCTAGCATTTGGTCATATGATCCCATACTTAGAACTCGCCAAATTCATTGCCCAAAAGGGTCACAAGATTTCCTTTGTATCCACACCCAGAAACATCCAACGCTTGCCAAAGCTGCCTCCTAATTTATCTCCTTTCATACATTTTGTTGAGCTCCCGTTGCCCCGCGTCGACTGCCACCTCCCTGAAAACGCAGAGGCCACCATGGACGTCCCCTCCGACCATGTTCCTTACCTGAAGAAAGCCTTCGACGGACTCGAGACTGGGTTGGCTGGCTTCCTTCAAGTTTCCGCACCTGATTGGATCATTTACGACTTTGCTCCTCACTGGTTGCCCCCTATCGCCACCAAACTCGGCATTTCTCGAGCCTTTTTCCTCATCTTCAACGCCTTGTTTGCAGCTTTCTTTGGTCCGGCATCGGCTTTGATCGACTGTTCTGATGATACCCCGATGGAGCCGGAGCAGTTCACTGTCCCACCTAAGTGGGTTCAATTTCCTACCAACGTAGCCTTTCGCCTCTATGAGTCAAAACGAATCCTAGCCAGTGCAACAAATAATGCTTCTGGGGTTTCCGACTTGTATCGATATGGATCGGCGGTGTTGGGGTGCGACGTCTTTGCCATACGACACTGCACAGAGTTTGATCCCCAATGGTTGACTCTGCTCCAAGATCTTCAACCCAAACCTGTAATTCCACTCGGTTTAATGCCACCGGCGGTGGTTGACGACAGCGGTGTCAACGAGACGTGGCTTTCAATCAGTGAGCGACTCAACAACCAAAACAATGGCTCTGTGGTTTACGTAGCATTGGGGAGCGAAGCCATGCCGAGTCAGGAAGAAGTCACCGAGTTGGCTCTTGGGTTGGAGCTCTCTGGTGTGCCCTTTTTCTGGGCATTAAGGAAGCCGCCTGGTTCGAACAAGTCCGAATCGGTGGAGCTGCCGGATGGGTTCGAGGAGCGAACCAGAAGTCGAGGGGTAGTGTGGAAGAGTTGGGCGCCTCAACTGAAGATATTGGGACATGAATCAGTGGGAGGTTTCTTGACTCACTGTGGATGGAGTTCCGTGATAGAGGGACTCCAGTTTGGGAAACCACTTATTATGTTGCCGTTCATGGTAGACCAAGGTTTAAATGCAAGGGTACTCCATGAGAAGAAGGCTGGGATTGAGATACCCAGAGATGAAGAAGATGGGTCCTTCACCAGGAACTCAGTGGCCGACTCAATCAGATTGGTTATGGTAGACAATAAGGTGGGATTAATTTATAGGAAGAAAGCCAGAGAAATGAGTGCCCTATTTGGTGACAAGGTTCTGCATGATCAGTACATGCACAATTTTCTTGAGTATCTCTCCAAAAACAGTAGATGCGTTCATGAAGGTTGAGTTTTAAGTTGAAAATATGGTTTTAAATTCCGGAATTGGAACGTGTAAAAGGGATGAAATAATTGTGATTTATTTTTATTATATTTGGATGACCAATAAATAAATAAATAGATAGACAATGTGGGTGTTTGGGAAGTTATTAATTTAATAGGTTATTTTAATTTTTGACTATTTTAGTACGTTAAAATTTTTGTGTTTGGAAAGATGATTGAATTTTTTTGTAATTGAATGTGATGTTTGTGAGAGAAAAAATAAAATGATTATGAGTTTGATGTGATATTTTATTTTATTAGTTATTTTAGTTTATTTTATCTTTTTATAAATTTTAGCCTAAATAATGCTAAATTTTTTTTTCGCCAAACACCACCAATGTGTTATTTTATTTTTGATATTTTGTGTATAGATGAACTATTTGATAGTTAAATCTATATAACAATGGAAGACTCTTTTTGAATTCTAGTTGGGACATTTTGTTCTAGATGCCACCATGGGCAACACGCAGGTTTAGTTCAATCAATGGAGTTATTAGAAATTTATATAATAAGGGAAAAAGTAAATTTATGTACACAGAAATTAAATACAGATATACACATAAATTAAATATAAAATTGGATATAATTCTCTTACAAGAACGGGAGTCTTACCTATAAGATTCACTCCTTGTGAGAGGGTTATATCCTATTTTATATTTAATTGCAGTATTTTTAACCTTAATTAAAGGGAAAAGTAGTTTTTGAAACATGATGGGATATATGTCATATGTGTACATTTGATGGGATTGCTTTTCCTCTTAATCCAACGGTCCAAAAATATCTCTATCTAAGAAATATCAAAATAGTTTCAATTTTTAATTCAACGGTCAAAAACATGAGGTTGAGATTTGTGTTGTGCCCAGTCGCTTTCAAATTTTGAGCTACATTCTTCTCGGCGATTTCAATGGTGTGACAAAAAGGACTTGAGTTGGGGCTTAGTTTTTCAACAAGTGCTGATGATTTCATCGATTTTGAAGATTGATTCCTAGCTCTTAAAGAACACCATTAATCTCTCTATTTCTTTGTTTGAATTAGGTACGGGAAAATGCCGCAATAAATATATATGTATATATATTTATTATCTTTCATTGTTGTTTGATTTCGTTTTTCTAATAGTTTTTTGATTCTCTATTTCTAGAGTTTGTTATGTTATATAGTTGCTTTTCAATTTTCTATTTGCTTTGGAGATAAAATTGATTTGATGGGTTTAAATGTTGTAGAGAAATACAAAAGAGTCTCAACTATTCATATCGTTTTAACTATTTATATTACTTATATTTTGTACATATTTTTAGGCCGTTAGATCACGTGTTAAGAAATGATCTCAATTATCCAAAAGTTTTTATAGGACAAATGTCTCTAAAGACTTGTACTCCTCCTTAATTTATATTAAAAAATGACTCGTAACTAAAAGTATTCCTAACCAATTTGAATCTAATCAAAACCAACGACTACTCTGAGACGTTATACAAATAGCATATAAAACTTTTGCCTTGTGTTGTTGCCTCGCATTGGAAGAGGAACAAATTTGTGACCTTATACTTCATTTATTTGATCCTCATAAACTTGATACTATTTCTAATAATGAATTAAATTTGACTGGCTTGTGTTGTATATAATCTTTTTGCTTTTATTTGTATGTCTAATTTGTTATTTGATCTTGTAATTTGCTTTTCAAGTACTAAAGTGGGCATTTTAGTGATCTCATGTGTTCATAAATTGAGATTACTCATATAATGAATTTTGAATTTGCTTTTCCTCTCTCTCTCTCTCTCTCTCTCTCTCTCTCTATATATATATATATATATATATTAAAAATAACCTTCTACGACATATAAAATTATATTGTGAAAAGTGTAATGATTTATGCTATACAAGAAAATGTCTTAAAAGATTATATACGACATACAAACTATGTCAGAAATATATTAAAAATAACCTTCTACGGCAGACAAAATTATGTCACGAAAAGTTTAATGATTTATGACATATAACAAAATGTCGTAGAAGATTATATATGGCATATATAGTATGTCATAAATATATTAAAAATAACCTTCTACGACATGCAAAATTATGTCATGAAAAGTATAATGATTTATGGCATAAAAAAATATTGTGAAAAATTTTATACAACGTACAAAGTATGTCATTAATGTTTAATTTATTACTTTTTACAATTTTACTTGCATGCCATAAACAAAAATGCTAAAAATCCCAAAAATTCTACCAAAAATTTTACCAAATATCTCACATGGGTGTGGGATTCACATGGGACCCACATTGTATGGGTCTCACACCCATGTGAGACATTTGATAGAACTTTTGATAAAATTTTTGAGATTTTTAGCATTACTCTGCCGTAAATGACAATTAACTTTTCACGGTATGTCATATAACGACATTTATGTATATGCTGTGAAAGAATTTTTACAACATATATTACAAGTCTTAAAAATTTAATTTTGTTATAGTAAAAAACTCCTAGAGTTTATTTATGGAAACGTCCTCTTATTAATTAGTTTGGGTTAAATGAAATCCATTGGCCCAATAGTGTGAATCAAGCCTAGATTGGTCAAATGACCCATAACGCACAGTGCGCACCACGCTTAATTATTCACACTCACCTTTGCAAGCCTGCTAAACCCACAGATAAAGGGCTCATGCTTCATAAAGCCATTTCTCTAAAATGTCATTATAATTTCAAAAGAGAGCATCCATTTCAAAACAAACATACACATAAAATGATACTCCATGCAAACACTACAAAATCCCATCTCTGCATAATAAGTTATAGAAACCCCCCTCCCAAAAAAAAAAAAAAAAAACATAGAATAGAAATCCATCCGAATATATGACTAGTTTACAAAGTAAGGCTTACCCAATTATGTAAATGTACACAAAAAAGAGGTGTTTAAAAATTCAAATATCACAACACTCAATTCAAAACACACATAGATAATTTGAAAAAAAAAAAACAATTACTCAATGCAAACACTAAAAAAACAAATATATTGCTATCACACATCTGTTAGCAAAAATTTAGTTTAGGCCTAATCGAAGGTGATTGATCTACAGATTTCAACTGATTTTAAATAAACATAAAAATTATCAGACTTTGTGGTTGAGTCCTATGCCTTAAACAGATTAAGGACTTTCCTGGAGGTAAATAAGTAAAGAAGGATTGGAATATAACAAAATATGTATTAGTTCGAATAAATTGTCACTTGTCACTAGTTACAAAAATTTAAAGAAGAACAAAAAATTGAATAAATACAACAATCGACAGAAAGAAAAGCAATAGGGATTAGAAAAATTACTAATTTAATCTACTCCTAAAATGACTAATTTAGAATTAGTCCTAAATAACTCTTCACGAGTGTGATTGGTGGTTGTTGATATTATGGATTGATTTTTCTTTGTGTCTCTCTTGGCCTATTTATAGGCTCAGCAACATGAGAGAAAGAGATAACCTAAGCCCATGATTTTCTTAACAAGTTCATGATTTTCTTAACATTATCCATATCTCATGTTTGATAGGAATCATTTTGCAAATTTGGTGCTTGATTTGATCTTGACTCCTTGATCTCAGCAACTAATTTTTAAATTGCTACAATTGCTAACTTTTTGGCCTTCCATTTAATGTCGTCATGCCATGTCCCTAACACATCTGTCATGTCACGTTAGCATGCCTGTTGACAGAAATAATAATAATAATGAAAACAAATGTGATCAAGGTTATTTTTTGAAAATAGTTTATGATTTCAATTGATAGACCATAATCGAACGTGGCCATAATTAATAGGCCACAATCAACAGAAAAATAAAATGTGGTACAAACAATGCGCCTTTATTTAAATGGATTGAAGAATGAAATTCAATTAAATGATTTATAAAGCTATTTACCACAATCGACAAAAAATATTTTATAGTGCAAATAATTCAAATTCTTGAAGAGTTGTATTACACTCATAGTAATTTTTAATCTATCACTGTCGATTGGCGAACACTCCATCTTTGGCTTTGTCGAGTGACATAACAAAGAGTCACATCCCTTATTTTTAAAATAAAACAATTCTCTGCTAGCCACATTTTGGCTAGTTAAAGAGAATTCACTACATATAGCATTTTTCAACTGAAAAATCTAGAAATCTTCTAAATGTTGATTTGTGATTATGTATAAATTTTAACAAGTAAATAGAAATCCCAATCAAACAATCAAAGACAAATCAACACAACGATTTAACGTGGAAAAACCACAATTGGAGCGCCTCCAATTGTGATAAAAAACCACGGGAAAAAGCCACAAAACAATCCACCAAGAAGACATAAAGGAATTACACAAGTGTACTCTCAATTACTTAGCGAATCCACGCCCGAATCTAACCGACAACTATGTGCTTCTTCCATCCTCGTCTTCACCTCGGAATTGTCTTGCACAACGTTGAATCCACAACGCCGATGTCGAATCACGACGATGAGCCACTTCGAAATCCACCAAAGCTTCAGTCTCGAATTCCACCGAAGAACAACACCCTCTTTTGTATTGAATAAACAAACAATCCTTTGATATATACTTCTTAAACCATGAGTTGAATACTCAATTAAACATCAAAGAAACCAAGCAAAATAGCCCAAGATAGAAACCCTAATATCTAAGAAGAAGATCTGGAAGCCGTACCCTAAAATCTGACTGAAACACATATTTATAGAAAATTGAATTGCGATCTCCGCTCGAGCGAGCGTAGGAATGGCCGCTCGAGCGGACCTCGCTCGAGTGTAAAATCCCAACTTCTAGTACTTTTGCAGACATCTCAAACTTCTGGAACCAAATATTCTCCGCTCGAGTGCACAAACGGCCGCTCGAGCGCACAAACAACTTCGAATGCATTTTTACATTTTGCTTCGGGGGCGCTGCCCCTCAACCCCGCTGTGGTGTTGCCCTGGACCCGCCAAGGGGCGCTGCCCCCTGGACCCAGCGAGCTGACCAGGCAGGTCGATCCCCGACATAGTCAGTGAAGTGGCAAGCATGAAAGAATTAACTTCGGAAACATCTCTGAAATGCACAATTCGGGTTAGATTCGCATCTAAAAACTCATAGCCTCACTGAAATAAAAAGTGCGAATACAAGTACAACTGAAAGGAGTTTTGTCAAACGGGATTGCCAAGAATAAAACCTAACAATCTCCTCCTTTGGTAATGCCTTGACGAAACACATCTAACAACTAAAATCCTAATCACCCCAACCCATTACAGCCAACAAAAGCAAACTTCTTTCTCAAGGTCACGATCTTCAAAACAGCTATTAGTGCCACAATCTCCAAAACAACTATTAGTGCCACAAGAGTATATGAAAAAGCAATAGACATATGACAAGATGGTCTTGAAGCATGAGACGGAAATATGAATATATGTAAATTGAAGATTTTAAGAACATGTAGCATGTATCATGTAACATGAATAGATGACAATCGAAGATTTAAAGAACATGTAGCATGAATAGATGACAATCGGAGACTTAAAAAACATGTAGCATGAATAGATGACAATCCTAAGAAACATGCAAACACGCTCAAAAACCATTTTGATTTTCACTCAAACTTTGCCCCATTTTTGTCATGAATTGTCAAAGGCAGCTCAAACAACGAAAGCACCACACAAGCAAGGACAAGATAATGTTGATGATGTAAAAATTAAGAACCTGTGAGAAGTAAGTAATAAACAAGCAGTGGATAGCAACATACAAACCAACTAATGCCAATCTCCCTTACCAAACTAATCAATGCAAGGATAGCCCAAACTCCCCTCACTCAAAGCAATGATAGACCAAACTCTCCCTCACTCAAAGCAACCAAAAACACTGAAAACAATGAACAAGAAGAAAATGACAAAAAATAATATGGTGCAGCAAGTAAGGAAGTTCATATTTGTACCTTAAAACACACAAGATTATCCAAGAAGCACAAAATTAGTAAGGATGGCCTGGTTGGTGCCTCTGAGGTTACTTTTTCCTAATGCCCGAACTTCAATGAATTGGGGGAGGAACCATGGAAGTGAAAAACGATGGTAGATGGTTAAGAGACTCAACATTACCCATGATATACCAGTATAGGTCAATTCCTCTGAAAATGTTAAAAATGACATTGCTAGAGGTCCATAGAGAACTTTAATCACTTGTGCAGAAACCCCTGCAATAGCTTATCTCAAGAATGTGTACAGAATGAGATCATGAAGTCAATGAGCATGGGCATTCAGAATGAACTATGAACAAAGAAGAATGAAATCTTGCAAGTAGCATAAGAGGTGTTCATTTGAGTCTAACTGCAGAGATGACAAGAATCAGTGAAAATGAGATTATAGCATCCAAGTACACATAAAAGCAATCACTCACACCCACTCCCACTCAAGTAACAGATAACACCCTAGTGACTGAGCACTACACCCAAGGTCTTTCTAAGGAACTCAAACCTAAGAAGATCAAGGAGTTTTGTAAAAATATTAGCTTTTTGATGCTCAGTGGGAACATGTTCAAGAACAACAAGGCCTTCTTCCACTAACTCTTGAATAAAATGATGACGAATGTCAATGTGTTTGGTGTAAGAGTGTTGGACAAGATTTTTAGAAATGTTAATGGCACTTGTGTTATCACAAAAAAGGGTGAGAGTGTTCTAGTCTATTCCATAATCATGAAGCATTTGCTTCATCCACAACATTTGTGCGCAACAACTCCCTACAGCAATGTACTCAGCTTCAGCGGTCGAAAGAGAGATGGCATTTTGCTTTTTGCTATGCCAGGCAACCAGATTATTCCCAACGTAAAAACACCCCCCCAGATGTACTCTTACGATCATCAGCACACCCTGTCCAATCGGCATCAGATAAACCAGTGATTTCAGCTGTAGTGTCGGTCGTGAACCAAATCCCATGACCAAATGTTCCAGTAACATACTTAATGATGTGTTTGACTGTAAGAAGATGAGACTCTTTAGGACAGGTTTGGTAACGGGCACAAACACCTATATTGAATGCAATGTCAGGACGACTGGCTGTGAGGTACAAGAGACTCCCTGTCATACTCCTATAAAGGGTAGGATCAACATTAGTACCAGAGGAATCTTTGGAAAAGTGAAGACTGGTGCTCATAGGAGTGCGTGCACGTTTGGCCGACTTAAGGCCGAACTTTGACACAAGGCTTTTGGCATACTTAGTTTGAGAAACAAACATACCCGAAGGAGACTGTTTAATTTGAAGACCTAAGAAATAAGACAAACTCTCCCATCATGCTCATCTCAAACTCATGTGTCATGCAATCCGAAAAGTATTTAACAAGATGATCAGCAGTGGATCCAAACACAATATTATCAACATATATCTGAGCAACAAGTATATGAGACTTAGTATATTTCACACATAAAGTCTTGTCTACACTACCCTTTTGAAAATCATTATCAAGAAGAAAGGTAGTAAGTCTATCATACCAAGCCCGAGGGACTTATTTCAACCCATACAAAGCCTTGTCTAACTTGTAGACATGGTTTGGACATTTAGGGTCCTCAAACCCTTTTGGTTGCTCAACATAAGCCTCTTCTTTCAAGTATCCATTCAGAAAGACACTTTTCACATCCATTTGAAACAATTTGAAACCAAGAAAGCATGCAACACCAAGTAAAATACGAATAGATTTGAGACGTGCAACTGAGGAAAACGTCTCATCATAGTCAACATCCTCTACTTGTGTATAACCTTGAGCAACCAACCTAGCTTTATTTCTAACTATAGTACCATTCTCATCAGATTTATTCTTAAAGATCCACTTGGTACCTATCACATTCATGTCTTTAGGTCTGGTAACAAGAGTCCAAACAGTGTTACGTTCAAATTGACCTAATTCTTCATGCATAGCATTGACCCAACTATCATCTAGTAAGGCCTCTTTGATATTCTTAGGTTCAATTAATGAAACATAACACATATGAGATAACTCCTCTCGAATTTATCTTCAGGTTTTTATTCGATCAGAGACACTTCTAATCACCTGTTGAGCTGGATGATTCAGTTTCACCCTTACTGATGGTTTGACCTCTGGACTTGTGGTGACAGAGGCATCAGGAGTGGTGTCTCTTTGTACACTCTTTGGACTCTAACTTACTTGAGAAGTTGGTGTTGTCTCACCTTCTTGTGCTTGGATCTCAGCTTCTCTTTGACTTTGTGGTTCAGTATCCAGGATTGGAGACTCACCATTTTCTTCCTTATTTATCGCTGAAGTAGGAGAACCTATGTCATCTATAACCATATTGATCGATTCCATTAAAGATGAAGTTCATAGGTTATGGACACGAAAAGCTCTACTAGTGGTTGAATACCCTAGAAAAATACCTTCATCAATTCGAGAGTCAAATTTTCCAAAAGGCTCTCTATCTTTGAAAATGCAACATTTACTCCCAAAAGTTTTGAAGTATTTTACATTAGGTTTCAATCTCTCCCACAATTCATATGGAGTTTGTAAAGTGTCGACCCTTAAATACACCCGATTTATGACATAAACAGCAGTATTTAAGGCTTCAGCCCAAAACTTTGAAGGAACTTTCTTACTAAGGAGCATGACCCTAACCATCTCTTGAACAACTCCGTTCTTCGTCTCAACAACTCCATTTTGTTGTGGAGTAATCGGTGCAGAAAATTCATGCTTAATTCCATGCATATCACAAAAATCCGAGAACGAATTATTTTCAAACTCATGACCATGATTAGTTCGGATTCTTATGATACGTCAAATAGAAACACGCTATTCATTTTGGATTTTAAGGACTAAGGCCTGGAAAGCATCAAACGTATTAGATTTTTCTCTTCAAAAATTTACCCATAAAAAATGAGTAAAATCATCAACGGCAAAAAAAATGTATCTTTTACCTCTAATGCTTTCAGTGCGAGTGGGTCCCATAAGATTCATATGAACCAATTCAAGAGGACGTTTGGTTATAAAGTTATTCACCTTTTTATGAAGGGCACGGGTTTGCTTCCCAAGTTGACATGGTCCACACACATGGTTCATATTCTTACCCAGTTTAGGTACTCCTCTCACAAGCTCTTTGTTGGCTATCTTAGTTAGGTTTTTGAAATTCATGTGACTTAGGCCTCGTTTGGGAACCCTTCCTTTTAGTCAAAAAGTTACTAAATTAGCCAAAAAGCCAACAACCCATACCAAAAAGTCAAAGATTCTCTTTTCTCTCTACTTTTTGCACACATTTTCGTAAAAATCCAAAAAGTCATCCCAAACATACTAGTTTTTTTCAGCTCATATTTTAGCCAAATAGCCAAAAAGTTACTAAATTAGCCTATTACCAAACAAGGCCTTAATCTTTGATGCCACTGATCAATATTACTTATGATGTCTGAGTGACAAGTGAGATCATTAGTGGTAACAATTCCATTGCAGTTATCAGATGTGTGAACCCCATGCATGACAATATTTCCCTTTTTATCTAAAATTTCACATTTATTTTTTTGAAAATAATACTTCATGGTGGGAATCACACATTTGACTGATGCTCAAAAGATTTGCTTCAAGGCCATCAACAAGTAATGCATTTTCGAGCTTGGGAAGACCAGCCACACTTATAGAGCCCTTACCAATGACTCTAGAAGTGCCACCATCTTTAAAGGTAACAATTCCTCCTTCATATTTTTCAAGGGAGGTGAAGTAGGATTTGTCACCAGACATATGACAATAGCACCTACTATCAAGGTACCATATGTGTGAGTCACATGCTTTTAGAGCAGTGTGAACAACAAAACAAGTCAAGTCACCCTTTCTCACCCATATCTTTTTGGTCTTAACAAAATCACGACTGGCAGTCTTGGTAAATGTCTTAGCGTTGTGATCATGAATCTTGGTGTTCCGCCTAGACATGTAAGGTTGTCTTCCAACCCAAAAAGTATTAGAATTTCTACCCTTTTGAGACACCTTACCAAACAACTCAAAGCAATAAGGACGAATGTGGCCATACCTACAACAATGATGACAAACAAAAACAGGTTTTACCTCCCTTTTGTTGATCTTACCCTCGTTAGGTAGTTGAAGAGAGGGATCACCCTGTTGAACCTTCAGCTTTCTCTTTGTTTGAGTCTTACTGTTATGTGATGTAGAGGCCTGTCCCTTGTGAGCTGTCGCACTACCATAGCCTAGCCTACTTTTGTCATAACCTATTTGTTGAGACCCGAGAATGTCTTCTAATGTCTTTGAACCTTTGTTCCACATGGAAATTGTGGCTCTAGCATCTCTGAGTTTTTCATCTTTTTGACTAACCATCTCTTCCGGTGTAGCTTGAGACATCTCAAGGTTTTCAATCTTCTCTTCATATATGACATATATTTTCAGAAGTTTATTCATTTCGGTCTCACAAGATAGAAGTTTCTCACATAGGTCTTGCTTGTCATTAGAGATCTTGATGACATTCTACTTTGCTATTGCAATTTTTCCTTTTAGCTTGACATTCTCGTTTTTACATGCTTTGAGCTTGAGAGTGATTTTGTCATTGATCTTGGACAAATTTGGAGATTCATCGTAAAGTTTTTTGTAAGCTTGTTGTAGATCATCACCATTAATCTCATCATTGTCTTCGGATGTTTCAACAAATTCTTTTTGCTCCTCTTTCTCCTAGACCTCATCCAGTCGAGCAACTAAGGCAGGAAAGGTGATAGATGGTGGTGAAGACGACTCTCCTCATACATGAAATTGTCTCAGAATGTCCTATGCATCTTTGGCCTTTGTGCAGTGAGCAACCCGTTGCTGTTCTTCGTCAAAAATTGATTCACGAATCGTAGTTAGAACTCTCTGATTGCTCGGATTGTCAGTGTTTTCAACATCCTCTTCAATGGCTTGCCAGCCCTCAGGGTCATAAGCTCTCAGAAACATCTTCATTCTGATCTTCCAGTACAAGTAATTACTCCCATCAAAGGTAGGAGCATGGTGCAGATTCTGACTACGAGCAAATTCCACTGGCTTTAGAGGAGGTTGAGTGAAAGTAGACCAAAATGCCATGTAAGTACTAGCCCTGTCTTCACCAGATTCGGTTTCTTCAAGTTCTTGCTTTGACCCACTTTCATCATCCCAAGTCATTGTATAGACTTTCTTCCGGTTCTTTTTCAGTGGACATTCAGGAGCAATATATCCAAACCCTTGACATTCGTAACACTTTACGCCTTGCCCTTTCACAGTCTTCTTTTTAGTTTTTGGAGCAATTTTTGGTGGAACAGTTTTAGGTTTTTCATTACTCTTATCTTTTGAACTAGGGTCCTTGAAATTAGGCTTCTTTTTCTTTAATTTTTTTTGAACTGTTTAATAAACATAGCCGTCATCTCAGACTCTAGATCAAACTCAATCTTAGGGGTTTTTGCAGTCTCATGAGCACTAGTGAAAGCCACACTATCCTTTTGTTTTTTCTTAGAAGTTTGGTGGGCTTCATAAGTCTGCAAGTTTTGAACCAACTGATCAAGCTTGAGGGTATCAACATCCTGAGCCTCCTCAATAGTTGTAACTTTTGATTGGAACCTCTCGGGTAAAGACCTTAAAATTCTTCCAACAACCTTAGCTTCAGGGATTGTTTCACCAAGAGTGAAACAGGAATTCACGATGTAACTTAGTTTAGCATAAAAATCATCAAATGTCTCATCATTACGCATAAAAAGAGTTTCAAAAGTGGAGTTGAGATGTTGAAGTTTTGATTTTTTAACAGAAGTAGTACCCTCGTGAATAGTTTCAAGAATATCCTAAACCTCTTTTGCTACCTCATAAGTACAAATACGACGAAATTCTTCAGGTGTGACAGAGCAAAAAAAGGAGTTGAGAGCCTTACTGTTCAAACTCGAATTTTGATAATCGAAGGCGTCCCATTTATCAAGAGGTTTTGCAATATCAACATCATCAATGGTGACAACAGGTTCACTCCACCCATAGATCACACAGTGCCAAACTTTCTCATCGATGGATTTTAAAAACGCTCTCATACAAGCTTTCCAATAAGAATAGTTTGTACCATCAAGTAACGGAGGTCTTGGGTCGAGTTACCTTCATGAATTGAATCCATATTACCAATCACATAAAATCACACTTCTATAGTTTTGATAAAAACAAAGAGTGACCTGCTCTGATACAATTGAAAAAACTAAGTGATTCGTGATTAGATCAAGATTTAATTGTACCAATTCACAAACAATCAAAACAAACAATCTAAATCATCAAGCACGTACGAAAGTGAGTTAGATTGTTGTTTTATAAACAATAAATAGACATAAATGATTTTTATGTGGAAAAATCACTATTGGAGCACCTCCAATTGTGATTAAAAAATCACGGGCGAAACACCACAAATCAATCCACTATAAAGGAAAAAAAGAATACAAAATACTCAAACAAATTACCCAAACTCTGTTAATTTGTCTTTAATGCTTTGTATGTCTTCCACTGCAACCTTCGTCTTAGCATTGATTAGATTAATGTTGATTCCACAACATCCACGTCGACTCAACGACTGTGCACAGCTTCGAACACCTTCGACACTTCACGCTTGAATCTCCGGATTCCACCGAAGAAGAATACTCTTGAAGAAGATCACTCAAATAACCCTTTGATGTGTATTATTGAACCATGAGAGCTTAATACTCAAGAAAGCATCAAATGAAAACTAGCAAACTAGTCTCAAAAGAAAGCCCTAGAGCTCCAGAAACAGATCTAGAAGTGTTAACCCTAAAAAGGACTTAAACACACATATATATATATAGAACATAGGGGCTGCGTACCCCGTTCGAGTGCAGAACTTGTTGCTTGAGCGGAGTTACCAACACGAGTGCGATTAAACAGGTCTCCGCTCGAGCGTTAGAACCCATGCTCGAGCACAAAAACACACTTCCCAATATTTGTGCAGACAAGCCCAACTACTGAAATAGTGTAAACTCCGCTCGAGCGCAAATGTTCCCACTCGAGCAGGAAGACCAAAACAAAGGAAAAAATTACAACTCTATTAAATTGAGTTTGTTCGCGGAATTCGCAACTAAAGACCTAACATCAACCATTATTGTTTTTCAAACCATGTTATGAAAATTAATTTTTGGTGTGATCCACAAATCTAAAATGGATGTTGGATCCCAAAACTCACATAATTGAATGTTATGAAAAATTCATAAATTTTAACACTTTGAACAATGCAAAAAAATTCACATTTAATAAACATGTGTTCATAATTTTCAGTCATCTTTGGCTTAAAATCATGCCCCCAAAGTTCATAATTTTAGCCATCTCTGACTTAAAATCATTCCTCTTAAATGAATTTTTACCATCATTTTGTGATGATTGTTTAACATTTTTTAAAAGAAGAAGTTGTTTTTCTTTTTTAGCCATTAATGGCTTGTCACTTTTTGCCACATTTGGCAAAACATCATGCCTCCCAAGTGAACATTTATTATCAGAATTCTCAATATTTTTTGAGAGAAGGGGTTGTTTTTTAATTTTAGCCATTAATGGCCTATGAAAATTCTCCAAAGTCATGTCATCTTCATGACTTGGTGTGCTAACCCTTCGAGCCACATACCTGGGTTCTTTATGAATAATTGGCTCTTCAAAAATATGTGTATTAACCATATTTTATATCTTAATTTTTTATTGGTCATTATGCCTTCCAATTTTTGCTTCCAATATAGAATTTCTTCACCAATTAGAAAAATTGGTCATTAAGTCGATGAAATTTTCCATCACAATAATTTTAATCTATTTCCGTCAAATAATACGGAGATGATGAAATTATTTGAAATCTTTGCCTATAAAGAGAATTAATTTCTTTTTTTAGGGCTAAAATTTCACTCTTGCACTAATAAATTTCATCCGCACAACGCCAAATCATTTTTTTCACATCATTTGTTATGCAATTATGTTGACAATAAGCGGTAGAACCACCACCATAACACTGGCAATTTTCAGGATATGAGGCATTCCACTGGTAATCTGTTTCCAAGGAAACACTGCCACTCCATTGGCAGTTTGTATCCATGGGTGCACAATATGTAAGCAAACCTGTTGAAGACATGATTTCATACGAATAAGTTTGCTTCTTCATCATCATCATCACTCCAAGTTAGAATGGTCTCACTTGGCGTGCCAATTTATGTTAGCAAAAATTCAGTTTAGGCCCAATCAACAGTGATTGATCAACAACCTTCAACTGATTTTAAATAAACACAAAAATGATCAGATTTGTGGTTGAGTCTTATGCCTTAAACAGATGAAGGACTTCCCTAAAGGTAATTAAGTAAAGAAGGAATTGGAACAAAACATAATATGTACTAATTCGAATAAATTGTCACTTGTCATTAGTTATAAGAACTTAAACAAGAACAAAAAAATTGAATAAATACAGCAATCAGCATAAAGAAGAGAAGTGGGGATTGGAAAAACTACTAATTTAATCTACTCCTAAAATGGTTAATTTATAACTACTCCTAAATAACTCTTCACGAGTGTGATTGGTGGTTGTTGATACACTACAACATATAACTAAATGTTTTGATCTCTAAAAGTAAAAATTTTATTGCAAAAGACATTTAGGAACCAATTTCTATCGTTATGAGGATAGTCGCTAAAAGGTCGTCTCGAAAAGTAAAAAATAAGGCTTTTAGCGACAAAATTTTAAAAATTTCATTAATAAATAGACTCTTGGGGACAAAATAATTTGGTCTTAAGATGGTTTATTTTTTGAGACAAAAAATTTGGTCCCAAAAGGATATAATAATTCATCACTAATGTCTAATTTTTGTTGCTAAAAATATAATAATGACACTTTTTGTCACAAAAATATTAGGTCTCTAAAAAATAATCTTATCCCTAAATTTTAGTCTCTAAAACCGTAATTTTTTGTAGTGATATTATTGATTGATTATTCTTTGTATTCGCTTGGCTTATTTATAGGCTCAGCCACATGAGAGAAAGAGATAACCTAAGCCCACGATTTCCTCAACAAGCCATGATTTTTTAACATTATCCATATCCCATGTTTGATAGGAATTATTTTGCAAATTTGGTACTTGATTTGATCTTGGTTCCTTGATCTCAGCAACTAACTTTTAAATTGCTGCAATTGTTAACTTTCTGACTTTCCATTTAACATGTCATCATGCCACGTCCCTAACACTTCTGTCATGCCACGTTAGCATGTCTGTTAACAGAAATAATAATAATAAAAATAAATGTGGTCAAGGTTATTATTTGAAAATAGTTTATGATTTCAATCGATAAACCATAATTGAACTTGGCCATAATTAAAAGGATATAATCGATAGAAAAATAAAATGTGGTGCAAACAACATCAAAAGAATTTTACTCACATCAAGCCCACTTTTCTAATATTTATTGTTAATTTTAATATAAAATAGAATGTAAGAATGATGAATTCAAAGGAAAGAGGTAAAATATGAAAATGAAAAGTGAAGAGAGTGGGAAGAGAATATTGAGACTAATTATGGGATGGATCGTCCAAAACACTATTTTTTTTTTCAATATTATGTACTTTTTAGTCATTTTAAATAGGAAAATAATAATAATAGTAATAATAATAATAAAAAATCATTAAATCACGATGTGCAACTAATATTTTGGGATGCAAACAGTTATTTAAAATACAAAATATGTTTATGTCTCATATTTTGGGAACTCAAAATGCCCTTATAGCAATTATTTAAAATACAAATTATATAGTGATGCAAATAGAGCAAGAACCAAAGACCTTAGTGTAGGAAACAACACATTTACTACTTGAGCAACATACAAGATATGTATACTTTTATAGTGGCGACTCCACAATTTTTTATAGTTGGGATCACCTTTTTTTTTTTTTTCAGATAATGTTAGTATGTTAGTATAGTTAGATTACAACTGAAAGACCGTTGTTGTTCCATCGAATCGAATCTTTGACCTCCCACTCACTACGCCCTAAGGTGTAGCTACTAGACCATTGGGCCATACCCCAATGTCTTATAGTTGGGACCACCTTACAAACTTAAAAATTATAAAGTTGATTAATTCAGTGACTTAAATTAGTTTGAATGATTCTAATTGTTAGCATTTTTTTTTAAAAATGAAAAATGTACGCACAAGAAGTACGTGTCATGCTTTTAGAAATAAAATTATAAACTTGATTAATTCAGTGACTTAATCTCAACTTAGTGATCATTTTTCTTCAAAAACCTTAACGGTGTTATCAATTGGATCAAATTGAGATAAAAAATTAAAATTAAAGTTCAAAATTAAGCCAATTGAAATTAAGAAAATGTAGGGACTACTTGTGTAATTTACAATTTAAACTTTTCGAACAATAATAAATCTTTAATGGGTATATACTTAATTTTACAAGAATAAAACTGCAGTAAATAAAATATTAATAATATAATTTTTTTTGGAGAATTTTTATTTGCTTGATGGAGCGGAGGACCCATCAGCTTCTCTATGCCGTGGGCCTTATATTTTTAAACCAAAACCAAAATCAAAATCAAAATCAAAATCAAAATCAAAATCTATATGTTATAGATTGAAAAGCACAATCACCCATTTGTGTATGTATGTACTAGCATATCACCTGTACTATGCACAGAATAAAATAATATATTATTTAATAAACATATGATAATTATGTTTAATTTTTTTTATATTTTGTAAAATAAAAATTAAATAGAAGCTAGTCAATCGGACTTTTCTTAATTGTTTAAAATTAAGAAAGTCAAAAAAATTAGTATAACATATTGATCATAAGGTTTCTCACTAAAAATCTCATTTTGCTTATATAAATGGGAGTACAAGATTCACATTATATAAGTGAAATAATTCACTTTTTCCTACTTTTCTTGATGTGGGATTATAAAATAAAAGTTAAATGAAAATCAATCAATAGAGATTTTCTAATTATTTAAAAGTTAACAATTGTTTGGGCGGAAATTTTTTTTCGAATCAAGCAATCTTAACTGTTTAATGTTTAATTAGGTCAATCTTTAATTTATTTTGAATCAAATAAATTTAACCAATATATTTTGATAAAATCGCTAAAATCGTAGTTAAACCAGCGAATCAGTCAAACCAAAAACGGTTCACCTTATCGGCTAGGTCGAAGGATCAGCCAACTTATACAAAAACTAATTAATTAAAACTTTAAATCTTATTATAATTTTAAAATTTAAACTATTTTGAACTGAAATATATACAACATTACAATATTAAATGGGAGAATAAGGTTTATATAGTAAAACAACTCATTTTTTTCCTTTTTTTCCTGATGTGAGATTGTAAAATAAAAGTTAACAGTTGTTTGGATGAGAAGTTCATTTTTAATTAAGCAATCTCAGTCGTTCAATTTTTAATAAGGTCAATCTTAGTTTGTTTCAAATTAAACAAATTTAAGCAATATATTTTGATAAAACAACTAAAACCGTGGTTAAACCAATGAATCAGTCAAATCGAAAACGATTCAGCCTAATCGGCTAAGTCAAAAGGCTAACCAATTTACAACAAAATTAATTAATTAAAACTTTTAAATTTTATTTGAAAATTTAAACCATCTCGAACTGAAACATGCACAATACTATAATATTAAATTAGAGTATAAGATTCACTTTATATAAGTGAAACAACTCACTTTTTATTTCTTTTCTCGATGTGGGATTGTAATTATTTTAAAGTTAAATATTATAATAGTTTCAAAATCTCATACAAAATTATTTTTAAAATCAAAACGTCTATGTGCGATTGTAAAATAAAAATTAAATGGAAGCTAATCAATGGAGATTTTCTTAATTGTTTAAAATTAAAAAAAGAAAAAGAAAATTGGTATTGATTGTAGGACTTCTCACTAAAAATCTTCTTTTATTTATATAAATGGGAGCATAAGATTCATTTTATATAAGTGAAACAATTCACTTTTTCCTTTTTTTTCCGAGTGGGATTATAAAATAAAAGTTAAATGGAAGTTAACCAATGAAGATTTTCTTAATTGTTTAAAATTAAGAAATTTCAATAATTTATATAAATTGGAGCATAAGATTCACTTTATATAAATGAAACAATTCATTTTTTTTTTTCTTTTTTCCTAATTTGAGATTGTAAAATAAAAGGTAAATGAAAGTTAGCGAATGAGAATTTTCTTAATTGTTTAAAATTAAGAAAATTCAATAATTTTAGAATGAGGGTTTAAAGCTTCTAGAATGCTTTTCCTTTAAAACTTCCTTTATAAGATTCATTTCATATAAGTGAAACAATTCACTTTTTCTTTCTTTTCCTGATGTGGGATTGTAACGCTTTATATAAGTGAAACAACTCACTTTTTCTTTCTTTTCTCGATGTGAGATTGTAATTATTTTAAAGTTAAATATTATGAGAATTTCAAAATCTCATACAAAATTATTTTTAAAATCAAACTATGTGGGATGATAAAATAAAACTTAAATGGAAGCTAATCAATGGGGATTTTTTTAATTGTTTAAAATTAAGAAAATAAAAAAAAAAGAGTATGAGATATTGATTATAGGGTTTCCTACTAAAAATCTCTTTTTACTTATGTAAATGGGAGTGTAAGATTCATTTTATATAAGTGAAATAATTCACTTTTTCTTTCTTTTTCCGATATGAGATTGTAAAATAAAAGGTAAATGGAAGTTAGTCAACGGAAATTTTCTTAATTGTTTAAAATTAAGAAAATTCAATAATTTTATAATAAGGGTTTGGAGCTCCTTAAAGGCTTCTCCTTAAAAACCTCATTTTCCTTATATAATACTAGCATATCACCCGTGCTATGCACGGGATTAAATTTTTAAAAAAAAAAAAACCATTCATAGTTATGTCAAACATATTTTTAAATTGTTAGGATAAAATATATGTAATTTTAAAAGAAAATATTGACATTGCATAATTAAAGTAATAAAAATAAGAATCTATTGCATTTGTTCGAAATTCACTGAATAAGTAAAACAAAAAATAACTAAAATCTAAATTGTTGTAGGCCTTCCATCAGCATTCCTGCTTTGTCAGCATGATAGTTAGTATTATAATTAATGAACAATACATATATTATGTATTTATAAAATGTTATAAAGTGAAAATGTTATATTTACATTTTTTTTTTAAACTTTCTGAAAGGTATAGACATTCTTCAGACCAATCTATATTTAAAACAAAGGTCACACACGGTGCACAATCTAGTTGACGTGGCATTGTTGGTACAGGTATGATAAATGCATAGGCACGGTCTTGGCATGACGCAATATAATCTTTAATCATTCTAACGCCATTATCCTATAAAATTTTGGAATTATAACTGTGTTTGAAAAAGTAAGAATAAGTTATTTATAATAAATTTTATAATTTCCTACCTTTGATCTTATATTCTTCAAATATGATGGTTGACATCGCTAAATAAACTATGCCCGTTTATCTTGAACAGTGAGATTTATTGAACCAGTACTGTCTTTGACCACAAGGTTAACATTGTATCTTATCAACCAAAAAAAAAAAAAAAGGACGCTTGTTAAAAGGAAATATTGTACCTAATAAAAAATTAAAACACTTATTAAGTTTGAATTATTATTGTACATAGTAATTATTTACCTAAAGAAAATTACCTTGTTATAATATCAATATCATCATGTAGGCAGTGACGACAAACAATGTGACCGTAATGATATTCAACTTTTTGATAGCAACTTTTGCACAAATCAATCCAAAGGTTGTCAACATCAATTTGTTTGATGTACCCAAGTATTCGAAAATATGAGACCTACAAAATATTTGAAAAAACATAAATTAATCTCTCTATAAACAAATTATATACATATCGTTTAATTTTCATTAATTGGGATGATAACAATTTTTACCTTTGGCATGGGTGCAAAATCACGTATTCGAATTCTTTTGGCATTTGATATTATCAATGACTGTGAAATTGAGAATCCATTTTTTCGATTCCAAGATACCAACTTTTGAACTAATTACAATCACATTTTTCTCTTTGTGAGTGTTTATGTTTATGTTTATCTAATTTCGATCATATTAAAAAATCAAATTATAATTTTCTTTTGGTTAGACCAAATAAAAATCACAAAAGGAGATAACTTCAATCATACAAATCACAAATATTTTTATACTATCTAACTACAGAAAATAAAAAGATTAAATCACTTTAAAAAAGAACCATTGAACAAACTACAATTACATCACATTTTTCCCATAATAAAAAATTAATGAAAAAAATAACCATTAAACTAACTACAATACAATCACATTAAAAAAAAAAAAAAAGAACCATTGAACTAACTATAATCATATTTTTCTCTTTGTGAGTGTTTATGTTTATCTGACTTCACAAATATTTGTGATTTGCATGATTTGATTTTTTAACTGCAATCACATCACATTTTTTTTCATAATAAAAATAAATAAATAAATAAAAGGAACCATTAAACTAACTGCAATCACATTAAAAAAAAAAACCGTTGAACAAACTACAATCACATCACATTTTTTCCATAATAAAAATAAATAAATGAAAAAAAAAAGAACCATTAAACTAATTACAATCATATTAAAAAAAAGAACCGTTGAACTAACTACAATCACATTTTTCTCTTTGTGGGTGTTTATGTTTATCTAACTCAAGTCATATTAAAAAATCAAATTATAATTTTTTTTTGGCTAGACCAAATACAAATAAAAAAAGGAGATAACTTCAATCATAAGAATCACAAATATTTTTATGCTATCTAACTATAATCATATTTTTTTCATAATAAAAAAATAATTATAAAGAAGAACCATTAAAACAGTAAATAAAATGATTAAATCACATTTAAAAAAAGATCCATTGAAATAGTAAATAAAAAGAATATTTAGAACCATTGAACAAATTAGAATCACACTTTTTTTTATGAGTGTTTATGTTTATCTAATTTCAATCATATTAAAAAATCAAATTATAAACAAAAGGAGATAACTTCAATCATACAAATCACAATTTTTTTAATGCTATCTAACTACAATCGCATTTTTCTCATAATAAAAAAATAATTGAAAAAAAAAACCATTGAACTAACTACAACAATCATGTTAAAAAAAAGAGCCATTGAACAAACTACAATCACATCACATTTTTCCCATAATAAAATAAATAAATGAAAAAAAAGAACTATTAAACTAACTACAATCACATTTAAAAAAAAGAATCATTCAACTAATTATAATCACATTTTTCTCTTTGTGAGGGTTTCTATTTATCCAACTTCAATCATATTAAAAAATCAAATTATAATTTTTTATTCGCTAGACAAATCACAAATATTTTTATGCGCTATCTTACAATCACATCACATTTTTCCCATAATAAAATAAATAAATGAAAAAAAAGAACTATTAAACAAACTACAATCACATTAAAAAAAAAATCATTCAACTAATTATAATCACATTTTTCTCTTTGTGAGGGTTTATATTTATCTAATTTCAATCATATTAAAAAATCAAAAATAAAATTAAAATAGTAAATAAAAAGATTAAATAACATTTAAAAAAAATATTGAACTAACTACAACAATCATATTAAAAAAAAGAGCCATTGAACAAACTACAATCACATCACATTTTTCTCATAAAAAAATAAATTAATGAAAAAAAAGAACTATTAAACTAACTACAATCACATTAAAAAAAAAAGAATCATTCAACTAATTATAATCACATTTTTCTCTTTGTGAGGGTTTATATTTATCTAACTTTAATCATATTAAAAAATTAAAAATAAAATTAAAATAGTAAATAAAAAGATTAAATAACATTAAAAAAAACCATTGAACTAATTTTTGATTAACTACAATATTAAAACAGTAAACAAAAGAAAAAGTTAAGAAGGAGAAAAAAAAATTAGTATTTATAATCACATTTTTCTCTTTGTGAGGGTTTGTATTTATCTAACTTCAATCATATTAAAAAATCAAATTATAATTTTTTATTCGCTAGACAAATCACAAATATTTTTATGTGCTAATAGTTCTTTTTTTTTTTTTTATCTAACTTTAATCATATTAAAAAATCAAAAATAAAATTAAAATAGTAAATAAAAAGATTAAATAATATTAAAAAAAACCATTGAACTAATTTTTGATTAACTACAATATTAAAACAGTAAACAAAAAAAAAAGTTAAGAAGGAGAAAAAAAATAGTATTTATATCGCTAGACAAATCACAAATATTTTTATGCGCTAATAGTTCTTTTTTTTTTATCTAACTTTAATCATATTAAAAAATCAAAAATAAAATTAAAATAGTAAATAAAAAGATTAAATAACATTAAAAAAAACCATTGAACTAATTTTTGATTAACTACAATATTAAAATAGTAAACAAAAGAAAAAGTTAAGAAGGAGAAAAAAAAATAGTATTTATAATCACATTTTTCTCTTTGTGAGGGTTTGTATTTATCTAACTTCAATCATATTAAAAAATCAAATTATAATTTTTTTATTCACTAGACAAATCACAAATATTTTTATGCGCTATCTTACAATCACATCACATTTTTCCCATAATAAAATAAATAAATGAAAAAAAAGAACTATTAAACAAACTACAATCACATTAAAAAAAAAGAAAAGCATTCAACTAATTATAATCACATTTTCTTTTTGTGAGGGTTTATATTTATCTAACTTCAATCATATTAAAAAATCAAAAATAAAATTAAAATAGTAAATAAAAAGATTAAATAACATTAAAAAAAACATTGAACTAACTACAACAATCATATTAAAAAAAAGAGCCATTGAACAAACTACAATCACATTAAGAAGGAGAAAAAAAAATTAGTATTTATAATCACATTTTTCTCTTTGTGAGGGTTTGTATTTATCTAACTTCAATCATATTAAAAAATCAAATTATAATTTTTTATTCGTTAGACAAATCACAAATATTTTTATGCGCTATCTTACAATCACATCACATTTTTCCCATAATAAAATAAATAAATGAAAAAAAGAACTATTAAACAAACTACAATCACATTAAAAAAAAAATCATTCAACTAATTATAATCACATTTTTCTCTTTGTGAGGGTTTATATTTATCTAACTTCAATCATATGAAAAAATGAAAAATAAAATTAAAATAGTAAATAAAAAGATTAAATAACATTAAAAAAAAAACCATTGAACTAACTACAACAATCATATTAAAAATATAATCACATTTTTCTCTTTGTGAGGGTTTATATTTATCTAACTTCAATCATTTTAAAAAATCAAAAATAAAATTAAAATAGTAAATAAAAAGATTAAATAACATTAAAAAAAAACCATTGAACTAACTACAACAATCATATTAAAAAAAGAGCTATTGAACAAATTACAATCACATCACATTTTTCTGATAATAAAATAAATAAATAAATAAAAAGAACTATTAAACTAACTACAATCACATTAAAAAAAAGAATCATTCAACTAATCATAATCACATTTTTCTCTTTGTGAGGGTTTATATTTATCTAACTTTAATCATATTAAAAAATCAAAAATAAAATAAAAAGATTAAATTAAAAAAAAAAACCATTGAAAACTAACTACAACAATCATATTAAAAAAAGAGCCATTGAACAAACTACAATCACATCACATTTTTCCCATAATAAAATAAATAAATAAATAAAAAGAACTATTAAACTAACTACAATCGCATTAGAAAAAAGAATCATTCAACTAATTATAATCACATTTTTCTCTTTGTGAGAGTTTATATTTATCTAACTTTAATCATATTAGAAAATCAAAAATAAAATTTAAATAGTAAATAAAAAGATTAAATTAAAAAAAAACCATTGAACTAATTTTTGATTAACTACAATATTAAAACAGTAAAGAAAAGAAAAAGTTATGAAAGAGAAAACAAAAATAACACTTACTATTTGTATACGTGGTCACTGAAGTTGAAAGTGTAGAAGTGAGAACTGAAGAAGGAGAAAGCAAAAATGAGACTCACTGTTTACAATAGATATGTGAATAGTTAAGGAAAATATGTGTATTAGTGAAGTTATAAAGATTCACTGTTTAATAAGAGACTCACTGTTTAGAAAAATGAGACTCACTGTTTACAATAGATATGTGAATAGTTAAGGAAAATATGTGTATTAGAGAAGTTATAAAGATTCACTGTTTAATAAGAGACTCACTGTTTAGAAAAATGAGACTCACTGTTTAATAAGTGTTTATTTATTTTTTTTCAAAAAACAAAACAAAAAAATTAAGAGAGAAAAAAATTAAGAGCCATTGACCCATTGATTACATGGGTCTCTTGGGGAAGCAAAAGTGGTGGCGTGTAAATACGTGTATTAGAGAAGTTATAAAGTTTTGAAAGAATTTAATAAGTGTTTGTTTATTTTTTTTCAAAAAACAAAACAAAAAAATTAAGAGAGAAAAAAATTAAGAGCTATTGACTCATTGATTACATGGGTCACTTGGGGAAGCAAAAGTGGTGGCGTGTAAATACCTGGGGGCTTTTCATTTATTGCTTTATTCTGGTCGGTGGTGCTTCCATTTATCAATAGTGTAATTATAATCTTTGAACCAATCACTTAATAAATGTTGAGGTTAATTTTTTAAATAAAAGAAAAACAAAAAATCAGAAAATTAGTATTGGCATATTGGAGCTCCCACAGGTCTTGGGAGTTAGAAACCCCATTTTGCTTAATATATAGTATAGTATAGATAGATACTAGCCTATCACCCGTGCTATGCACGGAATAATTATAGATATTTATATTTGTTTTAGATTTTTTTTAATATATAAATTATGTTTTTTAAGATTTTTTATAAAAATAATTTAACAATGTTATCACTACCCATAATGTATGGGAGAAGTTGAAAAGGTACTGTAGTAACTATACACGGATTGTATCTATTTTTATTTGTATGAGGAGATTTTAAATATTGATCAGGGAATTTTGACCAAATCAATAAATGCAGATATGTGGAAAGACATGTGGATTGAAAAAGTTAATAAATGCTGATCAGGAGATTTTGACCAAATCAATAAATGCTGATTTTTTTTTTTTAATAAGAAATTTAGAAAATTCAGATTGGGATATTGAAGCTCCCACAGGCCTTGGGGTTAAAACCCCATTTTGCTTAATATATAACTAACCTATCACCCGTGCTATGCACGGGATAATTATAGATATTCCTATTTGTTTTAGATTTTTTTTAATATATAAATTATGTTTTTAAAGATTTTTTATAAAAATAATTTAACAATCTTATCACTAACTATAGTGTATGGGAAAAATTGAAAATGGTACTGCAGTAATTATATACAGATTGTATCTATAATTATTTGTTTGAGGGGTTTTAAATACAGATCAGGGGATTTTGACCAAATCAATAAATGCAGGCATGTGAAAAGACACGTGGACTGAAAAAAAGTTAATAAATGCTGATCAGGAGATTTTGACCAAATCAATAAATAATGAGTTTTTTCATTTTTTTAAATAAAAAATTTAGAAAATTCAGATTGAGGTATTGAAGTTCCCACAGGCCTTGGAGGTTAAAAACCCCATTTTGCTTAATATATAGTATAGATAGATGTGAATTGCGATTTGAATTGCGATTTTTAAATATTTTTTTTTTTTAAATGCCTTCTTTTTTTCCTTTTTTATATTATATTAAAGTTTAATATTTTGATAATAATCATATGTGTTAAACTTTTCAAGGAATTAAATGTCTTTTTTTTATTATATTATATTAAAGTTTAATATTTTGATAATAATCATATGTGTTAGACTTTTCAAGAATTTTTTTATGCTTGTTCTTAATGCATTAAAGTGTTATTATGAGGAATAATAATCATATGTGTTTGGACTTTTCAATGAATTCATATGTGTTGGATTTCAAAGAAATTTTTTTTTTAATATTTGTTCTTAATGCATTAAAGTGTTATTATGATGATAAGATTTGGGGTTAGGAGAAGTTAATAAGTGCTAAGGTTTTTTTTTTAAAAATCAAAAAATCAGAAAATCTGAAGCTAGTGGTAACACGTGCTATGCACGGGCATTTATAAATTTAAAAAAAATAATTATTATGACTATCCTGAAGTAATTTAATATTTTATCTTGCAATATACATGAAATTTATAAGTTAACTTTTTAAATTATTAGTTTAAAAAAATTTAAATATATATATTTAGAGCAATTTTGATATTTTTTATTAAAAAAAGTTAAACCTGATTAAATGAAATTAACTGAGTTATGACATATCTCTTCTTATTATGAAAATATACAAATTTAAAAGTTATAATTAAAACAAATTTATAATTTTATTATTAAATGTGAAGTAAAATGATATTTAACAATAATTAATATGATATTTCTATTATTAATCCAATAATTTAAGTTACATTTCTTTTGATTTCAATTTAATATCTAAAAATACAATATGAGTATAATACACACAAGGATTTCTAGTCTTTATAAAGAAGAAGGTTTCAAAATATTTTCAAACTTTCATCATTTTCTTTTAATTTTTTATATCTAATTTCATTTTAAATTTGAATAATTTTTTTATTTAATATAAATTACTCTAACTTTTTCATTAAATTTTTATCAATTTTTAAAAGAACTTTCATTCTTATCCGAACTTTTTATTTCTTTTCACCAATTTTGATGGAAAAAAAACATAATTTTTAACGTTTCATCTTTTTAAATTTTTATCAAATTATAATTTGATAAAAAAATATATTAGGGGTTGAAGATTCTCTTAATTGGAATTATAGTGAAACCTCTTGAATTGTCAAAGTTTGAGTATGTGATTTGTTGAAATGTATAATTTAACACTTATGACTATATCATTATAAGTTGGATTATGGAAAAAAATTTGGGATGTCAAACATTTTCTATTTGTAAATATCCTACATATTAAAAAATTATAAAAAAAAGAATTTTTTTTTTAGCTTTTTGATATATATTTATCAGTTTTTTTTTTTTTTTTATATGGACATAAACAATTGCTATTTCAATTTAAAAAATTGAAAAGTAAAAAAAATAGATTGAATTTTTTTAGAGATAAAAGAAACAATCTAACTCTTCTATATACTATTAAGATGGACTATTTTAATCACATAAAAAATAGAAATTATATTTAGAGATTATCCCTATATATTATGCTATTATATACAACTATAGTTGTAACAAATTAACTATAATATATATGAAAAGTTATATTAAGCTTTCATTTTCAATTAATTGAACTATAATTAACAAACTAACAAATAGCAATAATGGTCTAATGAGATAGAAAGAGGATAAAAATAAAGAACAGAATGATATTTAAAAATTTTAAATTTTACCTAGTTATACAAAAATCTAATGTTATAGTAAAATCTTGAATTTTCAATAAATTTTCACATTTTTTATAAAATAAAATGACAATAAAAAATTTGATACTCATTTTTTTTACTTCAATTTTATGGTCTTCATTGAAGAAAAAAAATCCGATCAAAATTCTTGGCATGGAACGGACATAGATATTTCGATTGCAACCATAATCACTAATAATTATTCTCTACCATGCAAACCTGTAAACAAACACATAAACCTCACTAAAACCGAAACCAAAACCAAACCAACAATAGAGAAAGAAAATCACACAGAGAAAAAATAAAATTAATAAATAAGTAAATTTATAGAGTGGGTGAATGTTACCTCCAACAACTTAAACCTCACCTAACCCAATCTGTTAGCTCCTCTGCCAATGCTCGCGAAGTTTAGAAGTTAGGATGACTAATCAGATTATTCTTTAAATAAAACTTAAAAATTGATTAATTTTTCTCATTAAGTGATTTAAAATTTTGATATATATACATTAGAAAAATAGATAATTATATTACTAAATCATAATTATCTTGAAGTAATTTAATATTTTGTCTTGTAATATACATAAAATTTATAAGTTAACTTTTATATTTATAACTTTTTATCTTGCAATGTTGCAAGAAAAAATATTTAATTTATATGTGGTTTTCATTTGTTTTTAATTATTATTATTTAGGTAAGTTATAATGTGAGTTAGATATGTGATAGACATATGAGTTTTATTGATTTAAAGTATAATGATGGGAGATATTTTCAAATTAGATTTGTTTAGATAAACTTTAAAGATTTTTAAAACTTAAAATTGGACATTGACATGCAAAAAAAAAAAAAAATTATCTGAATAAATTAAAATCAAATTTATTAATTTTATCTATTTGTATATCTAATTTTTATTTTATTTTATTTTATTTTTTTGTTATGTTATAATATAATATATAAGATATAGATAGATATTTACAATTTTCATGAAAAATATTATCTGATTTTTTGGAGAAGAGAGAATGAATGGAAGTTTTAATATATATATTTTTTAAAATCGGTGAGAGAGATTATGATGAAAAGATTATGAAATATTTTTGTTATTAAATAAATAAAGCAGTCAATAGTTTTTTTAATCTATTTTATAAATTAAAAAATCAATAATTTTAGAAAAAATGATTAATTTGTCCCATTAAGTGATTTAAAATTTTGATAGATATATATCAAAAAAATAGATAATTATATTACTAAATCATAATTCAAATTTAGATGTTATATCTTTTTGAGTTCCATAGCTAAATTCTTATCTTCTTTATTTTTGTGTGTAATCATAGTGTATGAGAGAAATTAAAAAGGGTGCTGCAGTAATTATGAGAGAAGTCAAAAAGGTTTGTGGGTTGGGAGAAGTCAATAAATGCTGAGGTTTTTTTTTTCAAATAAAAAATTAGAAAATCAGGATTAGGACATTGGAGTTTCTACAAAACTTGTAGATTAGAATCCCTCTTTTCCTTATATAATACTAGCATATCACCCGTGCTATGCACGGATTGTGTTTACAATTACCTATATATGTGAATTGTGATTTTTAAATTTTTTATATTTTTTTCTAAATGTCTTCTTTTTTTTCCTTTTTTATATTATATTAAAGTTTAATATTTTGATAATAATCATATGTGTTGGACTTTTCAAGGAATTAAATGTCTTTTTTTTATTATATTTTATTAAAGTTTAATATTTTGATAATAATCATATGTGTTGGACTTTTTAAGAAATTTTTTTGATACTTGTTCTTAATGCATTAAAGTGTTATTATGAGGGATAATAATCATATGTGTTGGGACTTTTCAAGGAATTCATGTGTTAGATTTCAAAGAATTTATTTTACGCTTGTTTTTAATGCATTAAAGTGTTATTATGAGGGTAAGACTTGGGAGTTGGAGAAGTTAATAAATGTTAAGATTTTTTTTTTTTTTAAATCAAAAAATTAGGAAATTTAGATTGGAGATTGGAGCTCCCACAAGGCTTGGGGTTAAAAACTCCCTTTTGCTTAATATATAGTATAGACTAGCATATCATCTGTGCTATGCACGGATTGTATTTATAATTATCTATATATGTGAATTGTGATTTTTAAATATATATTTTTTAAATGTCTTCTTTTTTTTCCTTTTTTATATTATATTAAAGTTTAATATTTTGATAATAATCATATGTGTTGGACTTTTCAAGGAATTAAATGTCTTTTTTTTATATTATATTAAAGTTTAATATTTTGATAATAATCATATGTGTTGAATTTTTCAAGAAATTTTTTTTATGTTTGTTCTTAATGCATTAAAGTGTTATTATGAGAGATAATAATCATATGTGTTGGACTTTTCAAGAAATTCATATGTGTTGGATTTCAAAGAATTTTTTTTTTTATATTTGTTCTTAATGCATTAAAGTGTTATTATGAGGGTAAGACTTGGGAGTTGAGAGAAGTTAATAAATGCTAAGATTTTTTTTTAAAAAAAAAAAATCAGGAAATTTAGATTGAGAGATTGGAGCTCCCACAAAGCTTGGGGCTAAAAACCCCATTTTACTTAATATATAGTATAGATATAGATAGATAGATAGCGAAACAAACTTTTCTTTTTCTTTTTCCCTCGATGTGGGATTATAAAATAAATTATAAACTAATTAGAGAATATTTTTATATGGTTAAATGGAAGTTAACTAATGAAATTTTTTTTAATTGTTTAAGATTAATAAAATCAATATGAGAAATCGCGATTAAACCGGTGAATCGGTCAAACCCAAAATGGTTCAGCCTAATCGGTTAGGTCAAATGGCCAACCAACTTATACAAAAATTAATTAACTAAAACTTTTAAATGTTATTTTAATTTTAAAATTTAAATTGTTTTGAATTGAAATATACACAATACTACACTATTAAGATTCACCTTATATAAGTGAAACAACTTACTTTTTTTTTTTTTTTTTGATGTGGGATTATAAAATAAAAGTTAACAATTATTTGGATGGAAAATTTATTTTTAATCAAGCAATCTCAGTTTTTCAACATTTAATCACATCAATCTTTAGTTTATTTCAAATCTAATCAATATATTTTGATAAAACCACTAAAATCGCGGTTAAACCAACAAATCAATCAAATAAAAAATTATTTAGCTTAATCAGTTAGGTCATAATTAATTAATTAAAACGTTTAAAATTTAAACAATATTGAATTGACACATGTACAACACTACAATATTAAATAGGATGGAAGTATAAGATTCATTTTATATGATTAAACTAACTTATTTTTTTTCTTTTTTTCCGATGTGGGATTATCAAATAAAAGCTAACTAATGGAGATTTTCTTAATTATTTAAAATTAATAAAATCAGTATAAGATATTGAAAAACTCACAAGGCTTCTCACTAAATGGGATTGGAGTATAAGATTCTTTTTATATGAGTAAAACAATTCATTTTTTTTCCACATGTAGGATTATCAAATAAAAGCTAGCCAACGAAATGTTTTTTTAATTATTTAAAATAAAAAAATAATATGAGATATTAAAACTCTCACATGACTTCTCACTAAAAAAAAAAAAACCCTTTTCCTTATGTAATATGTAACAATTCTTTTAACACCCTCCTTGACTGTAAAGCGTGCAACTTCCACTTCTGTCATTAGGAATTCATTTTACAAAACGGGTGGAGTACATTTGTGTTGAAAGCAATAAACTGAAACTCCAAAATGTAATAAATTGATATGAATATGTTATTCATTCTTAAAGCTGTTATGAAATGGAGGTCTTAAGTTGAATTTTTATTATTTTTATTAAAAATATTCTGACAAGTCGTACGTGACATTTTGCTCACTGAACTCTCAGTTATACCAACTCTAATAATTGGTGCTCTCCTGCTTTCTCTTGTAAGTTCCAACACCATACTAGAATTGAACAAAGGGCTTGAATAAATTGGAGATGTTAAATTCGAATCCGATTCGAATCCATTTATTTCATATCTGATTATAAATCACTTGAATTCGAATCTGATAATTTTGGATATCTGACTCGATAATCCGAACTGATTCATTTAGTTTTTTTTTTTTTTTTTTGGAGCTACAATTTTATATAATTTGATTTTTTTTTTCAATTTGTGTTTTCTTCATTCAAATTTAGAATAATCAGATCGGACCAATTTTTGCATATCCAATTCGTTTAGTAATAAGATTAAACGGTTCCAAATTATCGGATTATCGGATTGCCGGGTTGGATTTTTATAAATGTATTCAGATTTTCCAGTCAGGTTCTGTTCGAATTCAAATGAAATCCAATCCATTGACATTTGATAATTATAAGATATGTGTGACACGGGTTAAATGTAGAGGATTAGAAAACAACCTAATGGCATTTTATTTTCAAAGCCACCAATAATTTGTTTGCATATGTTTTACAAGATAATGAAAATAAGCCTCTGCTTCAAATAAAATGCATATTACTTAAAAACGTAATATTTGTTACTAAGAACTCCATTAACTTAATCCTTGTGAAGACTTCTGTAGTTTTGTAGATGCTCGATAAATTTGTCTATGTATTGGTCATGTCGAAGCTTGTCACCAAATATAGCTCTCATCTCTCTAGCTTTATCCCTATAAACCTTTCCCTCATCGTCAGTTATTACCAACTTTAGTGACTCAGCTACTGAGTTTCGGTATAATAACCCGTTTCGATCATCTCTCGGTATTTCTATGCCCACCTTGTTTTTCTCAAAAATCCTAGCATTCAACCCTTGCTCTACCATGAAGGGCAACATAATAAGTGGATGTCCAAATTGAAGGCCCTCAATAATTGAACTCCAACCACAGTGAGTCAAGAAACCACCCACTGAGTCATGAGCCAATATCCTAAGTTGAGGCACCCAAGTCGTCCACACGACTCCACGACCTTTGGTTCGATCCTGAAACCCGTCTGGCAACTCCACTGAGTCTGACTCATTCGAGCCAGACGGATTTCTAAGGGCCCAAAAGAAGGGCAAACCAGATATCTCTAGCCCGAGAGCTAACTCAGTAAGTGTTTCTTGACTCAGAGTCAACTCACTTCCGAGTCCTACATAAATCACAGATCCCTTGGTTTGATTTTCTAGCCAACCACTGATTGACAACCACGTGTCACTTGTTTCCTCCCTGCTAATGTCAACCAATGGGGGCATCAAACCCACTGGTACGACAGGCTTTTTGTTAAGTTGTTGGAGGAGTGTCAACCAGTGGGCTTCGAACTCTTCACAATCACGTGTGGCAAGGACGTCGCACCCAACAATTGCGGACCCAAGTCGATACGTGTCCAAAACATCTGAGGTAATGTTTTGTGCGGCCTCCACGATCCACTTGATCTCGTAATACCGGTGGGCCAAGTTGGAAGAAGACGGGATCCATTTAGGTGGGATCGTAAAGTCTTCCAGCTTTGTCCGCGGATCAGAGCCGTCAATCAATGCAGATGACGGCCCTAAAAATGCCAAAAACCAGGCGTTAACTGCGTTGAAGAAGGCACGTGAGATGCCAAGCTCTGCAGCAATTGGGGGTAACCAATAAGGAGCAAAGTCATAAACAACCCAATCCGGGGATGAAGCTTGTAAGAATTGAGTCAACTCGTCCTTGAGACCGTCGTAGGCCTTCTTGAGGAAGTGAATCTTGTCAGAGGGTAGGTCAATGGTGGCCTCCGCGTTGTCCGGGAGGCCATCGACTGGGGGCAAATGAAGCTTCACTAAGCTTATCAATGGGGATAAATTTTGTGGAATTCTTGGTAAGCGCTCAATGTTTCTCGGGGTCGATAGGAAGGAGACTTGATGACCCCTTCTCGCCATGTTCTTGGCTAGCTCTAAGAATGGGATCATGTGACCAAAGGCTAACCACGGGAACACCACTATGTGAAGCTTTTGCTTACCGTCATTTGTCATGGTTACAAGTGTTAATCGGGACACAAATTGGTATCGATAATCTGTGACTTGTTGTTGTGTTACACGGACAATTACAATTCAAGGAAATGATAAAATTTCTAGGTAATTTTGTGTATTCAAATTTTCAACATAAATATGTGAATTTATAGGCGATGAATTTGAAATTTATGTAATAAGTATGGATTGATGGAGTCAACAAAATTGAAGTTTTTCATTTAATTTGTAAATCCTATGAACAAAACTGTTCGTTTCGAGTACTAAGAATTAATGGCTAAACTTTAATGAATAAACTTTAATGAACAAAACTGTTCATTTAATGAATAAACTTTAACGAATTTGTAAAGCCAGCTTTTTTACCAAAAACAAGTCAGTTTTTTGTTAAAAAAGTTACCAAAAAAGTCAAAAAGCCAACTTTTTACCAACTTTCCAAAATAATTCTATAACAACTTTGGGTATTTAATCTGGAAATGAACTGAACTTTCAAATTTTGATTAATTACATTTTTGGTTCTCAAAATTTGATGTTTATGTCGTTTTGATCCATAATGTTTAAATTGTCTATTTGGTCCTAAATGTATAGAAAATGTTTCAATTTCGTCTACTAAATCAAATTTCGTTCCATTTAAGTCAGGGATAAATGTCTAATTTTGAACATTAAAATAACAAAGATCAAATATGTTTGGACTGAAGTGTAATTTTTTGAGTAAGTTTTCACATTAATGACACATCATATAATTTGAAGACTAAAAGTATAATTTTTAAGTGAGTTTTCACATTTGTCATTGATTTTAATAGCATCTATTAACAAAAATTGATAGGCAAACTAAATTTAAATACTTTTTATATACGACGGTGCTACATACACCAATTAATGTACACATTAGTGTATCAACTAGTGTTATGTTATTATTACTGACCTCACCCATTATACAAATTATAAATACTCAAAATCTCTAAAATTATGCCACATCATCTATTAGTACATTAATTGGTACATATAGCATTATTTTTTTATATATTAAAGATTACACAATTTTAAATATTAAAGCACAAAATTACACAAATTTCATATTTTTATGAGCTAAAAACGTACTTAATCTTTGAGAAATTTTTTTTTTTTTTGAGAACCAAATCCTTCAGAATTATATTTTCCAACGATTTCGACAAGCGCACGGCTTTAATTCTTTTCAATTCCAGCTGTGTGTTTTGTCGTGCGAGGAACCGTAAGGCTGGCTAGACCAACTATACATCTACCTTTGCTTCTTTAATTTGTGTCCCACTCTGTCTGGCTGGTGGGGTGGCCAGTGGTGATGGTGAAAAAAGTGTATTGAGAATTTAGGATTTAGAATTTTGTTCTAAAAGATAATTTGATTAAGGAATAAAATTATAATTTAAAAATAAGATGATTGTGTGTAAGTAGAATATTGTCGTATGAGTATGTGAAATACTTTGGGTACACGATTTGTACAGCTTCGACAATTTGGGGCATAATTAGATTTTTTTTTTCAAGATTGTATGATATAAATTTGTTAGTAAAATTTGATTACAACTAAAGTGGTTGCCGTTACTCCATCAAATTGAATCACTATCCTTCTCCTCATCACATTTTAATTGTAAGATCACTGAATCAAATCCAACATCTAATACTAAAATACTTATATCGTGTCTATTTTTTAAAACTATTAAAATATAAGATAGAATTACCAACACTAGTAAACAATTTGTTGACGTCGACCAAAAAAAAAAAATAATAAAGAGTAAATTATAAATATACTTTTTGAGATTTGTATAAAATATATATGGTCCCTTATAATTTGGAAAACTACAATTACCCTCTTATCAATTTTTTTATTTAATAGAATTAACTAAAAAAAATAAAATTCCTAATTTTTTTTATACTATAATAAATTACATGAATTATTAATTAAAAATATTTTTAATATCATTAAAAATGTTATTTAACTTGATGATTTATTAATAAAATGGGTCATTTGTAATTAAATTAAAAACTCAAAAGGGTGGAATGGAATGTAATTTCGAAAATTATAGGAATGATTCAATGTTTGGTTTTAATTTTCTGGATTCATGGAATTTGAGTTTTTTGTTTTTCATTTTTTTTTTTTGTTTTTAGTGTATATTTTTAAAATTTTAAGCATTTTTTTACTTTTTTAGATACATCTTACGTAGATATTTAAAAAGTGAAATATTTGTAACAAAATATTTTAAAAAATCAATAAATACACAAGAATACTAAATTCTCGTATTTTTTTTTTTATTTTATATTTTTGGTATTTAGTGATTTTTCTAATTTTTTTTTTTACAAATATTATACTTTTTAAGTGTATTTATGTTAGATATATCTAAAAATTTGAAAAATTACTTAAAATATTTAAAAAATTCAATGAAAAAAAAAATATGAAAAACAAAAAATCTCAATTTTCTAAAATTTGAATCTTGAAAATTCAAACCACACAAGTTGATTAGTGTTTTAAGTAAATCAAGATGATATATTTGTAATTCACTCAAAATAAATAAATAAAATAACCTATTTTTTAAAACTATTAGTGTTAGGTTTTTATTCTTGACAATCCCGTTTTACAAAACTCTTTTCAGTTGTAATTATATTCGATCTTTTATTTCAGTGAGGCTTTGAATTTTAGATGCGAATCCAACCCGAATTGTGCCTTATAGAGAGATGTTTCAGAAGTTAATTCTTTCTTATTTTGCCACTTCACTGACTATGTTGGGGATCGAGCTGCCTGGTCAGCTCGCAGGGGTCCAGGGGGTAGCGCCATGGCGGGGTTGAGGGGCAACGCCCTAGAAACAAAATGCAAAAATGCATTCGAAGTTGCTTGTTCGCTCGAGCGGCCGTTTGTGTACTCGAGCGGAGAATGTTTGATTCCAGAAGTTTGACCTGTCTGCAAAAGTACTGGAAGTTGGGATTTTATGCTCGAGCGAACTTTTCTGCGCTCGAGTGAGGTCCACTTGAGCGGCCATTCCTGCGCTCGAGCAGAGAACGCGATTCAGTTTTTTATAAATATGTGTTTCAATTAGATTTTAGGGTACGACTTCTAGATCTTCTTTGAGGGTTCTAGGGTTTTCCTCTGGGCTATTTTGCTAGTTTTCTTTGATGTTTAATTGAGTATTTAACTCATGGTTTGAGAAGTATACATCAAAGGATTGTTTGGTTCATTCAACACAAAAGAGAGAGTTGTTCTTCGATAGATTCCGTAGAATTCGGGCCTGAAACTTCGGTGGATTTTGAAGTGGCTCATCATCGTGATTCTACATCGGCATTGTGGAATCAACGTTGGACAAGAAAATTCCGAGGTGAAGACGTGGTGGAAGAGGCATATAGGGGTCGGTTCAATTCGGGCGCGGATTCGCTAGGTAATTGAAAGTACACTTGTGTAATTCCTTTTGTCTTCTTAGTGGATTGTTTTATGACTTTGGCCCGTGATTTTTTATCACAATTGGAGGCACTCCAATTGTGGTTTTTCCACGTTAAAATCTTTGTGTCGATTTGTCTTTGATTATTTGATTGAGATTGCTATTTACTAATCACAAATCAATATCTAGGGGATTTCTAGCATTTGTCAACTAGAATATAGGATAGAATTACCAACAGTGGTAAACAATTTGTCGATGTCGACCAGAAAATAAAATAAAGAGTAAATTATAAATGCACTTTTTGAGATTTGTTTAAAACATACATTGTCCCTTATAATTTTGAAAACTACAATTACCCTCTTATCAAAAATTTTATTTAACAGAATTAATTGAAAAAATAAAATTCCTAACTACTCTTTTATACAATAATAAAATTATATGAATTATTAATTAAAATATATTTTTAATATCATTAAAAACTTTTATTTGACTTAATGATTTATTAAAAAAATGGGTCATTTGTAATTAAATTAAAAAACTCAAAATGGTGGAATGGAATGTAATTTCCAAAATTATAATAATGATTCAGGGTGTTTGGTTTTGTCACGACCCGACCCCAGGGGCTTAGGGTTGGAAATGCAACTCACTAACTTTTTCTATTTATAGCAAATTAAACTGCGCAACCGGAAATAAAAATAATTAAATAGGAATTACTCCATTTTATAATAAGAGAAATACATTTATAGGACTTTTATTATTTTATTATTCAGTGATCGGCCCCGAGTAGAAAAAAAAAAAAAAAAACGAAAAAAGAAGAAAGAAAAAAAAAGTGGTTCAACATCAATCCACGTACGAGTTCCATTTCGTGAGGTTATGGGTTTTCCCTACATCTCGTCACCTGAAAGGGTAACAATTATAAGCACACAGCAGAGTGAGAAATATTATGCAAAGAGTATAGGGAATACAAAATAATCATGGACAGTTAGTTAAGTCAAAACATTTACATAACTCAATTTGGTAAATAAATAATTTAAGTGGCAGAAACTGAAATATATAAATTATGTAAATAAATAACCATAACAACGGTACAGAACAGAACAGAACAGAGGTCACAGAAGTGACAATCCGAACAGGGGTCAATGGATCTATAACAAACAAAGGACCACAAAGTGGCTAAACAGAGGCCAATGGTTATTTAAGTCCCCCAAGGCGTAGGACTCTCGTGGTGGTACTTACAAAACATAATTGTTTATAAGGTCATAGTCAAATATTTTTTAAAATTTAAACAAATATATCCATGGGTTTCATTGAAACAAATAGAGTTTAGAAATTAATCCACGTAATTGAAATATTTCTGAAACATAACTTGAATTAATATAACTTATAAAATATATAAAATAAATTATGGTAAGTCAAAACATACGTAAAATATATTATGGTAACTTAAGGTATAATATAACTCACCTTAATATTGACCCTTAGTCTTACTTCACTATCATAACCTTCCTACTATAAGTTTCTTAATTTCAGTACTTACGTGCCTCTCTCTCGTTTTTTTCCTTTCTTTGTTTTTCCTCCCACAGATTTGAGCAACTCCTTCCTATTTATAGGGAGGTAAGACCACTATCAGGCCAACACATGGCCGATCTCGAATCCTCCTTTGGATTTGCTTCATAACTCACTTGGATTTGCTCATAGAGTTATACTTATCTTAGTAAATGTTTATGGTAATTACACTTTTGCCCAATTTCCTAACATAACTATATAAATAAATTAATTCCTAATTAAATTACACTTTATCGTATACTAACAGAAAATTAATCATTTATTTTGCTACCACACCCACTATTAGTATTATTATTTATTTATTTAATAATATATCATCACATACAATCATAATTATATATATAGCTATAAATATTTATGTGGTATTTAATTAAACACTTAGGGTATCACATTTCTCCCATTCGAAGTTGAAATTTGTCCCAAACTTGATGTACTTTAATTTTTGAAGATGTGTGGATATTTGGCTCACATTTGACTTTCCGTTTCCCACGTAGCCTCTTCGATACGATGATTTCGCCATAAGACCTTTACCAATGGTATGGTCTTGTTTCGAAGAACTTGATTACGATGATTGAGAATCTGCCTTGGTTACTCTTCATAAGAGAGATCTTCCTGAACTTCTAAATCCTCGTAATCAACAACGTGTTCTGGATCTCGAAGGTACCGTCGAAGCATTGAAACGTGAAACACATTGTGGACATTGGATAGTTTAGGTGGTAGTGCAAGGCGATAGGCTACAAGACCAATCCTTTCTAGTATCTCGAATGGCCCGATGTAACGTGGGTTTAGCTTTCCTCGCTTTCCAAATTGGATCATTCCTCTTGTTGGTGAGATTTTGAGGAACACATGATCCCTTACTTGAAATTCCAAGTCTCGTCTTCGAGTATTTGCATAATTTTTCTAGCGGCTCTGAGCAGTGCGAATTCGCTGTTGGATGAGTTGGATTTTCTCACTTGTGACTTGCACGATCTCGGGGCCTAATAATTTCATGTCCTCGACTTCCGTCCAACATAGAGGTGATTGACATCTCCTTCCATACAGAGCTTCGTTCGATGCCATTCTAATGCTTGCTTGGTAGCTGTTGTTATAGGCGAATTCCACTAAAGGTAGGTGCTCATCCCAGTTACCTTTGAGGTCCAATACGCACACACGTAACATGTCTTCTAAAGTTTGGATTGTTCTTTCGGATTGCCTATCTGTTTGTGGATGATAAGTAGTGCTAAATTTCAGTGTGGTTCCCAAAGCATCCTGCAATTTGTTCTAGAAATGAGACACGAAGCGGGGGTCTCGATCAGACATGATTGAAACTGGGATACCATGTAAACGAATAATTTCCTTGATATATAAAGTGGCAAACTTATTAAGGGAGTACATGATTTTGATTGGTAGAAAATGCGTCGACTTCGTCAATCGATCTACTATAACCCATATTGCATCATTCTTCGAAAATGACTGTGGTAGCCCGACCACGAAGTCTATAGTAATGTGTTCCCATTTCCATTCGGGAATAGGGAGTGGTTGCAACAGTCCTGCAAGTCTTTGATGTTCTGCTTTAACACGCTAACAATGCAGACATTTGGAGACATGGCTTGCTATGTCTCTTTTCATTCCCATCCACCAGTAGTGTTTCTTCAGATCATGGTACATCTTTGTGTTGCTAGGGTGGACTGCAAATCTCGAGTTATGAGCTTTCTCCAGTATCTTCTTCTTGAGTTCCGAGATGTCGAGTATGCAAATTCAATTTTGAAATTTCAGTATCCTATTGCTTATAGTGAAATCAGGGTTAGGCGTATTCCTTTGTTCCTCGTACTTTTTCTTCAAAAGTTTGTCTTCCCATTAGCGCGCTTTAATTTCTTCAATCAGTGTAGGTTCCACGGTTATGTTGACGAGTAGTCCATTGATCTTGCGGGAATCGAGAGTACATGCCAAACTTTTAGTCGTCTTTCGGCTCAGTGCGTCTGCCACCACGTTAGCTTTGCCTGGATGGTGATGGATCTCTGCATCATAGTCTTTCATAAATTCTAGCCAACGCCGTTGCCTCATATTCAGTTCCTTCTGTGTGAATAGATATTTAAGACTCTTGTGATCAGTGTAAACCTCGCAGGTTACACCATAGAGATAATGACGCCAGATTTTGAGGGTAAAGATTACCGCAGCCAATTCCAAATCATGAGTCGGGTAGTTCTTCACGTGAGTCTTTAATTGTCGCGACGCATAAGCAATGACTTTTCCGTTTTACATGAGAACGTAACCCAAACCGTTGTATGAGGCATCACTATAAATTACGAACCCATCTGCTCCTGTAGGGAGTGCTAGTATAGGAGCTGACACAAGTCGACTTTTTAATTCTTGGAAACAATGCTCTTGTTTGTCAATCCATTCAAAGGGTGTGTTCTTCTGAGTTAGCTGGGTCAAGGGTGATGCTATTTTTGAGAAATCTTGCACGAAGCGTCGATAATAGCCAGTTAGACCCAAGAAACTTCGGATTTCTGACACATTAGTAGGTCGTGGCCAGTCCACGATTGCTGCAACGTTTTGGGGGTCAACCGAGATGCCATCTTTGTTAATGACATGACCGAGAAAGTGTACACTAGTGATCCAGAATTTGCATTTTTTCAACTTGGCATAAAGTTTGTGATCATGTAGTGTTTGTAGAACTGTTCGTAAGTGCTGCTCATGGGTCTCTAGTGACTTGGAGTATATGAGGATGTCGTCAATGAAGACGATGATGAACTTATCAAGATAGAGTTTGAACCCTCGGTTCATGAGGACCATGAAGGCTGCTGGAGCATTTGTAACGCCAAAGGGCATGACAAGAAACTCGTAGTGCCTGTAACGAGTTCTGAAGGAAGTTTTTTCGATACTTTCTGTTTTGACTTTTAACTGATGATAGCCAGAATGCAAGTCGATTTTGGAAAATACTTGGGTGCCTTGAAGTTGATCGAACAAGTCATCGATTCGCGGCAGAGGATACCAATTCGTGATGGTGACCTTGTTCAGCTCCCGGTAATCAATGCATAATCTCATCGTGCCGTCCTTTTTTTTTTACGAACAATACTGGAGCTCCCTAGAGTGAGGTACTAGGTCGAATGAAACCTTTGTCCAAGAGTTCTTAGAGTTGAGTCTTCAGTTCTTTCAATTCTATCATCGACATGCAATAAGGAGCTTTTGATATTGGTTGTGTGTCAGGTTGGGTTTCAATGGTGAATTCGATCTCCCGATCAACCAAAATACTGGGTAGATCTTCAAGGAAAACATCCGGGAACTCTCGTACTACGGGGATCGCATCAACGGTGGGGGCCTCTTTTTGTGTATCGATCACATAACAAATATAACCACCACAACCTTTTCTTAAAAGTCGTTGGGCTGTTATGGAGGATATAATACAGGGAGGGTTAGAAACTCCAGTCCCATCAAAGACAAGTTCGGGTTGGTTTGGTAACTTGAGGAAGACCTTTTTGGCTTTACAATCGATAGAGGCGTGGTTGGCAGCCAGCCAATCCATACCTATGATCACATCAAAGTTTCCAATGCGAAGGGGAATTAAGTCTACATATAAGGTTTTGCCTTTTACGAATATAGTACAAGATCGGTACACATTTGTACTGCAAGCAGACTTACCAGAAGGAAAAGACATAGACAATATATATCTTAATGGTTCGGGTGTTGATGCTAACTTGGCAGCAAGGTGTGGTGCAACAAAAAATGAGTTAACCCAGAGTCAATGAGGACATGAGCTAAGTGACCACATACAGAAAGTGTACCTGACACAACATTTTCGGTAACTTCTGGTTTTCCAAGTACTAAGGCGAAAGCCTGTCCTTGACATTTTTGGTCCTTCCTCTCTCCTCCAGGTCCTGCGGGTTTCTTGACTGGGCCAGAGGGGCTGTGTGACTCCCCAAATTTTGATAACATAATACAACGATACAACGGGGTTTAACTAGTGGATACACATCATTTTTAAGCACAAAATACAAATAATTATATTAAAAGAAAATATTAATAATAGTTACAGATAAAATTCTTCAAGTCTTTAAATACAGATCGGTTCCTTGATACAAAAAGATTATCCAAAATACAAGAAATATACAATCTAATTTCTAAGGCAGCCATGGTTCCTTAAAGCTTTTAGGGATTCTGTTCTCAGTGTAAAACTCGCTTCACCTAGCATAAAAGCCATGAGCTTGGAATGCCCAGTAAACACACACACTTCAACCCTTTTCCCATTCCAAATACACAAGTAACATAACGGCACGGTTATAACATACAGCAAAAGCAATAATCAAGCAGAGATTATAATTAAATTTCAGTTCTCATGAATAATAATCAATTTTAATTAGTTCTAGGCAACACCCCGCGGAATGCCATTCCTCCCCAACCACTAACTCTGGCCACGAGCAATTCTGACTCCCTCTTGGTTAATACAATACCAATGCGTCGCTTATCACATAACCACCAGTGCGTCGCTTACCGCACAATTACCAATGATGCCCACGCACCTAGGTTACATACCCAAGTGGTGACATCACGGTCTGCCCCAAGGAAACGGGCTTCTAGGGATACTTTCCCTGTGTGAGACCCTCACTGCACCCTTATGCCTCCATTTCCGTTAAGTAGCCAGAATACCTCTCGTGCCATGATAGGGTTCGGAAACACACTTGCGCAAGACTTCACAAAAATGGAACACATTTCACTATATCATACTCTTGAATCCATCATTCATTATCTCATAAATTTAATACAATGATTGCAATCCATTACCATCCCATTTGATTTCCTTTATTAAGTGCATTATGTTCTCAGTTATAGCAAGGCATGGTCAGTATAACTACGAATCCAAACTAAACAACAGTAATTTATTCATGGTAAAGCAAATTCACAATTTATCATAGATTACATATCGAGACTAAAACATTCAAGAAATAGAATATAAGAGTTGCAAACCAAATAAGAGCATATTAACATAATTTCCACATTTCCAGATTTGAACCAGTTTGAAAATAATTATGAAAAAAAAAATACTTTTATTGGACCTAAGTACCTGGCCTCATGTGAGTTTGTAGATAAATAAGTCTAGTTTCAAACTCAATTTACGAAAGTAGAATAGGTATTTTAGATTTTAAGATAATTCAGAATTACCAAGATCTGTCCAGATTCGTTGACCATTACTCCAATCGGTTTTTCTCTCAAAACCCCTCACTCTCTTGAGTTCAAACAAATTTTAGTTAAAATATACACCAAGATTAAGATTTTGACATAAAATTGGACTCACGATTATTTTTCTGGAATTTTATAAAAATAGAGAAAGTTGGCTATTTTTCTGGTTTCTGTGCGTAACAAACTTAGAAAATTGTTTAGGTTATAAAATACATCCTTAGGTCCTACCAAAAATTATCACATACTTTAGACATACCAATATTACACAATAAAACAAATTTTGAGTTTATGGAGTTTTAATAGGAAAATAAATTCAAGAGAGGGAAATGATTTGCTGCTGGAAATTTAAGAAAGAAAGATAAGCATACCATTTCTTGATTAATACACACTTATACAGGAGTATAGGCCTAGACTACAACATATATATACAAAGAGCATGTATTAGGAGGGGAAAAACAAGTGGTAAAAGAACTTGAGAGAAGAGGTGATGTATGTTTACCTTTGTTGTACAAGACTCAACAAAATTCTTCTTTTTCTTCTTCTCTTCTCTCTCTCTCTTTTCCTCTCTTTTTTTTTTCCAAGATCACTCTCTCTCACTCTAGTGCATGGCTGAAAATGTGTAAAATGAGAAGGAGAAGTGTGATATATATATAGAGAATGATTAGGAGGTTTCTTAGGGACCAAGTTCCCTAAGTACAAATTGTCAAAGTTGCCATTATGGCCCTTTCATCCATCACATAGTCAACAACTTGGGCTCCAAGACATATATATATATATTATATATGGATATTTGTATTTATAAACATAATATAATAGCTACAAGTACATTAATTAATAAAATATTACAATTAAGGGTTGGAATGAAATAAAATAAAAGTATATAGGGACCAAGTCTAAATTTATGAAACTTGATATATGTTATTAATATACTAACATTAGAAATAGTTAAATAATAAATTCGGGTCCCGTTAATTAAAGCGTAACAAAGGCGAGAAACCGAGCAAAACGGCATTATCGGAATTAAGATTTTAGAGTGATTAATATATAATGATAGGGTCTAATAATTAATAATATGGTTTTAAAGTGATTATTAATCTACGGGATCGATTAGGGTTTACTCAAATTAATCCGTGATGCTTCCCGATTCTAGGGTTTAAAATGCAATTAAGCGAAAATTCAAGGGCTTTATTGAAATAAACTCAAGGTTAGGGATTTAATGGTAATTACAAAAATTAGGGTCTCTACAGGCTGGCTGTAGGATTAGTCAGCTTTAGACAATCCTTCAGCAAGTGGCCAACTTGATCGCATTTAAAACATGCTCCCGTGTCTCGATGGCATTGTCTTCAATAAGCCTTCCCACAAGTGGGTCAAATTGGAATAGTGCCACCTCGGGGGTTGGTAGGACCTTGATGGCTTGAACTGGTTGTGCCCATATTCACCTTTTTAGGAGGCACAACACCGGGTCTTCTGTTGTCTCTTTCCCAAAATTGCTTCTTTTGGCTTGGTTTCCCAGAACGCGAGGCTTTAATCCTATTTTCTGCAATGTACGCTCGGTCTACCACTTTTACATAGGTTGGCAGTTTCAAGACCTCGAGCCTGTCTTTAATTTCAGCATCCAATCCTGCTTCGAATTTTCTTGCTTTTCGAGTTTCGGTGGGGATGACGTATGTTGCAAATCGAGCGAGTTGTGTGAATTTGCTCTCATATTCGGCTACCGTCATGATTCCTTGCTTTAGATGTATGAATTCGGATGCCTTCTGTTCCTGCAATGAATCTGGGAAGTATTTTTCGTAGAATACTTCCAAGAATCTTGCCTAATTCTTTCTCCAGAGTGAGAAGCCACCATTCCTGTGCATTGTCTTTGAAAGTGAAAGTGGTGAAAGTTACCTTTTGTCTTTCGGTGCAGGGTAGGGCGCGAAAAATCTTTTCCATGTCACTACAAGAAAAAACACTTTCCGTGACCAACATTTTGGTCGCGAAAAGTACCATATTTGGTCGCTAAAACCTTTTCGCGACCAAAATATGTTGGTCGCGAGTTGGTCGCCAAAGCCTCGTCACAGATAGTTTTCTGCGACCAAAAAAGCCTTTGGTCGCTAAAAGTGACCATTCGCGACCAACTTTTTTGGTCACGGAAAGTCCAATTTATATTAGCCAAAAGTAAACTTTTAGCGACCAAAAATAAGTTGGTCGCCAAAAGTCAACGCCTTGATCCAAAAAAATTAATTCTTTTGTGCTACCTGGGACTCGAACCCGTGACCAAGGAGTCACCATGCACCCAATCCACTCTGCCACTAACATGCTTCTTGTTCATATTTGGCAAAACATATATATAACCCATAAAAATTGGGTTATATATTATTTTATAAAACTTTTAATGCCTAAACAAAAAATAGCATGTAATTACAGTAGTATCATTTTTTTAAAAATTTAACCCGCCATAACTTTCCGCGACCAACTTTTTTTTTTGGTCGCCAAAGGATAATCTTTCGTGACCAAAAAAAGCCTTTGGTCGCCAATAGTATACTTTCTGCGACCAACTTTTTTTTTGGTCGCCAAAAGGTGATCTTCTGCGACCAAAAAAGCCTTTGGTCGCCAAAAGGTGATCTTCTGCGACCAAAAAAGCCTTTGGTCGCCAATAGTATACTTTCCGCGACCAACTTTTTTTTTTTGGTCGCCAAAAGGTGATCTTTCGCGACCAAAAAAAGCCTTTGGTCGCCAATAGTATACTTTCCGCGACCAACTTTTTTTTTTGGTCGCCAAAGGGTATACTTCTGTGACCAACCTTTTTTTTGGTCGCCAAAAGGTGATCTTTCGCGACCAAAAAAAGCCTTTGGTCGCCAATAGTATACTTTCCGCGACCAACTTTTTTTTTTGGTCGCCAAAAGGTGATTTTCCGCGACCAAAAAATTGTGGTCGCCAAAAGTTAAATTTTAGTCGCAGAAAGTGGACTATTTGTGACCAAAAAAAATAGGTGGTCGCCAAAAGTGTTTTTTCTTGTAGTGTGTCTTTAACCCAAGTGTTTGCTATCATTGGGTCTGGGCCGCTGGTAAACGTGGTGGGTTTCAGATCCTGGAACTGTTTTATGGTAACCGGCTCTTCTCGCCGTTCCGGTATCCCATTGTTGATGTTAGTCTGCAAGGCTTGCAAAAAGCTAGTAACCGCTCTTTCCATTATTCTTTGCATTGATTCAGTGCCACTGACTGATGACTCACTTCCGTTACCATTATTGGCCATTCTACAAAGTAATAAACGAGGCATTACATTCACAACGTAGTATATATGTAAGCGTGTATAGCGCAATCTATATCTATATAAAATGCCAACTTTACATTGTTTTACAATTAATATTACATCTTTGTTTCCAAAAGTCAGAATATGTTAGCGTCTCATCCCTGTGGTAAACAAAAACAAAAAGACAACAAAAGGGATCAGAACATATCATGGTCAACATACAAAAAGGTTTCTCCAAATCTAGAGTGGTGGGTCAAATGGGCCGAAAAACCATGGGAAATAGTACTGCATAAAAAGCTCAAATTCCCACCCTAACTAGATTACACCAAAACACATCCACACTGTCTAGACTGTGAAAATGGAGACGGACTGTATGTATCCCAAAAATGCTCGGTCGACAATCCAGCCGGCTGTCTCAATATATGACAAGTCATTATTAAAGTCAACATTTTGAATATTAATTATCTCTAGCAGGTTAGGGACTGTGGTGAAAATATAGTCCTCAGGGTACGCATTCCCCCTTCTGGCCACAAAATCTAGGGATAGAGGGCCTATGATATAATGCTGGTGGTCATGTCCCGGGGCAATGCCAAGGACACGAGTGGGTCCAAGGAAACGTCTGCGTGTATCGGCACGGCTTTGCCTCCACAGTAAATGTGGGACATCGGTAGTGTCAGCCTGGATATAAACTAGCCGACCCATCAACTGGGCAAGGTCTGGGTGCAGTCCTCTGATTATGTCCTCTGAATTTCCTCAACCCTCAAGTGAGGCAGGGGCGGGATGCTCGGCTAAATTCTCGTCTAAATTAATGGCCCGAGCTTATCTCAAAATGCATCATCAAGATTAATCTCTGACATTCCTACAACACCAGAATAAACGTGAGATTTTACACAAAAGGACTAACGTTGCAGGTAAATATTTATTATTATTATTTTTTTTATTTTATCTTATTTTATTTTATTATGTTTATTTAGCTATATAGTTTTATTTATAGATTTGTTTATAACTTTTAGAACTTCCTGATCAAATTAAAATAACATTTTTTTTTGGAACCGTTGCTTTGATACCACCTTTGTTACGACCCAACCCCAGGGGGCTTAAGGTTGGAAACACAACTTACTAACTTTTTCTATTTGTAGTAAATTAAACTGCGCAAGCGGGAAAAAAAAATTAAACAGGAAATTACTTCATTTTAATAAGAGAAAATACATTTATAGGGCTTTTATTATTTTATTATTCAGTGACCGGCCTTGAGTAGAACAAAAGGGAGCAAAAAAAAAAAAAAAGAAGAAAAAAAAAAAAAAAAAAAAAAAAAAAGAAGAAAAAAAAAAAAAAAAAAAAAAAAAAGTGGTTCAATATCAATCCACGTGCGGGTTCCATTTCGTAAGGTTATGGGTTTCCTCTACATCTCGTCACCTGAAAGGGTAACAACTATAAGCACACAGCAGAGTGAGAAATATTATGCCAAGAGTATAGGGAATACAAAATAACCATGGATAGTTAGTTAAGTCAAAACATTTACATAACTCAATTTGGTAAATAAATCATTTAAGTGGCAGAAACTGAAATACAAAAATTATGTAAATAAATAACCATAACTATGGTATAGAACAGAACAGAACAGAACAGAGGTCAATGGATCCATGACAAACAGAGGACCACAAAGTGGCCAAACAGAGGCCAATGGTTATTTAAATCCCCCAAGGCGTGGGACACCCGTGGTGGTACTTACAAAACATAATTGTTTATAAGGTCATAGTCAAATATTCTTTAAAATTTAAACAAATATATCCATGGGTTTTGTCACGACCCAAACCCGCCCCTAAAAGTTTGGCATCGTAACCGGCCAGTAATTCTAGATTACCACAGGCCTTCCTGTACAAAACATAAATAATCGGGGCTCGCGGAAGCGAAAACTAAATACAAATAGTCCAAAGAGCTGTGCATTTATATGAACAAGTATTTACATGCCAAAAATGTTAATTACCCACTTACATTACATAACATGTAACCAAAAGATCATATACAAAACATAGGCTCACGCCTCAGCTATACAACCAAAAACAAAGCTCGTACGGCCTTCTAGGCCTAGCCCCAACTCAGAGGCACTCAAAACACTGGTAGGCTTCAAAATGGCGGCTCGATGTAAGACCCCGCCTAGGCTTGACTCCCAGAGTGCTCACCTATAAATACATATAAAAACAATGAGCTAAAGCTCAGCAAGTAACATTAAAGTAAAGGGGTAGTGAACGAATTCCACATTCCATATGTCCGTAAAATAAATCATTCATAAACATAATCATCTCATATCAGAACATACATAATGGCATACTCCATAGAACATAACATTTGTCGTCTAACGACTAGAGTAACCGGTCCCGGACACCGATTAAACACATACCGAGATCTCGTAAACTGGTCCACTTAGGTGTCATGACCCGAACCCGCCCCAATGGGTTAAGGACATAACTAGCCAGTAATCCTGAGATTACCTATGACCTCAAACCAAAACAGACGTAACTCAACAGAGTAAAGGGGCCAAATGGAAGCAATAATTAAAAACTTTGTCCATAGAGCCGTGCTTATATGCACTATAAAACAAACCATACGCATATACGTTAATAACCCACGACAAAATACAGTACCATAAAATCCTTTTCAGACAGGATCATCTAAACTGAGTCAACCCATATCAAAACTACATGCCGATAAACACAAGGTCCTTGCCAACAAGACAAAATGTAAATATATAAAGAAAATGGCAAGGTTGGGTCTCGTGCGTGAGACACAAGGCTGACTCTCCAAAACTCATGTTGTTCCTGGCAGACTTCACTGGGGCTGGGTTTGGACTTCTCTTGGCTCACCAACAAACACATGAATGAGCGTGAGCGATAGCCCAGTGAATAATATCAAATACAAAAATTACTTAACAATGTAGAACAACATGTTCCAAACGGCCTTGGGCCCAATTCATATTTCTATTTAACAGATATATATCTATATAACTATACGAAATACAAATCAAGTGATTGTAATTCCAAACATTCTGGCCTTTGGCCCATTCAGATTTCCATTCTTGTCAAAACGGCCTTCGGCCCATTCGATTATGTCACAACGGCCTTCGGCCCATTCGTTTATGTCAAAACGGCCTTCGGCCCATATATTCGTATCAAAACGGCCTTTGGTCCATTCATTTGTGTTAAAACGGCCTTCGGCCCATTCATTCGTATCAAAACGGCCTTCGGCCCATTCATTTGTGTCAAAACAGCCTTCGGCCCATTCATTCGTATCAAAACGGCCTTTGGCCTATTCATTTATGTCAGAACGGCCTTCGGCCCATTCATTCATGTCAAAACGACCTTGGGTCCATTTATGTTTATCAAAACGACCTTGGGTCCATCTATGTTTATCAAAACGACCTTTGATCCATTCATGTTTAACAAAACGACCTTGGTCCATTCATGTTTATCCATGTCAGACTTACGTCCATAATCCCAATTAGCAATTCATAAAGCTTATAAGGGAACAAACAATTGGACATTCACAAGCATTCAAATATCGATATTACTCACAGTGATCGGCTTGTGGATTTGCCCTGGAACTTGACCCTACATATTTCATGAACACAAAAGGGTCACTAACAGTTCAATCCGTTCTTTAATTCACATATTCCTCTTTAGGCTTTATTCTTATCTCATTAACTCATTTACAATGCTTAACATATGCCTAAGAGTGCTTACAAGTGAAAGAGAACGGAAAAATATATCACAGAATGCATTTTCAGAATTTCAGAAAACAGGGTCCCCGCTCGAGCGTGGACTTCCCCGCTCGAGTGGACCCTTAAGCCTGCAAAAGTGCTGGTTACCTCAAATTCCCGCTCGAGCGTGAACTCGGCCGCTTGAGCGGACTGCCTGTCTACATAGCTTCCCGCTCGAGCGTAAACTTCCCCGCTCGAGCGGGTACTATGTCTGTCAAAAATCCCGGGAGCTCGAATTCTCCGCTCAAGCGGCGGTTTCCCCCGTTCGAGCGGGCACCAAACTTTCTGGGTTTTCCAGAACTGTTCTTGAGCTTCAAACACACATTCAAACTGATATTTCTTGCATTTCACAGCCCATAGCACTCATATACATATACCAACATGATATAACCACCAAATTACAACATATTGAAGCTCAATTCCCATGAATCAATCACATGCAAACCCAAATTATACCAAACTTACTTCTAATACGTTAAATTCATGCATTTAAGCTTCATATCCTCATCAATCATGCATGCATGTCAATTCTTGACTCCATTTCTATTTCAAATGGAACAAATGGTGCTTCTAACCATCTCAACAAAACTATGCTTGCATGTATGATTCAACACTCATATTTCCATATTCAACTTAATACATGCTTGTTTATGCAAAACCATGGTGATCCTACACATGCATGTGCATTACAACTTCAAATTCATCAATTAGAGCACAACTCTTATTCTTGATCACCAATTAATCTTTAAATCAACAAAATCACAAGTTCAATCTCATGAATTTACTCACCTAGGAGCCTTAAACACCCAAGCTCTAGCCAAATCTTGAGCTTAATCTCCAAATTCCCAAGCTTGAGCCAAAAATTACACAAGTCTCTCCCTTTCTCTCTCTCTAACCGGCCCTTCCTCTGGTTTTGAGTCCAAGGTCAGTCAAAATACAAGAAAGGAGGGAATTGGGGTGTAATGCTCCTATCCAACAAATCCCACTAAGTCCCAATTTAATAATATTAAACAATTTGAGCACAATGCCATTAAATGGATCAATTTAATCTAACCAGAATCCATTTCTAATTAAATTTCACCGTAGGCTCTAAAAATTACGCTAATCACAAAGGCGTAGTCAATTTTGGGTTCTGTGGCCGATAGGGCCCTCAATTTAATTCCCAAAGCAGATTATTCAACAGATATTCCTACGGTGAACATATAGAACTTCAAAACCACATATTTTCACATAATGGAACACAAAATCATATCAAAACACATAATCACATCACATTAAGGACCAATTAGCTAATTACGGAACAGGGGTATCACATTAGGACTATCTATGGATGCCATACTAGATTCGCAAACTGGACATTCGTTCACAGAAAACATTTATCATTTCGAAACCATAGCATAACGTAGCACTTTTAAACATAAATCATACTAACATATCTTTACAGAAATGTTACTTACTGTGGGTTTCCAAAACCGGTTGTACGGCCTTCGTCTCTTGACCTGCAATTATTAACATTAGAACACATAATCATAGAAGCAAGTGTTCATGCCATACTATCCTTTCTTTACTCTATTTCATGATTATGAGATGCTAAATGATGCAAATGACATATGAAAATCAAGTGATACAACTTCCCAAATTTTCCTGAAATAAATCCCCCGCTCGAGCGCCACTTTGTCCGCTTGAGCGGACTGCACAATTTTCCAAAACTGCTGGGAGGCCGATTTTCACGCTCGAGCGGGAGTCGCTCCGCTCGAGCGGACCAAGCAAAATCCGAAATTCTGAAATCTTCCAAAGCTTCAATCTCTCCTTTTTGCAAAACCACTTCAACATTTATGAAATCCAAGTCTCAAAACACTTGAAACACAACTTGAATTAAACATTATAGCTTCTAAACAAACCCAAATGCATCATATACAAAATCCAACCTTGATTGAAGATGAAAAATCATAAAACATGCTCATAAATGCTTCATTCTTAAATCCATGGAGGTTCTTCCTCAAAATATGACAAATATAACCATAAATCATCTATTCATGCCATGCATGCTCAAATTAAACATATTTCCCCTTTCAATCCTCTTATTTAACATGAGATCATTGATGCATCAACCTTACTTCAAGAATTTAGAGAAGATCCTTACCTTGATTCTTTAATTGAGGAAGATTAAGCTTGATTTCCCCTTTTGTTCCCTTCTTCTTCCCTTTCTTACGAACTCTCTCTCTCTCTCTCTTAGATATTTTCTTTCCTCTTTTGTTGAGTCAATACATGGTCAACATAGTCCTTATCCTTATCTATATATCATATATATAAGATTGTGCCATAATCTTGAGCCAAACAAGGCTTTACGAATCAGACAAAATTCAGTCCTCAATTTATTTTCCCAAATGGTTCTAAAAATTCCCGGTATCACATAGGCGTGTTCAATTTCATTTTCTGAACCCATTACGGTCGTCAATTTCAGTCCCGAAGTTGTAATTCCAACAGATATTCTTCTAATTCAAACAGATATTCTTTAATTAATTCATATAAACACATAAGTAATTACTGATAATTACGCCATACATTTTGGGGTCATTACAGGTTTCATTTAAACAAATAGAGTTTAGAAATTAATCCACGTAACTGAAATATTTCTAAAACATAACTTGAATTAATATAACTTATAAAATATAACTTGTATAAAATAAATTATGGTAAGTCAAAACATACGTAAAATATATTATGGTAACTCAATGTATAATATAACTCACCTTAATATTGACCCTTAGCCTACCTTACTATCATAATCTTCCTACTATAAGTTTCTTAATTTCAGTACTTACGTGCCTCTCTCTCGTTTTTTTCCTTTCTTTGTTTTTCCTCCTACAGATTTAAGCAACTCTTCCCTATTTATAGGGAGGTAAGACCACTATCAGGCCAACACGTGGCCGATCTCGAATCCTCCTTTGGATTTGCTTCATAACTCACCTGGATTTGCTCATAGATTTATACTTATCTTAGTAAATGTTTATGGTAATTACACTTTTGCCCAATTTCCTAACATAACTACATAAATAAATTAATCCCTAATTAAATTACACTTTATTATATACCAACAGAAAATTAATCATTTATTTTGCTACCACACCCACTATTAGTATTATTATTTATTTATTTAATAACATTTCATCACATACAATCATAATTATATATATAGCTATAAATATTTATGTGGTATTTAATTAAACACTTAGGGTATCACAGGTTTCAATTTTCTGGATTCATGGAAATTGAGTTTTTTATTTTTATTTTTTGTGAATATTTTTAAAATGTTAAGCATTTTTTATTTTTACTTTTTAGATACAACTTACGTAGATGTATTTAAAAAGTAAAATATTTGTAACAAAATATTTAAAAAAATCGATATATACACAAGAATACGAAAAGTATACCGAATTCTTCTATTTTTTATTTATATTTTTGATATTTAGTGAATTTTTAAAAGATTTTTTTCACAAATATTATACTTTTTTTTAAGTGTATTTATGTTAGATATATCTAAAAATTAAAAAAATTACTTAAAATATATAAAAAAAATTCAATGAAAACAAAAAAAATACAAAAACAAAAAATCTCAATTTCCTAAAAAAAATGAATCTTGAAAATTCAAACCAAACAAGCTAATTAGTTTTTTAAGGCTATGTTTGGGAAGCAACCTTGGGCTAAAATAGTCATATTCTATGTGACTATTTTAGCCAAATAGGACAAAATGTCACATCCAACCCATAATCATTTCATTTTTTCTCTCAAAAAAGTCAAAGAACCTATCCCAACTGAGGCTTTTTAGCCCAAGGCTAAAATAGTTAAAAAACTAAAAAGCTAAAAAGTCAACCCACATCCCAAACGAAGGTTAAGTAAATCTAGAGGATATATTTGTAATTTACTCAAAATAAATAAATAAAATAACGGAGAACAAAAATAGTAGAGATCTAGGGGTGTAAATTTGGCCCGACCCATCCCATGTTGGGCCTTGTGGGCTCTCGCTAAAATTCGGGCAGGTCTGGGCCAGAAAATTAGGCCAAGGGGTATTCAGGCCTTGGGCAGGCCGGGCCTGGGCTCGGGCTTTTGGGGCGGACCTAAACAAATTTTTTTAATTTTTTATTTTTTTTACCAAAAATTTATTATTTTTCACTAAAAAAAAAACACTGGGCCTCGAGCGGGCCGGACTTTAGGCTTGGCCTTGAGCGGGCCCAAACCTAGGTCCAGGGTTTTGGATTGGGCTTGGGCCCGGGCATAAACATGTCTAAACGGGCGGGGTCTACTTCAGGCCGCGTGCGGTCTTCGGGCCACTTAGCGGGCCATTTTTATACTCCTGTAGAGATCTGGGAGAGGCTAGTCTACTATGCATTTGGGTGATGATGTCACAGTAACGAAACTTTTTCTTTGTTTTTTCTGAACAAAGTAGTAACGAAGCTTACTCATTATGGCGATGTAATAGTGCTGTCTGGGAAACAAAAATCGACCGTAGTTGAAATGGAAAAATAAAAGGACATTTTTGTCTACTTACATATCGTTTGTGAATTTATTATTTTAATAAATTTTTAAATTTTTTATAAAGAGATATGTAAGAAAATAAAAAGAATTATATGTCATTTATATTGTTTTTTTTGATTAAAATAGTCTATTAACAAATGGGACTTTACGTTTTGCTACGTGGATACACGTTAGATAGAATATAGAGAGAATAAAAATTATTAGGTATCCTCGGAGTATCACAAGACCATATCACCTCACCAATCACCACTCATTATGTCCTATCATGTTCGTCAATTAGCCAACATAAATAATTAATACTTCATCTTCTACATCAATCATACTATTATGGAATAATCACTTGAAAGATAGAGAGAGGAATGATGAAGAGTGAGAAGTGAAATTCATTTTAATTCTTTAAAATAAATTAAGAATATTCAATTAAAATTTCCAAATATTTTTCTTCGATTAATTTTTGTACAAATTTTATGGACGAATAGTGTTTAAAATAGTGACATATCAAACGCAGCCAAAAAGTTTCATATATGACAATCACACGTGACTAACGTGGATTTTGTTGGACAATCTTCACTATATTTGAAGAATAAATTCTATTGTGTACTTAACAACAAATAGAATACAGAAGAAATAAAGGAAGGAGAGAATTTGTTTGATTACAAAAATCAAACCAGAAAAATAAAATAAAATAAATAAAAACAGATTTTTATTTTGTTACAAAAACAAAATCAAAATCTGATTTAAATAAATAAATAAAAACAGAAAATAAATAAACAACTTTCTTGATGTATTCTTGAATAATATTCTGATCAAGTCCAGTGTTTGACACTGTGTCCTTAAGACAGATTCGTCCTCTCCACGGTGCTTTCAGAATATGGACGTCTATCTCGCAAGATAAAATGATCAATCAACGAAAAATAGCAGCACTACAAATTTTTTGTACAACGAACACACAAAGTGTTTATACTCTTTCTCACAAGAAAATAATGCAGCAATATGTAGAGAATGGTTGCAGAATTATTTGGACGAAAAAATTGAATGAAAACATCAAATGAGGGCTAATTTATTTATAGATGTAGTAGCACCCTTTTATTTTGAATTGAACAAGTAGCATACCTGTTTGAACAGGTACTGAACCTGTTGGGTTTGAATTGGTACTGTTTGGGTTTGAATTCAAACAGATAAGAATCTGTTTGTGTTTGAATTTTGAACAAAACCTGTTATGGGTTTGTAACAAATTCAAATCTGTTGGACAGAGGGGCAAACTGTTTTGAATTTCAAAAATTGAAATTAACTTGGACAGAAATTCAGAATTAATTTTGAATTCTTTGGACAGATTTATTTCAAAAAATAAAATTAAATTCAAATGTTTTTGGCCTAGAAAGATTAGTATTGGGTCGGACAAGCCCAGCCCAACCCAACCACACACCACGCACCCGAGCCCAAGTCCAGGCCTAGCCCAGTCCGACCGGATGGACGGCGGCGACGACATGCGCGTGTGGTTATTTTTGGGTCCAATGGGTCTAGCCCATTTTACCTATAACCTCCATCTCTACAAAACTTGGGTGCCCCTTGGGGCCTACCCCAAGTTCCAATCCCATGCCTTATAAACCCACTCAAAACTTCTCACAAAATCAATGTGGGACAAGCCATTATACAAACCTTAAGGAATTTCCACCAAAACTCCATTTCCATAGAGCTCACTTTGGCTTCAATTTTCCATTCACCCGATAATGGTTTTGAGCAACCAAATATACCACGTGATTCACAACGCGGCATAGAACACGTTACCACTTTGACCCGCGAAATTCGGCGTATGGGGCAACCAAATATACCACGTGATTCACAACGCGGCATAGAACACGTTACCACTTTGACCCGCGAAATTCGGCGTATGGGTCCCACCTAAAAAATAGACCAAAGTTGATGAAAAATTCTATTATCCAGATTTTTCAACAACCATTTCTAATAATCCCCCACATGAATGGAATTTGATGACAACGGAAATGCAACAATATGCAGAATTTGTCGAAAGAGTATAAATCGAAAATATCTTGCATCAGGATAGGTAGCTTTCGGCTTTGAACCTACCCTAGTGATAACCTATCGGACTTACTAGCTAACTAATGGACGCGATGCCTTGAATATTTCAGCCCTTTGTGTAAGCCAAGACAATAGATTTCATACAAAATATCTTCTAATACATCGTGGTTCTCACTGTTGTGTTCATTTTGGCCTTGAACGCTTCTGGTTTTCATGAGTGCTTCTAGAAAATTTAGCCTCTTCATTCTCATAGAACCGGCCCCAGTTCGACACTCATATAGGTGATTCTTATTGTGAGTATCTCTTTATACTCGTCTTGATTATTATGCCTGAATCAAGATATAAGTAATCATTAAGCTTATCCTTAGACCCCTACAGACAACACATGTTGTAGATATCACTCTCACCATAGGAATGGGTAAGGAATTTTAATCCCTTAGTGATTTCTGGCGAGCCACACATAACTTAGTTGTTGGGATCTCCAGTCATATAAGTAGGGTTACCATTATGATGAATCTTATGTAATAGGCTTTAATTCCATCCCTTTCAATGAACTATACACTTGCACTTTTGTCAAACTTTTTGTTAACGGATCCGCAATATTCTCTTTAGATTTTATATAATCTATTGAGATTATTCCATTTGAGAGCAATTGCCTTATGGTATTATGTCGACGACGAATATGTCGTGACTTACCATTATACATATGATTTTGTGCCCTGCCTATTGTAGATTGACTATCACAATGAATGCAGATAACTGACACAGGTTTTGGTCACATTGGAATATCTTCTAAGAAGTGACAAAGCCATTCTGCTGCTTCTCTTGCTTTGTCTAAAGCAATGAACTCGAATTCCATTGTGGATTATGCAATGCATGTTTATTTTGTGGATTTCCAAGAAACAGCAGTGCCTCCCATAGTAAAGATATATTCACTAGTGGATTTTGAATCTTTAATATCTGATATCCAATTGGCATTACAATAACCTTCGAGTATTGCTGGATGTCGGGTAAAGTACAAATCATGATCACGGGTAAATCTTAGATATCTAAGAACTCGAATGATCGCTTTCCAATGGTTTTCTCCGGGGTTACTAGTGTACCTACTCAATTTACTGACTACATAAGCTATGTCAGGACGAGTACAATTCATTAGGTACATTAGGCTTCCTATGATTTGGGAGTATTTTAATTGAGACATCGCATCACCTTTATTTTTCGATAAATAAAGACTGATGTCTACAGGTATTTTAGCTACATTCATATCATCCTTGATAAATTTACCAAGAATTTTCTCAATATAATGCATATCCATCAGATGTTTTAGTAATTTTCATTTCTAATATAACATCTGCGACCCCCATATCTTTTATATCAAATCTTCTATTAAGCATTTGCTTAATTGATTTGATCATATTTTGACTGCTTCCAATGATAAGCATATCATCCACATAAAGACAAACTATGACATATCCTTGATCAATGTTTTTAACATAGACACATTTGTCACATTCGTTTATCTTAAACCCATTAGTAAGCATAGCATGATCAAATTTTTCATGCCATTGCTTAGGTGCTTGTTTTAATCCATAAAGAGATTTTACAAGCCGACAAACTTTCTTTTCTTGCCCTGGTACTACAAACCCTTCGGGTTGCTCCATATAGATCTCTTCATTTAAATCACCGTTTAAGAAAGCTGTCTTAACATCCATTTGATGTATTTCTAAATTAAACAACGCTGCTATAACAATAAGCATGCAAATGGATGTTATTCTTGTCACAGGGGAATATGTGTCAAAATAGTCCAAACTTTCTTTTTGTTTGTAACCTTTTACTACAAGTCTTGCTTTATATTTGTCTATTGAACCATCGGCTTTCATTTTTCTCTTGAATATCCACTTATATCCAAGAGGTTTAGAACTAGGTGGAAGATCCATCAATTCCCAAGTATGATTTTGCATAATGGATTCAATTTCATTATTAACAGCCTCTTTTCACAAAGGTGCTTCAGGACCTATCATTACTTCTTTAAAGTTTTGAGGTTCATTTTTTAACAGGTATGTCAGAAAATTTGAACCAAAGGATTTTGATGTTCTTGCTCTCTTACTTTGTCTTGGTTCATCATCAGTTAAATCCTGTTGGTTGAGACCATTACTAGTCTCTTGTGTTTGATTGCCACTAGTCTCTTGACTTTGTGTACAATCATAAGTTCTTTTCTGTGAACTTAATTCCTGTCCTTTCTTGTAAGGAAAGACATGTTCAAAAAGCACAGCATTCCTTGACTCTATAATAGTGTTCATATTTATATCAGGTATTTCTGTTTTATAAGTCAGAAACTGATATGCACTACTATTTTGAGCATAATCAATAAACACACAATCCACTGCTTTTGGTCCAATCTTAGTTTTTTTTAGAAATAGGAACTTCAACTTTTGACAAACACCCCCACACTTTTAAGTATTTGTAGGAAGGCGATCGACCTTTCCACGATTCATAAGGAGTGTTATCAGTTTTCTTGTGGAGTATTATGTTAAGAACATAATTAGCAGACAATATTGTTTCCCCCACAAGTTCTGCGGTAAGCCCGAACTTAGTTACATGGCATTCATCATTTCTTTAAGGGTTTTATTCTTCCTTTCAGCAATTCCATTTTGCTGTGGAAAATAGGGTGATGTAGTTTGATGAATAATGCTATGTTGTGCACAAAATTCATTTAAGGGTCCATCATATTCACACCCCTATCACTTCTAACCATTTTAATGGGTTTTCCAAGTTGATTTTCAACTTCAGTTTTGTAGAGTTGAAACATTTCTAAGGCTTCATCTTTACTTCTAAATAAATAAACATAACAATATCTTGTGCAATCATCAATAAATGTTATGAAATACTTTTTGCCTTCTTTAGTTTGAACAAATTTAAGATCACATATATCTGTATGAATTAATTCTAGAGGTTCGGTTTTTCTTTCAACCGATTTAAATGGAGCCTTAGTTAGTTTCCTTTCTACACAAATCTCACATTTGTGATTAGGATCAATTTCAAACTTTGGAATATAATCCAAACCAATTAATCTACACAACCATCAAAATTCACATGTCCTAATCTACCATGTCATAAATTCGACTCAAGAATATAAACAAAAGATGTGTTATTCTTATTAATAGTAACTTTTGGTACAACTGTCATCACATTTAATTTGAAGAGACCATCACTCATGTATCCCTTAGCAATAGACATACCACTCTTTAATAATACAAATTTATCAGACTCAAATACAAGCCTAAAACCATTTTTACTTAACAAAGAGCCAGAAACCAAATTCTTCTGGATGTCAAGTACATGCAGTACGTTGTTGAGGGTCAGTTCTTTCCCTGATGTCATCTTCAAGATCACCTTTGCTTGTCCAGCCATAGTAGAAGTAGAAGAATTTCCTATGAAAAGTTGTTCACCATTTGCAGCCTCATTGTAGGTAGTGAACATTTTCTTATCTGCACAAATATGACGAGTTGCCCCAGTGTCAACTTACCATTCCTTGGGATTTCCAACCAAATTAGCCTCAGACACCACAGCAGAGAGGTTGATGTCATTCACCCCGTTAGAAATGTAATCTAATTCTGTCACATTGGCCTGATTGGTGGTCTTCTTGCTTGTACTTCCGCAATCCCCCTTAGGGCGGCGGTAGTCAGAAGCTCAATAACCAGTCTTGCCACAGTTATAGTATTTTCCTTTGAACTTCTTATTGCCATTGTTATCGCTTTGTTTAGGACCATCTCTAGTAAACTTCCTATTTTTGTTATGTGATTTGTGAACTTGTTCAACCACATTAGCCTTGGACTCAATGGGATTTTTCCCATTTCTCTTTTCAGCCTTTCAGTTATGTTCCTCAATTATCAATCTTACAATTAACTCATCCATGGTCATCTCTTTGCGTTTATATTTTAAATAATTTTTGAAATCTTTCCAAGCCGGTGGTAACTTTTCCACTAAGGCAGCGACTTGGAAAGACTCGCTAAAAGACATACCTTCTGAATGAATATCATGAAAAATTATCTGAAAATTTTGAACTTGAGAAATTACCGTTTGGAAGTCTACCATAATGAAGTCTAGAAATTTACCGACAACAAATTTCTTCGTGCTGGCATTTCCTATCTTGTATTTCTTCTCAAAAGAATCCCACAATTCTTTTGCTGTTTTCAGAGGGCTGTAAACATTATACAACATGTTGTCAAGGCCATTGAGGATGTAGTTTCTGCACAGAAAATCTGAATACTTCCAAGCATTTACAGCGGCAACAACTTGCCGATCACTTTCATCCTCTCTCAGTACTGGAGCCTCTTCACGGAGAAACCGGACCAAGTTTAGAGTTGTAAGATAAAACAACATTTTCTGCTGCCATCTCTTAAACTCAGTACCGTTAAATTTTTTCGGTTTTTTCTTCATGATTTATTGGAACTTGAACATGGTTCTGGATAGGGACCGGAGTTGGTGTAACAATTGGAGTACCACTTCCAGTTGCAGTAGCCATAATATCTGATTATAAAAATCAGAAAAAATCAAAAACACAAATTAATTTTTTAGTTACTAAAACCATAAAATAAATTATAATACAAAATAATTTTATTTTCCTTGTTACTAAAACTAGAAAAATAAAATACCACAATAATTTTCTGTAACACAAATTAATATTCTGAAATTGTTAATGACACCAGTATATTACTACTATTTGTTTTCTAACCAGAATATCACTTTTGTGAAAACACAGAAAATTAAATACAATGAAGACACCAAAAAATTAATCTATCTTAAGATTGTTGGACAATCTTTACTGTATTTGAAGAATAAATTTTGTTGTGTACTTAACAACAAACATAATACAGAAGAAATAAAGGAAGAGGAATTTGTTTGATTACAAAAATCAAACCAGAAAAAAAAAATAAAAACAAATTTTTATTTTGTTACAAAAACAAAATCAAAATCTGATTTAAATAAATAAATAAAAATAGAAATAAATAAACAATTTACTTGATTAATTCTTGAATAATATTTTGATCAAGTCCAGTGTTTGACACTGTGTCCTTAAGACAGATTCGTCCTCTCCACGGTACTTTCAGAATATGGACGTCTATATCCCAGGATAAAATGATTAATCAACGAAAAATAGCAGCACTACAAATTTTTCGTACACCGAACACACAAAGTGTTTATACTCTTTCTCACAAGAAAATAATGCAGCAATATGTAGAGAATAGTTGCAGAATTATTTGAACAAAAAAATTGAATGAAAACATCAAATGAGGGCTAGTCTATTTATAGATGCAGTGGCACCCTTTTATTTTGAATTGAACAGGTACTGAACCTGTTGGGTTTGAATTGGTACTGTTTGGGTTTGAATTCAAATAGATATGAATCTGTTTGTGTTTGAATTTTGAACAAAACCTGTTCTAGGTTTGTAACAAATTAGGATCTGTTGGACAGAGGGGAAACTGTTTTGAATTTCAAAAATTGAAATTAACCTGGACAGAAATTCAGAATTAATTTCGAATTCTTTGGATAGTTTTTATTTCAAAAAATAAAATTAAATTCAAATGTTTTTGGCCTAAAAAGATTAGTATTGGGCTGGACAAGCCCAACCCAATCACATACCACGCACCCGCGCCCAAGCCCAGCCCAGCCCGATCGGACGGACGGCCGCGCGCTCGTGTGTGGTTATTTTTGGGTCCAATGGGTCTAGCCTATTTTGCCCATAACCTCCATCTCTACAAAACTTGGGTGCGCCTTGGGGCCTATCTCAAGTTCCAATCCCATGCCTTATAAACCCACTCAAAACTTCTCACCAAATCAATGTGGGACAAGCCATTATACAAACCTTAAGGAATTTCCACCAAAACTCCATTTCCATGTAGCTCACTTTGGCTTCAATTTTCCATTCACCCGATAGTAGTTTTGAGCAACCAAATATACCACATGTGTAATAACCCTGTCCTGTGATATGTTAATTAATCATGCTTATGTTTGTAATTATGTGCTTAATTTGAATTTGGGTGTTAATTGCGTGATTATATGTGATTTTGGCTTTGTATCCGTTCACCGTAGGAAAATCTGTTAGAATCTGTGCTTTGAACTGAAAATTGAAGGCCTTCTCGGCTACAGAAAACGAAATTGACTATGCCATTGTGATTAGCGTAATTTTTAGAGCCTACGGTGAAATTTAATTAGAAATTGATTCGGATCAAAATAATTAGATTCAGAATGATTAAATTAGGCTCAATTACTTAGCCTTAATTAATTTGATTAGGCCAAGGTATATAAGTGGCCTATTTGCATTGTTTTGAGGTCATTTTTTCTTTTGGCTAAAAATCACACTCTAGAGAGAGAGAGGGGCCAGTTCTAGAGAGAGGGAGAGGAAGAATTATGTAATTTGGCTCAAAGGTTGTGAATTTGGAAAGCTACACTCAAGATTTAACTACCTTTGTGAGGATTGAAGCTCCTAGGTGAGTAATTGGGCATGAGTTCATGGATTTGAGTTTATAATTCTATGAATTCAAGTTACATTGTAATCAAGAATGTGAATTATGTTGAATTTGGTGAATTTGAAGTTTATATGCACATGCATGTATAGAATTGTCATGATTTTGCATAATCAAACATGTAACAAGTTAAATGTGATAAATTGAGTGCTAAGTCATACATGCAAGCATGGTTTTGTTAAGCTCCATGAGTATGAACATTATTTGTACTATTTGAAATGGAATTTGAGTTCAAACATGCATTTTATGAGGAATTGAAAGATGGTCTGTAAAGAGATTAAGGATTTGGCACCAAATTGCACATGCAAGCATGATAATGTTGAATCTCATGAAGATGATCATCAATTGTGTTATTTAAATTGAAAATGAAACTTATACTTCACATGCATGTATAATTCATGAAGATGTGGAGTTTGTAAGAAGCTAGAATGCATGAGCTTTGACCATGTCAAGAAGAATGTTGATTTATTTGAGAATTGGGCCATGATTTTGAATAATTGGCCTCATACGGCTTATATCCTTGTGCTATATATTGTGTTTCCATGTTTTTGGACCAAAAATATGAATGTTGGACCTTTGAACATCAAGTTTGCACTTGAAGAGCAATTCTGGAAAACCCAGAATTTGGTATGTCCGCTCGAGCGGGGAAAGCGCCGCTCGAGCGTGAAATGCGAGCTCTCAGAACTTTTGCAGACATTGATGTCCGCTCGAGCGGGGATATTCACGCTTGAGCGGGAAGCCACGTAGTGTGACCTTCAGCTCGAGCGCCCGAATCCACGCTCGAGCGTAAAAATGAGGCAACCAGTACTTTTGCAGACCACGGGGGTCCGCTCGAGCGGCGAAACCCACGCTCGAGCGGGGATCCCTGTTTTAGCTATTTTGAAAAGTGGTTTTATAACTTGTTATCCATTCTCTTTCATTTCTAAGCACTCTTAGGCATGCATTGAGCATTGTGAATGAGTTAAAATGATAAGAAAGGAGCCTAAGAGGAATGTATGAATTAAGAACGAATTGAATTGTTTGTGACCCATATGTGCTATGTAATGTGTAGGGTCGAGTTCAAGGGAAAATCCACCGACAGAACACTGTGAGTAATATCTTAGTAAAGATATTTTCAAGTATGTTACTTTCCGAATGCTACTTCTGTATAAGTTTCATGGATTTATTGATTTGAAATATGAATGAGTATTCTATATGCCTAATTTTGTATAAGGCCGTTTGATACGTTTGATATATCTGAATTAGGCCTAAGGCTGTTGGCCGTTTGCCGTTGATATGTTTGATATATTTGAATTGGGCCTAAGGCCGTTTGACATGAATGATTGGGCTAAAGGCCGTCGGACATGAACGATTGGACCAAAGGCCGTTGGACATGAATGATTGAGCCAAAGGCCGTCGGATATGAACGATTGGGCCAAAGGCCGTTTGAATATGTCATTTGATATGTTTGAATATCGTGATGGGCCAAAGGCCGTTTGAATGAAAGGGATCATGATCATGAATATGAAATATGCATGGATATGAATATAAAGAGAATGGGCCCGAGGCCATTTGATATGCCTGATATATTTGAATTGGGCCCGAGGCCGTTTGATATGTTTGAATTGGACCAAAGGTCGTTTTGAATAAAGAGTTGGCTGGACCAAAGGTCGTTTCGTATAGATGGACCCGAGGTCGTATTGTTTTATATAAGAATTAGACCTGAGGTCGTTTTGCATGTGGATATGATGTGTTGGACACAAGGTCGCTTTGCTTTGTTGAGATTTGTAAATCTGGTGTGAATGAGAATAGTGGTTCAAATGTGTACATTATAAGTATGATTCATTTATGAATGAACCTCATTCATTAACCTCTTTATTTTGATATTATTCACTGGGCGTTAGCTCACTCTTATTTATATGTATGTAGGTGAGCAAAGGGACGTTCAACCCCAGCCTTAGTGGAATTTAAGAAAGGAACCCGAGTTTTGTGAAGTCAGCCCAGGTGCCTCACGCAAGAGGCTTTGTTTATGATATTTTGTATTTCTTTTGCTATTTCTATTGGTCATGGTAGACCGTTATGTGTATAAGCTTTTGGTTTAGCTGATTGTGTGTTTGAATGATCCTGGGTATACAAGATGTTAACTACTGATATGTAGTGTGAGTTATTATTAAGTAATGTGAAATGTTTTGATATGCCATGTAAGTATAGCTCATTGGACAAAATTTTTAAGTCGTTTCCGTTTGGCCCCTTAACTCTGATGGAGTATATTCTAATCTGATTTGAGGCCGTAGGTAATCTCATGATCACTGGCCGGTTATGACCTTAATCTATAGGGGCGGGTTCGGGTCATGACAACATGATTTACAACGCGGCATAGAACGCGTTACCACTTTGACCCGCAAAATTTGGCGCATGGGTCCCACCTAAAAAATAGACCAAAGTTGATGAAAAATTATGTTATCCAGATTTTTCAAAAACCATTTCTAACAGATTTTACTAATGCTTTTGTTGTTGTTGTTGGTGTTGTTGTGTGTGTAAAAACATGGTCCACCAATTTGTTTCAAGTTTATCAGTATATATCATCAATTATTCTATCTATACTACAAGAAAAGGGGCTTTAGACATGGAATTTTTTTGCGACGGTAAAAATACCTCGCACCTGGTAACAAATTCCCTTTTGTCAGATTTGTTTATTTAACAAAATTAGCCGACAAATTAGAAAATCATAATTGGCCTCATACACAATAATAAAATTACTTGGACTACTTGGTGATTGCAAAAAAATTATGATATTACGATAAAGTAAACGAGACAAATCGTATTTTAAACAAACTTTAATGGATTCATTGGTAAATGGTCCAAATCATATTCGAGTTGTTGAACGAGTTGATTTATACGTACACTTCCTATTGTTGTTAAGAAAATACTATTTTCATTTGTGTAAGAAAATACTATTTGGTTGATAGCGGTTATAGTAACAAAACAGACTATATAGTTCTATACAAGTAGTATAGATATCACCAAAATACCCATCAGAATCCAATAAGACAGAAAGATTTCGAACGGTTCAACGAGGCACATTCGTCATTGCGTAGTTGTATTGAGCTGACGTTTGGTGCTTGGAAGTTAAGGTAGAGGGCTTTGTGGAATATATCGAAGTTGTGTTTTTCTGATCAAATGTCCTTTTTATGCGCGTCGATGGCATTACATAACTTCATACGCAGGAATAGTGAAACTGATGAGGTCACGTTGAATATCGTAGACGACGACGATTACGTGGCGCCGCAAATGCCCGGCCACCACGAATACATATGGGTTGCTGATATGATGGAGCTAGGTGACTCAGATCCAGAAATGGGCGCTGTAAGAGCGAATATTACATACACTCTGGGACGGCAAGCACATGTGTAAGGGCGAAGCATTTGTTGGTGTGGCGGGTGTTATCTTCGATGTATGTTGTATAATATTTTGAATTCTACAAAATGAAGTACTGTTCATAAATTCTTATTTTAGCTATCTTGTTATTTTTTATAATTTTTATTCGAACATGTTTAATCGAGAATTCATATTATAACAAATTAAAAAAATGAACATAAATACGAACAAGTGAAGATAATGTAAAATTCGAGTTTATTAATTTGTTTAATAGAATCCACTATCCTGCATGTGCTAAAAAAAAGTATTCATTTTCAATATATTTCTGTATGTTGTTGAAAAAAATTATATTACATCATCATAACTTAGAAGGATATAATATGTTTCAGAAAATTATAAACAACCAAAAATAATAAAAAGTATAAATAATTTGCCTCACATAGAGAGTATAATAATCTTCACATGTGTATTTCAAATAAATCAGGCCAATAATATTATGATACATTGATAAACATGTGAGTTTTTTAACATTGTAATTGTATTTTATAAAAATTAAGATTTATTAAAAAGAATTTAAAAAAGACTTTTGAAATTAAAATTAAAATTTTTATGTTGTAATTTTGGAAATTTTGCTTCACTGCCATTAGTAATATTATTGAAATACTTTACAAACTTATCATATTATTGTGACATGTATTATCAAAAATTAACATAAAAATATGAAATATGAGTATATTTCATGTGACAGCTACGCTAATGCCTTTGTGGCGTGAAGTCTCATCTTCTGCCAAATATAAAAAAGAGTACAAATATATATATATATTGATCAAAAAATTATGAGTTGTGAAAACATTAATAAAATTGCAAGGGATATATACAAGGGCTCAATTACCATTTTTTGTCGAAAAATAATTAATCTTAATAGAATCCAAAAAAATGTACATTTGTTAACCAACAATAGTACATCACTCATTTTTTCAAAAAAAATTGTATCTTTTTTTTTTATATTTATTTTAAACATTGTAGTCCAATAATTGTACAACTATGTTGCCTCAATTCTGCTCTGGTTGAATTCAACAACAAAAGCCAAAACTATCTATACAGACGTGGCACTCCCTCACCCACACAGAAATTTGTAGTTCCAAATGTCTAAAAAAAAAAAAAATTATTTCAAATGCAAAAGTTGGCTGGCGATGCTGTCGTGTCGGACGTCTTTCAAGGGTAAAAATGTAATTTGGCTGTTTATTACCATATTTTATAACATATTTTTTTTGATAAAAAATTAAAATATTATTCCAAATCTACAATATTTTTCCATATCTTTTTAATAAAAAAAAATCAAAAAATACACTTATTTAAATTATTTTAAATAATACCTAAATTCAACTCAAAGTTAAAAAGAAGCAAAAAAGCATCTATGTATGGAATGGTAGTAGTGTTCTTTGTAGAGCAGATCACACAGCCACCTTAATAATGGAGTTTGTTGTTGTGCCTCCCTGAACAATGGCCGGTCGCGAGCGGATGCTCCACATAGTTATGTTCCCGTCGGCGGTGTTGGGGTGCGACGTCTGCGCCATACGGCACTGCAGAGAGTTTGAGCCCCAGTGGTTGACTCTCCTCCAAGATCTTCAACCCAAACCTGTAATTCCACTCGGTTTAATGCCACCGGCGGTGGTTGAAGACAGCGGTGTCAACGAGACGTGGCTTTCAATCAGTGAGCGACTCAACAACCAAAACAATGGCTCTGTGGTTTACGTAGCATTGGGGAGCGAAGCCATGCCGAGTCAAGAAGAAGTCACCGAGTTGGCTTTTGGGTTGGAGCTCTCTGGTGTGCCCTTTTTCTGGGCATTAAGGAAGCCGCCTGGCTCGAACAAGTCCCAATCTGTGGAGCGGCATGGGTTCGAGGAGCGAACCAGAAGTCGAGGGGTAGTGTGGAAGAGTTGGGCACCTCAACTGATGATATTGGGTCATGAATCAGTGGGAGGTTTCTTGACTCACTGTGGATGGAGTTCCGTGATAGAGGGACTCCAGTTTGGGAAACCACTTATTATCTTGCCGTTCATGGTAGACCAAGGTTTAAATGCAAGGGTACTCCATGAGAACAAGGTTGGGATTGAGATACCCAGAGATGAAGAAGATGGGTCCTTCACGAGGAACTCAGTGGCCGACTCAATCAGATTGGTTATGGTAGACAACAAAGAGGGATTAATTTATAGGAAGAAAGCCAGAGAAATGAGTGCCCTATTGGTGACAAGGTCCTGCATGATCAGTACATGCACAATTTTGTTGAGTATCTCTCCAAAAACAGTAGATGCGTTCATGAAGGTTGAGTTTTAAGTTGAAAATATGGTTTTAAATTCCGGTATTGGAACATGTAAAAGGGATGAAATAAGAGTAATACTAGGTATCATGGAAAAACTTTCATGAAAATGATCATGAAAGATTTATGACCTTTGGATTACATTTAAAATAAAGCACCACACACTAATCAAGGTAATCCAAGGGTCATAATTCTTTCATGATCATTTTCATGAAAATTTTTTCATGATCCCTAGCTTTTCTCATGAAATAATTGTGATTTATTTTTACAACAATACTAGGTATCATGAAAAGTCTTTCATGAAAATGATCATGAAAGATTTGTGATCTTTGGATTACACTTAGAATAAAGCAACACACTAATCAAGGTAATCTAAGGGTCACAAATTTTTCATGATCATTTTCATGAAAAATCTTTCATGATCCCTAACATTTCTCTTATTTTTATTATATCTGGATAACCAATAAATAAATAAATAAAAAGAAAATGTGAGTGTTTTGTAAGTTGCTATTTTAGTAGGTTAAAATTTTTTTGTTTTGGGAAGATGATTATTTTTTTTTTGTAATTGGATGTGATGTTTGTAAGAGAAAAAGTGAAATGTGACATTTTACCTTATTAACTATTTTAGTCTATTTTGTATTTTTGTAAATTTTTGCCTAAAAAATGCTAAAGTTTTTCTTGCCAAACACCACCAGTGTGTCTTTTTATTTTTGATATTTTGTGTCTAGATGAACAATTTGACAGTTAAATCTATATAGCAATGAAAGACTCTTTTTGAATCCTAGTTGGGACATTTGTTCATGCCACCATGGTAAGTCAGGATTAGTTCAATCAATGGAGTTATTAGAAATTTATATAATAAGGGAAAGAGTAAATTTATGTACACAGAAATTAAATACAATGTGCATAGAAATTAAATATAAAATTAGATACAATTCTCTCACAAGGACTGGGGTCTCAGTTTCTGTATTTCTAACATTACTTCAAGGGAAAGGTAGTTTTTGAAACTTGATGGGATAGATGTCATATGTGTACATTTGATGTATGGTTAGGATTGCTTTTCCTCCTAATCCAACGGTCCAAAAATATCTCTATCTGTGGGGATATATTTTATGAGTACCAACATGTGGCAAGGTGACACCGACGTGTCAGCCGAGGTGCCACGTGTCCGGGTCGTTGTGCCAAGGTGATCTCGGCTAAGCCGAGGTTTCCTCCGAGGATATCGGAATCCGAGATAAACGGATAAGAGACAAGAGTCCTAGGATGAAGGAAGACTATAGGATGGATAAGGATAACACTCTTAGGGAGTCTATCCTTATCTCTTGTAGAGTTCAAAGTAAGCACTGAATGAGAGTTCATAGAAGTCAGGCTTCTAGTGGGATTAGAACAGAGTTAACTATAAAAGAAAGGCACCCCCGATGGGTCTAAGGTACGCAATTTATGCTTTGAATAGTGAGTTAAGCACTTGATTATCTTTGAGAGATACTGACTTGATCGTCGAAGTCCCCCCGGGTGGAAGAACCACCGCCGGAATCTTCTCTTTCTGTTGCAGGTTAGTCAGGTCATCTATTCTGCCAGTTCTCTCCAGCTGATCACTGATTGGCAGTGTGATCGGAAAATTACTCACACAATTTTCGCCGTCTGTGGGAAAGATAGGAGAATAGATGGCCAGCAACGGACAGAAGGAAAAGATTGGGGACGACACTCCTGCTGGAAGCGGGAGACCTATTGACCTGGATGTCATAGGAGATGAATACAATGCAGAAACCCGTGACCAGAATCACGGAGTGAAGGACATCGGCCAGACTAGCGGCGCACCAAAGAAACCAGAGTGAAGTGGCTATTACAACGAAGACGACCTCCAGGTATGGAAGGATAGATGCCTGCGGAGGGACGAAGAGATGAAGGAGATGGCAAACAAATTGGCAGACCTGCAGTCGGTTGTCAATTTCATGATGCAAAATAACGTCATGCAGCCGCCGTTCCCGCTGCAGGACACGCCGATTCCGGCAGCCGATGCCCAGAAGGGAGGGCAAAGAACAATCCCCATAGCCCCTCAGCACAACGGGAGCGAAAGACACTCTCACCGACCTTCCAGGGAGGTCGGACGGAGGGAGCCAAGAAGAGAAGAATCACGGAGGACGCATCATACAAGGGAAGCAGACCCCAAGGGACATCGGCATGTTCAGGGGCAGGTGCTGTGCTTCGACACAATTCATGGAGAGGGGTCAAAGAGGACTCACCACGAGGCTGAAAGTAGTGCACCAAAAAGACTGAAAGCAGGAGATAGCCGAGCTCCTGGGAGGACAAAAGAAACCTAAGAGATTACCTCAAAAGGAAGCAACAGAATGCCGAAGCCGAGGTAAATTCCCCAGATAAGCCGAGGACACCATTCTCGGTGGAATTGGACAGGTTTGAGGGCCGAAGAGATTCAGTATGCCGAGGTTTCAGATATACGACGGGAAGTCAGACCCCAACTTCCACGTCGGATTATATCTGAACTCAATGGCACTATACAGTGGGAACGAGCCGTTGCTCTGCATAGTGTTCCCCTCATCCTTCGGGGAGATTGCATCAGACTGGTTCCACAAACTACCAAAGGGAAGCGTGAAGACATGGGAAGGCCTGGCCGAGATGTTCGTGGCCAGGTTCGTGACAAACAAGCTGCAGCCATTGAGGGTGGACGCACTGATGGCTTTGAAGATCAGTAAGGATGAAGGCCTTAGGGCCTATGCAAAAAGGTACTAAGGTATTCAACCGAATACCAGAATGCAATCAAGAAGTGGCGGTCGTGTCATTCAAGAACGGCCTGAAAGACAACTGTCCACTACGGAAGTCTTTGGCAAAAACTTTGCCAAAAAGCATGGAAGAGCTCATGGCGAGAATCGAGAAGTATGCCAGAGCCGAGGAAGATACATCGGACCAGGGAGGTAAAGCAAGAGAAAGGAAACGGCTCGCCGAAGCGAGCCGAGGTAACAACGGATCGAACAAACATGAAACAGAATTGAGGGCTGCACAGGCGGTGACGACTGTGTTCGGGCCCCAATTAACAAAGTCCTGGAACAAATTCGGAACCAACCCTATTTCAGGGCACCACAAGGGCACCAGGAGAATTCATGGGAAGGAACGTCGGCAGGCGCTGTGCCTACCACAATGAAGAGGGGCACACAACTCAGGGTTGCAGAGCCCTGAAAGCACACTTGGAGGACTTGGTAAGGCAAGGCCACCTGAGAGATCTGGTCGACGAGGCCAGAACAAGAGAAGAACAGGCAAGATTGCCTCAAGCACCAGCAGCCCCGCCTCCCCAGTACAGCAACCTCAGGCAGGAGGACCTCGGGTAGTCAATGTGATTCATTCGAAGGTCAACGAGAACGAAATCAGAGGGGAGACCCAGAAGGTAAAACACTACAACATGTCTATCAAATCGGAGAAAAGACATCGGGCAGAAGGATGCCAGGGACCAATGATAACCTTTACTGAAGCCGACCTAGAGATGGTCCAGCATCCGCATAACGATGCCTTGGTAGTATCCCTCCAGGTTGGGAAGTGCCAAGTGAAACGCATCCTGATTGACTAAGGCAGCTCTTGTGACATCATGTATGTCCGATGTTACAAGGAGCTCGGCCTTCACCCAGACGACATGGAACAATCCAATGGCCCAATGGTTGGGTTCAATGGAACGCCGACATGGCCACTGGGAGCAGTGAACTTGGAGGTGTAGGCTGGTACCGGGAAGATCAAGACAGAATTCACCGTCACTGACACACCCTCCCCTTACAACATCATTTTAGGAAGGCCATGGTTGCATGCGATGGGGCAGTTTCCTCAACATTGCATCAACTATTGTGATTCCCAATAGAACATGGGATAGAGGAAGTCAGGGGCGATCAGCTGCAGGCAAAGAATTGCTCCATGGCAGCAATGAAATCGACCTGCAGCATACGAGAGCCAAAGAAGGCAGAAATCGAAGATGAGGACGTGGAAGTCCTAGAAGATATCGGCAAGGAGCCAGCCGAGAAGAGCGAAGAGGCACTGAAGAAAATCCTCGTCCAGGATGGGGATGAGAACGCTTCTTTCTTCTCGGCTCGGGCTTAGCCGAAGAAGAGGAAAAAGAGTTGGAGGCTTTTCTGCGAGCAAATATTGAGGTGTTTGCTTGGACACCTTATGAAATGCCTGGCATCGACCCCGAGGTCACTTGCCACAAACTGAATGTTGACAGGTCGGCCAAACCTGTAATTCAACGAGCCAGAAGACCAACATTGACGCACGTCGAAGCGGTAGAAGAAGAAGTAGACAGACTTCTGGAGGCTAGGGCCATCAGAGAAGTTCACTACCCGACATGGCTGTCCAATACAGTGGTGGTAAAGAAGAAGAACGGTAAATGGAGGGTCTGTGTAGACTTTACCAGTTTAAACAAGGCCTGTCCCAAAGACAGCTTCCCTCTACCCAAGATTGACCAGTAGATGCTACTTCAGGGCATGGAAGGATGAGCTTCCTAGATGCCTACAGGGGTATCATCAGATAGCTATGGACCCAGCAGATGAAGAGAAGACTGCATTTATCACTCCCAAAGGGCTATACTGCTACAGAGTAATGCCCTTTGGATTGAAAAACGCAGGAGCCACCTACCAAAGATTGGTAACCAAGATGTTCAAGCACCTGATCGGCGAACAGTAGAAGTCTACATTGACGACATGGTCGTTAAGTCCAAGGAGCCTGAGGGCCATCTCGCCGATCTAAAAGCAGTCTTTGAAATCCTTAAAACATATCGGCGACTCAATGCATCGAAGTGTGCATTTGGAGTTGGATCTGGTAAGTTTCTAGGATACCTGGTGACCAGGAGGGGCATTGAGGCCAGCCCAGATCAGATCAAGGCCATCCTAGAGCTGAAAAGCCCGACGTCGGAAAACAGGTGCAGATGCTAACTGGAAGGGCCGCAGCCTGAACAGGTTTATAAGCAGAAGCTCAGACAAGTGCAAGCCTTTCTTCAAATTAGTGAAGAAAGCCACAGACTTTCTCTGGACAGAGGAGTGCGAAGAAGCATTAGCCGATCTGAAGAAGTACCTGACCACACCGCCAACTTTCAAATCCAGAACCTGGGGAGGAGCTGTTCCTGTACTTAGCAGTTTCAGAACATGCGATTAGTGCAGTACTAATCCGAGAAGAAAAAGGGGAGCAAAAGGCTGTGTACTATGTCAGCAAAACCCTAGCCGACGAGAAACAAGGTATCTACCCTTAGAGAAATTGGCACTGGCTCTAGTAATGGCTTCAAAGAAGTTGAACCATTACTTCCAGGCCCATAAAGTTGTGGTACTAACAGAGCATCCATTGAAGTCCCTATTGCAGCAGGGAGACTTAACAGGACGAATAGCCAGATGGGCAGTCGCCCTAGGCCAGTATGATCTAGAGTACAGGCCCAGAACTGCAATCAAAGGCCAGGTTTTGGCCGACTTCGTGGCCGAGTTCACGCCAGAGTCCATCCAACATCGGGCTCCGTTGAGCCAAGACAGACAATGTCCAAACAAGCAAGCAGAAGCCCAGCCAAAGGCTAAAGAACAAAGGAAAAAGAAACCCAGACCCTACAGCATTTACATCGGCGATTCCTTTCAACTGTTCGTTGATGGGAGTTCAAACCGTCAAGGAGCGGGGGCAGGGGTAGTACTGATATCTCCAGATGGAGAAATATTAGAACAGTCCATTCGATTGGGGTTCAAGGCCTCAAACAATGAGGCAGAATATGAAGCATTAATTGCAGGACTGAAGCTAGCAGCAGCAGTACAAGCAGATGAGGTAATAGTCTTTTGTGATTCACAATTGATAGTTAACCAGACAACGTGCGAGTTTGCAGCCCGAGATGAAAGAATGTCGGCCTACGCAAAAGAGGTCATCAGGCTGGTAGCCTTATTCCAGAACTGCAGATTGCTTCAAGTCAGCCGAGATGATAACAACCATGCCGATGCATTGGCCAACCTAGCTAGTGCAATACAACCAGGAAAAAAAGGACAATAATGATTGAATACTTGTCGGGCCCGAGCATTGAACCAGTAATCACAGAGCATGAAGCAATGTGCATAGACATGGGGCCAAGCTGGATGGACGCAATTGTTGCATTCCTGAAAGAAGGAAAGCTACCAGAAGACCAGAAGAGGCACACAAGATCAGATTGAAGTCGGCAAGATTCAGTCTGACAGCAGAAGGACATCTCTACAGAAGGTCCTTCACTGGACCCCTCTTAAGGTGCGTACACCCTCTGCAGGTTGAAGATTTCTTATATGAAATTCATGAGGAATTTGTGGAAGCCACACTGGGGGCAGATCGCTAGCTCACAGGGCCATTACCCAGGGGTATTGGTGGCCCTACATGCAAAAAGATGCAGAAGCCTACGTGAAGAAGTGTGAACAATGCCAAAGGTTTGCACCATTGATTCACCAGCCAGCTGCTGACCTAAACCCTGTATCCAGCCCTTGGCCATTTGCCCAATGGGGGATGGATCTCGTTGGGCAATTGCCCCAAGCAACTGGGCAAAGGAAGTACCTGCTGGTAGCAACAGATTACTTCACAAAGTGGATAGAAGCAGAACCTCTTGCCAAGATCCGAGATGTGGATGTCAAGAACTTTATATGGAGAAACATAATCACCAGATTTGGGATTCCAAGAGCAATTGTTGCAGACAATGGGATACAATTTGACAGTAAGCTGATCAAAAACTTCTGTGCAAAGTTTAAGATCAAAACTACTTTTCAACCCCAAGTTTTCCACAAAGCAATGGACAAGCAGAAGCGTCCAAAAGTAATTCTGGATGGGATAAAGAAGAGGCTGCAGGCAGCAAAAGGGAAGTGGGTAGAATTGCCCAATGTACACTCTGGGCATATCGGACTACGCCGAGAAGATCAACAGGGGAATCACCCTTTGCCATGGCTTATGGCACAGAAGCAGTCATTCCATTGGAGGTCGGCATCCCAGGGATCATAAACCCAGGGAGTTGAGAACGGGACTAATAATGTACTCTTAGCCCGAGATCTGGATCTCTAGAAGAAAGAAGAGAGAAAGCTGCAATACAGCTTGCAGCATACCAGCAACAGCTTGCTAGAGCTTATAACAAGAAGGTTCCCAAGAGAATTTCAAGTCGGCGACCTAGTCCTGAGAAAAGTCGTCGGCAACAAGAAGGATCCCAGGGAAGGCAAGCTTGGCCCAAACTGGAAGGACCCTACAGAATCACTTCGGTACTGGGTAATGGGCATATCGGCTTGAAGATAATGAGGGCAAAGCATTGCCAAGACCCTGGAACACTTGTAATTTGAAATTTTTCTATCATTAGATATTGTTTGATTTTTTGCCGATGTTATCAATAAAATCCTAGCAGAATTCTCCAACTTGGGAAACTATGCATAATGTTGTTTTTAAATAATGAGAACCCAAGTGGAAACTCAGGTTCACATTGGGGGCAGAGAGAAGACAAAAACACTTAACGCTTGTTGAAATTAGAGAGAACACAAAAACACTTAACGCTTGTTGAAATTTGTAGCAATTTACAAGTTGAAGTTAAGCCGAGATATTTGTTTATCTTCACTTGTTGAAATTTGTAGCAATTTACAAGCTAAGTT